>CM040121.1:344482239-344954641 GCA_022559845.1 Amorphophallus konjac
GGCCTATGTGCATGAGCATAAGATTGTCTATTGCTTACATGAACATTTTGTATCTTATTCTTAATCAGCCAACATTCAGAAGATTTGTGACCTTGCTTCCCACAGTTATAGCATGAAAGTCTTGCAAATGGTTTTGCAGGGAATTTGACTACATGGGGGTTAACAGACTTCTTCTGAACATGCCAACAGTCCTTGATTGTATGGCCATTTTTCCCACACTCGAAGCATCTGATATGCTTACTTTTAAAACCATTACCTGCCCACCAACATTCAGAAGTTCGGTGGCCAGTTTTTCCACATTCAAAGCATGCAATATTCTTTTCTTCAAAAATAGTTTTATTCCTACCAAAAACATTTTTGTTTACAGGAAATTTGACAAATTCAAAATTAAGTTTATTTCCCTGTTTATGCCAACAGTGGGCTGCAATGTGGCCCAGCTTGCCACAACAATAACATTGAATTTTCTTTTTCTGAAAACCATGATTCTTAACATGGTCTTTCCTAGCATGAGTTTTGTCAAATTTCAGATCATCCTCCTTCATCACAAAGCACTCAGTCATCTCATGACCAAATTTCCCACAATAATAACATGACCCCTTTTTAGTATGAGTTTGTGGGAGATCATGTGACTTGTGTGCAGTAATTTTTGTAACAACAGGAGTGTCTTTGTCCTTTTTCTGTAGATTGTCATTCTTTTTCAATTTTTGAGTTTGTTCTATAGTCTTGGGACTAATAGTGGATTTTTGGTTTTTCTGAGCACTGAATTTGAAGATAGGTGCACTAGATGTACTAGTTGGCTCAGAGCTGCACACAAATGAAGTGTGAAGCTTACTATCAATGCCCTTTTTATTTGCTGGGTTAAAACCCAAACCCTCACGTTTGAAATTAATTTTACAACCAAGGAGCTTGTCCAAATTATCCTTTCCACTCACAAATCTTTCAAGAGATTTGTTCAAGCCAGTGATTTCAGATTCAAGTTTTGAAACCTTAAGTTCTAGGCCTACAATTTCAGTTTCATAAGAAATAACCTGATTATGCAATGCATCATTCAGATTTTTCAATGTTTCATTTTCCTGTTCGAGTTTAGCAAGATTTTCAGATTGATTTTCATCAACAACACATTTTCCTTTTTCTAGAGTAAGCAGTCTCTCTGACATAGCAGTGTTTAACTGCTTCAACTCTTCATTCCCTTTTTGTATCAGTTTCAATTTTTCATTTTCAGATTTCAAATTTTTGATTTGTTCAGTAGAATTTTCATCATTAGCAATGGAACTTAGCTGTTCTATTTGAACTTCTTCTCTCTGTTCATTTTTCAAACTTTCATTGAGCAATTCATTATTCTTTTTTTTAACTAAAGTTGATACTTGCAAGGGGGGAGACGGGAGAGGGGGTTCATCTCTTCATTGCGGAAGAAGATGAAAACACTATCCCGGCCACCAGGCAAGCAATTTTCATATATGAAAGCAGTAAAGGAAAGGGGTACAGGAGAGGGGGGGGGGAGGCGCCCAAAAAGGCGCAACAGACGTACAAGGCCAAAGGCCCAAGAAAGCGAAACAAGGCCAAGAAAACCCAACCCAGGGCCAAAACAAGGCCCAAGAACCCTCAGAAGAAAGAAGACCCCTACAAATAGGAATCTTCGTCGAAGACCCCTTCAGAGTCAGACGAGAGGACAGAACGGACACCGCGCTGACGACCTGGAGAGAAGGGGCAATCAAGGGGATCAACCTCCGAACCGTCAGTATCAAGCACGTCCATGTAAGTAGAGACACCCGCCGGCGGGGGAGCCATTGAAGAAGACTGGAGCCGAAGGGAACGACGGGGAGGGAGGGCGGCGTCCTCAAACATGCACTGTCGATCACGCGAGGAGGAAGTGGAGTTGGAGCGCCAGAGGGAACGCCGAGGAGCTCCGCCTTCCAATCTCGAGGGCGGCCGAGAGCGGTCCAAGCTAGCGGTGCCCACGAAAGCCGTATGGGCCGCCGTAAGGCCACAAAGCCCCGAAGCAGGCTCAACCCCGGGGACGTGGAGAGGCTGGACGAGCAGAGGGAACCGGAGAGGCAAGCCTTGATCCGAGGGATGCACCGGAGTAGGAGGCGTGGTATACTCGACGATCGGCCCGGGCGGGGCCCGGTTGATTTTCTTCTTCAAAGCTTGGGCGAAGGAGAGACGAGGGGCGGCCAACGGAGAAGAGGAACCTTCAATGCTAGCCGCCTGGGAGGTGGGCTGAGCCCCCGGGGACCAAGCTACCGCACTGGCATTAAGCCCAGAGGAAGGGCCGCCAAGGGGGTGAGCATCCGGTGCCTGGAGGCCGGGAACCAAAGAGGATGGCACCCGGGCAGCAGGTGGGACAGGCGCGGCTGCTTCCGAGCACGGAGGGGGGTCGCCCTTCCCGGACGGGTGAACAGCCGAGGGGGGGGGGCGCGAAGGCCACAGCCGGGAGAGACGGAGGGCGAACACCACAGTAACCTGAGCCCGGAGGAGGGGCAAGACCAACAAAGCTAGCATGTGCAGCAGGCAGGTCTGGAAAGTGAGAGATCGGCTCCAAACCTGGCACTGAGAGCACCTGAATGGTGGGGCGCATAGAAAAAGGGAGCTCCTCTGCTGGGCATTGAGGGGGGCACTGAGGGGGAACACACTCCCGAACTAGAGGTGCAGGGTGGTCCGCGGTCCACCTCCGCGCGTCCTGGAGAGAACCTGGAGAAGGCCCAATAGAAACGGAGCAGCTGCGGTCGTCCGTAGTAGCAAGGGCAGTAGAGACCACGACTGAAGGGGGCAGCTCCAAGGTAGCCTCGCTCAGAAGGGTAGCAGCAGAAGAGTCACCAGCTCTATGAAGAGGGGAGAAAGCCTCCACAGAGGCACCTGTGGCGGGACCAGTGGCGAGCGGGCCATGCAGATGGCAAGAAGCCAAACCTGTCGCATCAGGTGGAGGGGCCAGCTCAACAGGGGCAGCACCAGGGACGACCAGGCCCACGGGTGCTACGTCGAACGCCTGAAGCTCCTCCTGTGCAGTAACAAGCGAAGTTGGAAGCGAAGGTAGCTGTGGAGAGGGAGTAGGAGGGCTGCCTCCAGCAGCAACGTCCAAATGAGGCACTGGGAGAGCACGGGCAGGCAGGGGGCATGAAGCCAAATCTTCCACAGTGGGCAGAGGGGCATAGGAAGAAGGCATAGCAGACGGGGGGGCCTCCACCAGCCTAGTGTCAATAGTGACAGCGCCGGCTCGAGGGGAAGAGGCAACTATATCCTTATACCATTCAAGATCAAATTGAAGACTCTCATTAACTTCTTTCAGACATGAGCAATCCTTGCAAACAAATTCACATGTAATTTCAGCATTGACTTTTGAGCTCTGTTTCCTAAGACATTCATTCTCAGATCTTAAGACATTCAATTCAGAGCTAACACGCTCTAAATCTTTTATCAGTTTTTCATTCTGAACTACATTATCGTTATGAGCCTGATCATCATCAATCAAGCTAAGTCTTTCTTTTAGTTTAGAAATTTCACAAGCAAGCTCTTGATTTTCCTTTTCATGTAAACTAATTTGTTTCATAAGCATTCCCTTTTCAGATTTCAAATGATCTAGATCTGAAGTAATAGAGTCAAACTCTTTTAGTTGTCTTCTGAATATCTCATTTTCTGTCTTCAGAATTACCATATCCTCACCTCCAGAATTAGCATTCACATGATCATTCAACTTCCTTTTTAGAGATTTATTTCGTTTTCTCAACTTTTCGTAAGCATCAAGCAAATCATTGTATGCTACAATCCAATCATCCATATCATAATTATCGAATTCAGAAGATACCTCATCTTCATCTTTTTCTTCATTTTCTTCTTGCTGTCCATCAACGTCCACCATCATACATGTGTTGTGATTCCTGGTAAGCTTCAATTTCTCTAGAATCTCCTTGGCGGACCTGCAAGAAGAAACACATGAGATTAGAGCTCTGTCAAGTGATGCTTTCATTAAGTCTAATGATCTAGAGTTGGCAGAATCCTTCACTCTATCCCTATCAGTCCATTTAGATATATCCCTTGATAATTTGTGTGGACCGTGGACAATGACTTTCCAAAGTTCAGGATCATTCGATCTAACATACTGATGTAAGTTCTTCAGCCATAGATCAAGATCATTACCTTTGAAGATTGGCGGATGAGCCATTACAACAGATAGAAAGCAACGGCACACAAGACAATCGACAAGAATGCACAGCAAACAGATGAGCAAAGCTAGGCACTAAGACGGTGAAGCAAAACATCGAGCACCAGAAACCCACTCTGAAATGCACCACATAAGATGCAGGATCTGTAGCGGATTGTTAGATCCTATGCACAGCAACCCGCTCTGATACCAATTGTTGAGACATGTGCGATAGATTCAGAGGGTGGGTGAATGAATCTCCCCTTAAAAATTTAGCCTAATAAAAAACTAATGCTCAGATATGCGGACTTAAAGAAGAGTTGCAGATATATTCTGAAGATACTTAGAAGGATCTTGCAAAGCAACACAAAGAATAAGCTCTCACTCGATCCTAAGCAAACATCTAATGTGCGAAGCAATAAGATGAACACATAAGAAAAACAAACCACAAGGGACACCAGGATTTTTAGGTGGTTCGGTCCACAGACCTACGTCCACCCCTCACTCCAAACCGGAGTGAGGCTTCCACTAGCAACGCTAGAACATCAGACTCAGTCTGCAACAAATGCTGCCACACAGCTTGACCAGGGGAACAACCTCCCCTCTTCCTCCCAACCGGAGGGAACCACTAGTGACACCCAATCACTAGCAAACAAAAGACCGAAGTCTCTCTTCCTCCAGACCAGGAGGGAACACCTAGACTTGCAACCCACAAGACCAGAATCGGAGACAAATCTCCCTTCCTCCAAACTAGGAGGGAACCCACAAGTGACTCCCAGTCACCTGCAAACCAGAGGTCTCGGACCTCTCTTCCTCCACAAAGGAGGGAACCACTGATGACACTAGGTCACCAACAAACCGGAGAAACAAATCTCCCTTCTCCTGAAACCACAGGAGGAACCCGATCCCCAACAGGGCAATCGGAAGAACAAGGTAAAGGAAAATAATAAAAGATAAAAATCACAGCGATAGAAAGCTGGAGAAATGAAAAGCACAAAGTAGCTCTCGCAGGAGCAAACTGGATTGGATCTGATCCAAATTCCAGTGAAGACAATGAAGCTCTCTTCTTCTTCACGACCTCTCTATCTCTCAATCTTTTTCTTCTTCTCAACTCATGCTCTCCCTTTTTCTCTTTTTCTTCTGCTACTTCTCTGCCCTTTCTGCTTCAGCTCTTCTTCTTTCGATCACTCTCTTTCTTCTGTCTTTCATCCACTTCTTTATCAGTCTTCTCCAGATGGAGGATGCTTCATATTTATAGCAGCAGCAATTAGGGCGTTGTCCTCGGATCACGTGCCAGGTGCCAACCTCGGATCACGTGCCCTTCATAGGCTTCACGAACAGTACCTGTCACACAGTCATAAGAAAATAATCAGAAGGATGTACAGACTTGCTGGGTAACTGAAGACCACCGTGTACAGACTTAGTGTGAAGGATAGAATGTATAGACTTAGAAATAAGGAGTGTACAGCCTTTAGCTTGAAGAACGTTCAGCCTTTGAGTGCTGAAGAGTGTACAGACTTGCTGAAGAGTGTTCAGCCTTTGAGTGCTGAAGTGTGTACAGACTTGTTTGATCGTGCATGCTACAATGTGTAGACTTAGTGTTTGTGCAGAAGACAATGTATAGACTTATGAACTGATGCAGACACAGGCTGTGTATAGACTTGAAGTGTGAATGTGCATGCTAGAAGCAATGTATGGACTTGCTGAGTGCAGGGCAGACAATGTATGGACTTGCTGAGCGTGCAGGACATGCAGTGTATAGACTTGAAAGCTTGAAAAGGATTGTACAGACTTCGTCTTGAAGAGAGATGCACAAATAGAATGAAAGTATGCACATTGAATGCATGAGATGCTCAGACAAGCTGTCAACGAATGTACAGACTTGTCTTAGTGTTTATGCATGAGTCTGTCAATGAATATACAGACTTTCTATGCTGCATGCACAAGACGCTAAGGGAGACGCTGTATAGACTTGCTGAATAATGCAACAGAATGTATAGACTTTGTTGTACTGTGCAAACGATGTGCAGACTTGTAGCATACAGTGAAGCAATGTACAGACTTAGAGTGAAGCACAAACAAATGCAATGTATAGGCTTTGTTCTGAACGTAGATAAAGATGAGGAGTGTATAGACTTTGCTTTAGTGTTTATGCATGAATGAGGTGGCGATGTATAGACTTGAACTGAATGCAAGCAGTGTATAGACTTTGTGCCCAAAGGCAATGTATAGACTTGCACAGTTCAGCTGCCAATGTATAGACTTTGATGCCCAAAGGCAATGTATAGACTTGCAAGTGTGAGACGCTGAAAGAGACGGTGGATGTACAGACTTGGGCTGTACAGACTTGCAGTGTGTAATGCATGCGATGTATAGACTTTGCCTTAGAGACGCTGCATAAGACGATGCATTGTATAGACTTAGCGATGCAATGTTCACACTCACTTAGACGCTGAGTGAGACGTTGGACAATGTACAGACTTTATGTGAAAGCCCAATGTACAGACTTGAACGCATGCTGTGCCATGCGATGTATAGACTTCCCAGTAGCAAGGCTTTGCTATGAATGTGCAGACTTGATGAAATGAGGCATGTACAGACTTGAACTCTTGCAATTGAAGGCTGTACAGACTTGGTTGTGTATGCGAGACAAGGCAGACGCTGTACAGACTTGGTTATGCATGGCGAGATAAGGCAGACGCTGTACAGACTTGGTTATGCATGGCGAGACAAGGCAGATGCTGTACAGACTTGGTTATGCATAGCGAGACAAGGCAGACATTTGTATAGACTTGGTCGAGACGATGCATAATGGGTGTTTGGGAGCCATTTTTTTTAAAAATCTATTTCTATCTAAAAACTTATGTCAACATAATTTTTAACTTAAAATTTAAAATTGATAAAAACTGACACTTTCTGTTTGACACCAGTGTCGTAAATTTTAAAATTTATGTAGATGTGTTTGTCAGATAACTCTCCATGTGATCTGGAATTCCTCCGTCGTAGCCTCCGTCCTCCTTGCACACGATGAAACGCTGGAGGGGGGGCTGTGGAGGGGGAGGGGGGTCTTCTCCTCCGGGTCGCCGGCACCTCCGTCAGTTGCACAGAGAGAGTGAGTGAGTGAGAGAGAGTGAGAGAGAGAGAGAGGACGAAATGAGAGAGAGAGAGAGAGGACGGAGAGAGTGGGAGAGAGAGAGAGAGAGAGCAGAAGAGGGGGGGGGGGAAGCCGCCGGGGGAGGGGAGGGCGCCGCAGGGCGGGGGGAGCTGCCGGAGGAGGGGAGGGCGCCGCCGTCGGGGGGGGAGGGGGCGCCGTAGGGGGGAGGGGAGGGTGCCGGAGGGGGGAGGGGGAAGCCGTCGGGGGAGGGGAGGGCGCCGTCGGGGCGAGGGGAGGGTGCCGCAGGGGTAGGGGGAAGCCATCGGGGGAGGGGAGGGCGCCGCAGGAGGGAGGGGGAAGCCGTCGGGAGGGGAGGGTGCCATGGAGAGAGAGAGAGAGAGGACGGAGTGAGAGAGAGAGAGAGAGAGGGGACAGAGAGAGTGGGAGAGAGAGAGCAGAAGAGGGGGGGAGCCGCCGGTGGAGGGGAGGGCGCCGCAGGGCGGGGGGAGCTGCCTAGGGAGGGGAGGGGGCAGCCGTCGGGGGGGGGCACCGTCGGGGGGAAGGGAGGGGGCCGCAGGGGGCGCCAGGGAGGGGAGGGGAGGGGAGGGGAGGGGGAGGGGGGGTTCACCGGGGATGGGGAAGGGAGGGCGCCGCGGGGGGGGGGGGGGGTGGTCGCCGGAGCCGGTCGGGGAGGGGAGGGGGAGGGGGGATCCAGTCGGTCGAGGGAGGGGGCGGGGACGCACGGGGGAGAATGTGCAGTTTAAAAAAAAAATTGGTAGGAAGTTGTTTTTTTTTGTGAGGAAGATTTGTACGGGAGTAAATTATCTCCCTAAAATTTAGGAGAGTCATACCAAACACCCCATAAGTGAGTTCTCTCTCTCTTTTTTAAATTTGAGAGAGAAAGAGGGAAAAAAAACGTAACCAAACACCATATAAGACGCTGCCAGACGCTGTACACACTTGAAGTAATGCATGCAGGAGACAATGTACAGACTTGGTCTTGCGACCAAGGGCTGTATAGACATGATGTGTAGACTATGTGTGTGTGTGCAGACAAGACACTGTATGGACTTGAGAGCGACCAGAACAATGTACAGACTTTGACATGATGCATAAGAAGCATGAAATGCATTGACTGTACAGACTTGATCGATTAATCAGTAGATGAGTGTACAGACTTCAGCTATCAAGCTTCAGGCAGGCTGTTTAAGGATGTATAGACTGTACAGAGAGAGTGATACACTGGCTGTGCAGACAACACCCGTTGTACAGACTTAACCTGACTGTGCAGACAACACCCGTTTTACAGACTTGACCTGAGTAGATATGAAATGCATGAGTCTAAGTCTAGACATTCATAGAAACAAGGTAATAAAATGCAGACATTCATTGACTTATGGCAGTTATGAAATGCACCAATGCACACAGCCTGTTCGATGTAATGATACTCAAATAAGATGTTCATTGAAACATTCACATATGCAACAAATAAGATGTTCATTGAAACATTCACATATGCAACACAAACAGATTCATCTGCAGACACAACAGATGATGACTTATAGTGTTTGCTATCATCAAAATCACAGTTACACAACAGTCTTTACCTACGCTCAAAGTCTGTACATTGTCTTCATGGCATCGCAAGTCTATACATTGATTGTGCATTCATTTGTCTGGCTGCAGAACACTAAGTCTATACAGTCAACTATGCTCGAAATTTGACGCCCATCAACAGTGGCGTCACTTCTGAAACTGACGCCTAGGAAAGAGGTGTCTTTTTGTTGAGCATCAATTTAACAAAGTCTAGACATCGTCTGGTTGCATATCGCATAGTCTGTACATGATGCATTGTGTTCCCATGCTTTAACACTAGGCATTGCAAAGTATGTACATTAGTTGCATATTACTATAGCACGCATGCAGAGTCTAGATTGCATGCACGCATTCAGGTCTATACAATGCATCGTCTCATGCATCGTCTTTCAAGTCTATGCATTGTAAGACCAAGTCTATACATTGCATGCAGGTAAAGTCTGTACAGCCCATGCTCAGGCTAAGTCTGTACAGAGTCCTGTTTCATCGCATGGACATTTCATCAAGTCTATACATTTATTGCATGCCTACACATCAGTCAAGTCTATACATTGATCTGTGCATCACTATACTCAAGACACTAAGTCTGTACAGAGCTCGCAAAGTCTGTACATTCCTTAGCGTCTTGTGCATGCATCGTTTAGCAAGTCTGTACATCGTGCGTCTGTCCAAGGCATATTACAAAGTCTATACATTGCTGAAAGTCTATACAGTGTCTCACATATGCAAAGTCTGTACATTGGTTGCTAAGTCTATACATCGCCACATTGTTCATGCATCATCTCTCAAGCCTGTATAGCCTGTGTCTGCATCAGTTCATAAGTCTATACATTGTCTTCTGCACAAACACTAAGTCTACACATTGTAGCATGCACGAACAAACAGAGTCTGTACACACTTCAGCACTTAAAGTGTGAACGTTCTTCAGCAGAGTCTGTACACACTTCAGCACTTAAAGTCTGAACATCCTTCAGTGAAGACTGTACACACTTCAGTGCATATGTGCATCTCTTTCAAGATAAAGTCTATACACTCTTTATCTCTAAGTCTATACATTCTATTGCATATGCATCTTTCATACTAAGTCTGTACACGGTGATCTTGAGTTACCCAGCAAGTCTGTACATCTCTCTAATATATTCTTTTATGACTGTGTGACAGGTATATCCTTCGAGAAGAAAGATGTCTGGGCACGTGATCCGAGGTTGGCAACTGGCACGTGATCCGAGGACAGAGAGGGCACAAGCCCTGCACACGCCCTAGCCGCTGCTGGTATAAATATGGAGCTTCTTCCATCAGAAGAAGACTGATCAAGGAAGAGTGATCGTAGCAGAGGCAGAGAGCAAAAAAAGTAGAAGAAGAAAAAGGAGAGAGCAGCAGCAGAGAGGCTGAAAGCAGAAGAAGAAAAAGAAAAAGAGATTGTGATCGAGAGTGAGATTGAGACAGTGATAGAAGAAAAGAAGAGCAGAGAGGCAGAGAGCAGAAGAAGAAGAAAAAAGAAGAAGAGTGAGCCTGAGCAGAAGAGAGATCGAGAGATCCAGCAGAAGAAGAAAAGAGAGAACAGAGTGAGAAGAAAAGAAAGGAGGGGCAGGGAGGCAGAGTGTGAAAGCAGAAGAAGAAAAAGAGAAAGAGAGAGAGTCCGTGGAGAAGAAGAAAGAAGACTCTATTGAAGATCTGTCTACTGGACCGTGGATCAAATCCAAGCCAATCAGCTCCATGGGAGCCACATCTATGTTATTATCCTTTATAGCTTTCTGATCGCTGTGTATTTCTCATTTCTTATTTTTTCCTTTTCATTTGATCACCTTGTTCTTTCGATTCTCTGGTTTGAGATCGGGTTCCTCCTGTGGACTCAGGAGAAGGGAGACCTTGTGTCTCCGGTTGCAAGTGACTGGAAGTCACTTGTGGATTCCCTCCTGGTCTGGAGGAAGAGAGACTTCGGTCTCTGGTTTTCTAGTGACTGTGTGTCACTAGTGGTTCCCTCCGGTTTGGAGGAAGAGGGGAGGTTGTTCCCCTGGTCAAGCTGTTTGGCAGCATTTGTTTGCAGACTGAGTCTGCTGTTCTAGCTGTTGCTAGTGGAAGCCTCACTCCGGTTTGGAGTGAGGGGTGGATGTAGGTCTGTGGACCGAACCACCTAAAAAATCCATTGTGCAGTGGTTTGGTCTTGTGTACGGTGTGGCTTGATTGTCCATTTGCTTCCGCTAGATGCATGGTTAGGATCACGATTTAATTACTTTTCATTCACAGTTGATGAATGCTTGAGTTCGGTTTAGTACCAAAGTAAGTTCACTGATTGTGCAAGTTAAGTCTTCGAAAGAAATTCTCATTGAGCTGTTTGATTGCGCAGTTACTGTTTAGTTGAACACTTCCTTATTTCAGTCTCGGTAGAACTGAACTTGCTTTCATTTCATCTCTGAGTGTTCTAAGGTTTTAATTTGGGCAATTTTGAAGAGGGATACATTCACCCCCCTCTGTATCCATCGCACCGATCCTATCACAACTCAGGAATCGTTCCATACCCATGGTTAAAGTGCAATGGAGTCGGCGTGGAACTGAAGAGGCTACTTGGGAATCAGAAGATACTATGCGAAAGTAGTATCCCGACTTATTCTAGGTGAGTTTTCTCGCACCCCATTTTCGTAAGTGCTGTGAATTTGGAGGACTAAATTCTTTTAAGTGGGGGAGGGTGTAGCACCCCGATTTATAAAGGAATAAAATTTTGAGAAAATTAATTAGAAATTCCTTAAGAAATAGGATAAGTAAAATTTCGACTATTTTATAAAAATATTGAAAAATTATAATCTTGTAGAGGATGAAACGTTAAGTGAAATTGTCTTCTATGACCAGCTCAAATAAAATTTGTAAACAAGCCGAATTAGCAGATTAAGGCCTAAAACCACACTTAGCCTAATCGGACCTTAAATCGTGAAATTCGAGCCCAATACCAAATCAGATTCAAAAGAACGGCTAGGATCATCTCATCATTTCCCCTTTGATTGATCTTAGAAACCCTAACCCTAGAGAGCATATTTCGGATGAGAACGGCGGCGGCGCCCTAATCCGCGCGATTCGCGCGCAACCGAGTTTGTGGACTCTTATCTCCGCGACGGAACCCTCTAGAATGCAATTGGACCTATAAAAATAACCCTTAGCCACCCTAGAATCGTTTAGTTGCAGTGGCGGCCGGAGAGGAGCTCGATCGAGGGAGAATTTCGACGATCACCGGCAGTGTGTACCTAGCGCTATCGGCTTCCCTCTTCTTCCTTCATCCTTCGATTAAGGTAGGTGATAGCATGCCAAACCCTAACTATTATATATTGATAGAAGCGTCGTCTTGTCCTCTTTCCATTGGTCTAGAAATCCCTAAATTTTATTTAGTATCCTGCTAGGATTTCGGGTGTTAGTAGAAGCATGCTAGCACTAGGGTTAACTATGTTCCATCTCGATTTAAGTAGGGATTTCAGGAACTAAACGTCTAATTGATCATGCTATCTTATGTAACTTTTCATGCTCGTTCTATTGACTATAAAAGACCTAATTTCCATGCTGTATATTGTGCGTATTTAGTTATTATTGCTAACCCAAGCCAACCCCGCCGGAGACGGGCATGGCGAAGGGGCGGCAGACTGATCTGACTTGCGCGGCCTCTCGATAGACCGCCCATAATCTGTAGGTGGCCGGTTCTTGACCGTTCATATGTTTATCTTTGATCGCTTTTGTAGATTACGCGGCAGAACCCTAACCGCCCTTTTGTTCAAGCGGCCAGTCTCGGACCGCTCATCTTCCCCGGTGGCACCCTACAGACCGCTCAACCCTAGCAGGCGTGTGAGCGGCTCTGCACGAACCGCCCAACTACACAGAACTGCTTATTTCTTCACTTAAGCATGATTTATCTTAGTAGGTTAGTGGCTAATGGTAGGTTAACAACCCACATGATAACTGGAACTCATGGAAGTAAACAATTATGAAATTTTGCTAGTTGTCTTCACTTGATTCATCATGGCCTTAACCCATTTCAATATATTAAGTTCAACATGATTTCTTAAACCATGCTACTAGGATTGATTGACAGTCGTTCTACTCCGATAGGATTGGCTGACCGCTATACTTGGTTTCAGATGATTTGATAGCCTCATTTCCTTGTAATGGTTGGGACTCTCCGCCGGATACTCCTTCCGTCAGACTAGGACCTTCATTACGGGACCTCCGTAAGCCCCCGCGAGCCTGGGATTCCCACTAGGACGCCATGCAGGTTGTACCACCAAAACCTGAACCTGTTCTCGTGATCAAACCGCTTGGATTGCTGTGCTGTGAGTCACGGCTCAATTTGGACCAACTGAGCCTTGAACGGTCAGATTTGGACCGTTTAACTCAATAGGCGGCCCATTATGAATCGTGCATTCCTGGCTAAAATGCCATTTCTTGTTGGTCGATTAACCTTGTTTCATCTTCGACCAAATCATGATTTGATCGACCCATTAAGCCCTAGGCTGACCAGTGGATAGTGGGCTGGACCCTGGTTTAGTTCTGCCCCACTTATGGCAGCCTGGAGCTATTTTGGGTGGATTCCTAGTTGCCAGTCAGGCCCAATAATTGAACAGACAGTCTCGGCCCGCTCATTCTTTAGCGTGGATCGTAATGAACCATTCAATTACTGAGCGGCCCAATCCAAACCGCTTACTGTCGTCGTGGGCTTCAGAGCTTGCCTATCGTGAACGGCCCAGAGTGGACCATTCATACCTATTAAAAGCCCACTTTTTGACCGTCCTATAATTTGAGCGGCCCATAGTAGACCGTTTAGCTTTGGCTTCTGTTAGGCTTTTCTTTCAGCCCAATCCCTTTAGCGCGCTCCATATACCGACGGCCCATTTCTTTGAGCGGCCCAACATGGACCGTGTATCTTCCAGAAAATGATTTCCGTGGTTGTTCATGTTTGAATCCAAGGACATGTCGGTTCTTGATAATTTGAACTTTCTGGTCAAAATATCTCTTCGACTTACCCTTGGAATTCTCCGAGGTAAGTTCTATACCTTGTCATATTGGCCATTTAACTTGATTAATGTCTAGATATAACTTGGGATCTTGGATCCATTAAATCAATGCCAACGCATAATAAGGGCCCGGTCTGGTCCTAGAAGGAGCGCCCAAAAAGTACTTGTGCCCCGTGGAGTTTGAATGACATGGTGAGGCATTGCACCGAGTGCATGACTAGCGTAATGTCTACGACAATAATCTATTACTTGAATTTTTCTTGACTTAGTTAGTTCTTGCTTGTTGGCCAATTTCTAGTTACATCATGGTATCGCCTTCTCTTTATTCTATTACTTTGTCATATCATCATTTCATTTCGCTCTTTATTTTCACACTTAAAAATACAATTAATTGGTTAATTATTTAAACTTGCTTGTTATTACCTACTGAGCGTTCGCTCACCCAGTTGTTCCCCCTTTCAGGTAGCTCAGGTGATGTAACACCCTCAAATATAGCAAAGTTGTAGTCTATATCATCGAGGCGCCTTTTGAAGTATCGGCTCAGTTCTTGAAAAGAACTCCGAAGTTAAGCGTGCTCAATGAGGAGTAATACTGGGATGGGTGACCTGCCTGGGAAGTCCTCCGTTATGGAGCCGATCACCCTTAGAAAGGGACAAAACTGTGAGGCCCATAGGCCAAAGCGGACAATACCTCGACGGTATAGAGTACGGGGCGTGACAGAATGGTATCAGAGATATACCACAGCCGGAAGTGTGGGAGCCACCTCTTGAGTCCGTAATGGAGCAAAGTGCTATGGGAACTAAGTGCCATGCAGGGCAAAGTGCTACGCTATGAGCCACCTCTTGAGTCCGTAATGGAGCAAAGTGCTATGGGAACTAAGTGCCATGCAGGGCAAAGTGCTACGCTATGCGAGCCACCTATTGAGTCCATAATGGAGCAAAGTGCTACATAGTGGGAGCCACCTCTTGAGCATGTAGGGGCCACCTCTAGAGTCCTACCTGCCAGGGGACTTGATTGCGTGATTGCGTGCAATATGTGCCCAGCGACGAGGATGTCGCCTATATAAGAGGGGTAGATTGTAACACCCTCAAATATAGCAAAGGTGTACTCTATATCATCGAGGTGTCTTTTGAAGTATCGGCTCAGTTCTTGAAAAGAACTCCGAAGTTAAGCGTGCTTAATGGGGAGTAGTACTGGGATGGGTGACTTGCCCGGAAAGTCCTCCATTTTGGAGCCGATCACTATTAGAAAGGGACAAAATCGTAGGCCCGTAGGCCAAAGCGGACAATACCTCGACGGTATAGAGTACGGGGTGTGACATACTAGGCCGGTGCACTTCACTGCCAAGGTCGGTGTAGTTTATGTCTCATGTACACATCTACGTCTCATGCATGGCATGTGTCTGCATTTGCGTCTCATGTTGAGTCTAAGCATATACCAGGTCTGAGTGCATCTCATTTTACGTCTCACGCACATAACAGGTTGCATGCATTCAAAGTCAGTGCATATGCGACACAAGTCGGTGCACATTCTGTGCCATGTGCATATAGGTCTGTGCATCGTTGTATAATGTCCGTGCATAGTCAAGCATAATGTCAATCTAAGTCAGTGCTATTTTTTGTCTTAAAGTATATTCACGGTCGGTGCAATGTTTGTTGTGGGCTGGCATAAAGTCTATGCATATTTGTCTTGATGACAGTTAGAGTCCGTGCATATTTGGTCATATGCTATTAAGGTCTGTGCATATGCTAGGTCAGTGCACGTTTCACTCCATGCACAAGCACACATAGTCGATGCTATGTTCTGTTGCACACTAGTTAAGGTCAGTGCAAATCGGCTCATATGCAGTCAAGGTCCGTGCATATAGACTTACATGGTCTGTACTCAATTCCTCATACGCATTATAAGTCTGTGCATGTTTGCACATTACGATATGTAGTATGTGCTTATCTATTTCCAGCACATCTCAAGGTTCGTGCACATGTTATATAACCTGTCCAACTAGTCCGTGCAAAAGTGAAATATGACTGACAACAAAGTGTTTGATCAAATGTTTCTTATCTTTCTGTCAGGGACTTAAGTGAGCAGAAGGTCGAGTTATGTGGCTCGTGTCTCAACT
Source organism: Amorphophallus konjac (assembly GCA_022559845.1). Classification (NCBI taxonomy): domain Eukaryota; kingdom Viridiplantae; phylum Streptophyta; class Magnoliopsida; order Alismatales; family Araceae; genus Amorphophallus; species Amorphophallus konjac. Next base: position 344,498,178 of record CM040121.1, read on the forward strand.
TAAAAATACATGTGATCCAAGGTAGCTATGGGCACATGATCTGAGATGGATGGTGGTCAGAAAGGATCTGCCACGTGGACCTGATTCTATCCAGAGTCCAACACGTGGACTTACTATGGCGCTCACCACTTGGCAGGAATGTTCCCTCCACACGCCCTGGCGAATCACGAGAAGATCATGAACCTGAGTGCCATGATTCTGCCACGTGGAGTCATCTGTCTGAGGCATCATCAACACCTTCATCAAATTACCTCCGGCGCCCCTATTCTATATAAAGATCTCATTATCCTTTGATGAGAGTAGCGGATGCGGGGAAGTGCTGAAGCCTGAGTGTCGCCATAGAGAAAGAAGAAGAAGAAGAAGAACAACGAAGAGAAGAGAAAGAAGCAGAATCAGAGAGTGAGCAGCAGAGAAAAGAAGAGTGAGCCAGAATCTGATAAGAAGAGAGAAGAAAAGCAGAAGAGCAGAACTAGAGAGAAAAAGAGAGAGATCAGAAGAAGTCTATGAGAAAAAATGCAGCAGTGAGAAGTAAAAGAAGAGATTGAGAGTTCGAAAGAAAGAGTGAGAGGAAGAGAGTGCTCGAGGAGAGGAAATTGAAGCCTTCTTTGAAGATCTGTCCTCCTGGAATTTGGATCAGATTCAAGCCAGACCTGCTCCTGCGAGAGCTACATTTTGTATTTCATTTCCAGCTTTCCGGTGCTGTGATTTTCTATCTTTTATTTTTCTTTTAAACCTTTGTTTCAAGCTGTGAGTCAGCGGAGCAAGCTGTGTCGCTCAGCGTTGCAAAGGAGGATTCCTCTGGTCGGCTAAGCTGTATTGCCCAGTGGGTTAAGCTGTTAGGCAGCGGATGGCTAAGCTGTATTGCCCAGTGGAAGCAAGCTGTGATGCTCAGCGGTTGTAGGCAAGCTGTGATGCCTAGCGAGTTAAGCTGCGTATCAGCAAGAATCCACACTCGGGTTGAGTGTGGGGTGGATGTAGGTCTGGAGGACCGAACCACCTAAAAAACCATGTGTGTGCTGTGGTTTAATTGTCTACTTTGATTCCGCTAGATGCATGCTTAGGATCGCTCATATAAGTTTGATCTTTCTGTCTAGTGAGAATTTTACCTAGACGCCTTTCATTGAATGCTGGCATTGAGAGAGTTATTTTGAATACGTGAACTGAGTCATCTCTCCAGCTTTCATAAAGTTGATCAGGAGCAAGGTCTATCTGCTCTTCTATTTGTTTTTGGAGAATAATTTGTTCACTTAATCCAGCTGAGTTTAAGTTCCGCAACTATTCTCCAGTTATAGTTTTAATTGGCAATTTTTATAGGGGAGATTCATTCACCCCCCCTCTGAATTCGGACCTTGCACCCTAACATTTAACAGGGGCATTGTTGTCCTTAATACCCTGACTAATGATGCCCTAATCTCCTTGTATAAAAGGGTGAACTCTCTATTTGTATTGTAATAGGTATGTGATTATCTTAGTGGATTACTGCTGCGGCCGTGGACATAGGAAGGCATCTTGCCTCCGAACCACGTAAAAAATCCCTGTGTTCTTGTGGTTTGATTTCTCTTTTCCCTTTCTTCTTCCTCCTCTGCTATTTATCCACTTCTTGTGGGTACTCCGTATCCTAACAACTTCACCACTGTTCCTTTCAGACAGATGGGGATTCTATTTCGAGCGTTTTTCTCGATTGCTAGTCTGAGCCCACCAATGGGGAGGGGAACAACCCCAATTTCTATTCTCGTATGCTCGATCATTATCACTCCGGGTTCCAGGGGTTCTGTCGCTTTGTCACATGTTCCCCTGGAAACCCATTGCACGAGTGAATCACTAAGAGTGCCATTTATGCGGCTACATACTGATTTGTTTGTATTGACCCTGAGGAATGTTTCCCCCTTGAGCACCACGAGTCTCTCGCAGGCTAGCCCTCGAGACTCGTAGAGTGGCGATTTTGGGAACTGAGGTAGTCCACCTGGGCTCCTCAGTGTTTATGGGTTGACACCATCTACCGTGTGTCATGCTACTTGTTAAATTGAACATCTCCCTATGATGGGGAGATGCTGCCCAAATTTTCTCAGATGAGATTACAGTTTTTATGATGATTTTCTTAATCTCTGATAGTTCATGATGATTATGTCTGATGTTTCAGAAGGGCCTACATATCAATGGCTGCCTTGTGCTCCAGTATGAACTTCGCAAGGGCAAGATGAGAAGAAGATTTAATAAACAAAGAGAAGGAGGGGCTGCTTAATCTGCTTACACGGCTGGGCAATCATGCCTCTGGGATTCACTAAATCCACAAAAATAATTGTTTGAAGACTTGGTTGACGTGGAACGGCTTAATCTCTCCCAACTTCCCCGTTACTAAAGCACCAATCGACTGATTCGGTGATGTCGCCACCGACTCGTCCGCTTGTTCATTTGATTCGGTGGCGACGCCACCGAATTGGGTTTCTTGCCTTTCGAATCGGTGGCGATGCCACCGAATCACCTGCATGTGTGCCTTATCGGTGGCGACGCCACCGACTTGAGGCTCTTAGCGCCTTCGCGCCGCCGTCTCACGTATGCGAACATATATATACATACATACATATATATATATATAAATATATATATATATATATATATATATATATATATATATGAAAGTAATAATAATAATAATGTTGATAATAACCAAAAATGCAATTATGCCAATATCACATATGCTTCATGAATTAAATACATAAATATTCATAATCACCCATGTCATGAATAGGGTGCCTGCTTGCATGTATGATCAAACTTCGGTATACAGAATGGCGTTCAACAGAATGCCGGGTCATGCCCGACTGGAAGTGTCACTATGCATGATGATGGTCTTCGGACCTAAGTTCTCTGCCTTGTATCTAGAGTCGGTTTAATAAATAAATACTACCATATTGTGTGCTTGCATGCAATTACATCTTTCATATACTTTATGGGCCCCATGGTCCTTCTATTTTGGTAATTAATCAAGGGTTATCCCTCTTCCGTAGCGATGTAATTAACGTTGTAGCCTTCACGGTACAGCGGATTTTTAGTCTCGACACGAATCTCACAATCTACTGACCAAGTCAGATCGAGCACATCAATAAATTTGTCACTACGATGACTGGCACGCCTACGCATTTAAATCGTTCCACCAAAGTGGCACGACCGGTGGGACTCAACCTCCCTTCATCTTTTTACAGAAATAGAGGGACCATGGGACCCCCACTCAAATATTTTAGAAATCAACTACTCGTTCATCTTGTTTCTCCCCTTTGCAGGTTGGAGCGATGACGAGCGAATTGTCTGGAATGGTCTTCGGCCCCTAGATCGTGGCTGACCATGCTGCGTACGGCTACCTTGCCGTACCAACTACCTTCGGCAGCTTTCCCCCAGTTGTTGGCTTCCCCAACCTCCTGGGAGTTGCATTCATGAACCTTCTGCATGTGGAGGGCTCGGAACCCGTGAGGCTGAAGAACGATGAAGCTACGGCCGGCCAAAGTGAGGGCCGACTTAACAAAACTCTACTGAAGAGTCCAATAATTGTGAGCTGCCATGTTCACCATACTACTCACCTGACTGGGGTACATAAGAAGAAGCCCATTGGGGGCCACACGAAGAACTCCGGAGCGAGAATTACTGCTGCTCCCCGGGGCCGATTGTCAGCATCTGGGAAATCTATGTTGATCGGGGGCGTCCGAGTCTACTTCAATGGCCACAATGCCAAAGTTCTGCCAGATCGGGTCATCCCAACTATCACCACCCATAACACCTTCCAAGTGCTAGTAAGCCAGAGGGTGAATTCTGATACCAACAAGCAAGGGAGGCCAATCCCGAAATTACCAAAATTCAAGCAAATGTCGGTGTAGATATATTTTCTCCCTCCCGTACGTTCCTTCCAAGTGTCTTCCCGATGTCTATTCTACCATAGCCGACATGAGAAACAGATGAAGATAGAAGGAAAAGGGGAAGTATAACAAACCGTGATCTCCACCAAAGTGCCGGACGTGATGAACACGCCGTACCTTGGAAAGAGGGAGAGACACTCGCCTAGCTGCAGCGTTGGGAAGATGAGCGGTCCAGGTAGAACCGCCTATAGCTTGCACGGTCTTACGATAGACCGCCTAAGGGCGCTGCAGGAGGTGCGGGATGAAGGACTCCTGGCTGTTGAATGGCTTAGTCACGACCGCAGGAAGATGATGGACGGTCCAATCAGCACCGCACGTCCTCTCGAACGGACCGTAGAGCACCGCGCAAGACCTCCGATCCAGAAGTCACAAAGGGGTCCAACCTCCACCCTCTCCAGTCGGCCAGAGGGGATGGGCCTCGTGCTAGGGATTGCTGACCTGGGGGATTTTAAACCCCTAGGGTGTCAAAAACGTAGGTGGATGTGTGCATGGTAATGAGGATGAAGAAAAACGTGGGGAGAGAATGATAGGAATAGTGCATGCAATGACAAAGAAGACAAAACCAATCAAACATAAAGACTCAAAACTTGACTACTCCCTGAACCGGAGGCTTATATGGGCGTAGGAAGCCTCCCTCCTTGGTGCTAGGTCGCTCAAGAATGGAACAGGGCTTCGCCGTTGACCAAAATCTCCCCCCCTTTTCCAACCCGGCCTTTAGGGTCTATTTATAGAGCCTAGAAAGCCTAGCTTGAAATTAGGGTTTCCAATGGATATTAATCCGAGATATCAAAAGATAAAGTGAAGATAATATCCTCAGCTTTCGTTAGGATCAAATCTCATCTGATTTGGTTGAGAATCCACGGAGAAAACCGAGGAGAAAGTTGAGGGTTTAACCACGGATAAAAGGGATAAAAATCTGTTGAAATTCAACAATCGACGGGATGAACGGTCTTACGATAGACCGCTCAACTGGATGGGCGGCCATATACTGGCCGTCCAACCCTATCAGTGGAAATTCAAAATAAATCATCAATAATCCAAATTATCCGTTGGACTGACCGAAACCTTCGCCATTGGACTCTCAAAGATGAACGGCTCATATTCAACCGTTCAAAGGGAGAGCGGCCAAAGACTAACCGTTCTAGCCTAGTCGGTGGAAAATCAAAAATACATAAGATAATTAGATAATTATCTGAAAACCAGCGGCGTTAGGACTCTGGAGAGATGAGCGGACACAACCCGTCCGTCCATCAAGTTGAACGGCTAGGAGAGGCCCGCGTAAGTGCTTGTCGGTGGAAATTCAGAAATTTAACCAAATTACTCCAAAATATATGGACGGCCCATGATCAACCGCACATGGATTGAGTGGTCAAGTATGAACCGTACATTCACTTGGGCGTTGAAACTCATGGAAAAGCCCAATCAACCGAAACCAAGGCTCGTTAAGCCCTGAATCAACTTGGACCTGACCAAGGAGGGAGGCTACCCATAAAACTGGCCCAAAGCATGCCTGAAAACAGCCCCAACGAGTGATGGACAACTCGAGGCATCAACAAATGGGAGTACAAGGAACGACCCGACTTATCGGTAAAAAACGGGTGTCAACAGATGCCCCTCCTTAATGTCCTCTTGGCAGGGGAGCGAGCGGAGGTGAAGCGGAAGTGACATGGAACATGGAGATGAAGCGAAAATGTAACGGAGTGGACTAGAAAAGCGGGCGTTAAGGTAAAACGACACCCGTTTTTACCGATAAGCGATAAGAATCTTCCAGAAAACTCTGAACCAAATGCAAGGAATGATAAAATCAAAAGTGACACCAGTCTGGAGGAACTAAACTAAAATGAAATAAATCGACAAGACCAACCTCATGGGGGACACAATCCCACGGTCCAATGAGGAGGCCAAAAGCAGGCAGTAAACGTAAAGGAAATAGGCTAAAGCTCCAGACGGGGACCTCTCAATCAACCAAACCAAGCGAATCGACCAAAGACAACCTTCCAACTCAGAGTGGAATTAGTTCCTCTTACTCAAACATTGAACGCACAGCTAACCAACACTGATGGGACATTCTTCAAGCAAACCATGGGTCATGAAAGCTCAAAAGATGCGTATGATGCATGCTGGGCTAAAATAAAAGAAATCATTAAAACGAATGCAAAGAAAGATTAAAATATAAAATACTCGAGAATAATATTGCTAGGTGGGAGAATTCGAGTCAAGACACTATCCGCAACCACAGCGTGCAGGATAGAACCATCCTCCTCGGGACATCCCAACCTAACGGCCTATCCGAAGATTAAACACGTGAACCTAGATCACCATCATTTTTGTTGAAGGGGAATATCAGATCCTGGAACACGTAGATAACCAACTGGTTCTCGAGATTACTATAACATAATACCATATAATAATGCAATAAGGGTGACAAGGATAGGAGGCCATACCTGACTTACCTGTGCAGGCGAAACGGCAACTGAAAGCTTGATGCTGCACACGAAATTGTTAACAAGATTTGCAATAATATCAAAATTCATCAGTTGAACACCAAGTGCAGATATGGGGGGTAGAACAACTTAAAACATGAACGGTTAATTACCAACCGCCCGACTAAGAACGGTTAGGTATGAGCCGTACATATCATAGAATTTGAACCGACTTAAACATCCTACCATTGACGATGAACGGCCACAGATCAACCGCACAAAACAAGGACGGTCTATCGCTAGACTGCACATCCTCTGTAACCTCGAAATGCTAAACCCTTCGTCTCCCTCCACCGTAACCGATGGTGGGGAGGACGAAGGGCAAACCGAGCCCATTCTCACCCCACTCCCTCAACTCCCTCACCCCCCCAAGCTCTCTCTATTCTCAATCTCTCCCTCTCATCCTCCATGCGCCAGAAGCACCAAGCTCGCCGCCCCGAGATGCCCGAAGAAGGAAGAAGCTCACCGCCGCCGTCGACCGCCGCCGCGACCGCGAGCACCAAAGGACCACCGTCGGCGGAGGTGCTGACGACGTCCACGGCCGAGGGGGACGCACTCCCGCCACCGCCTGTAGCCGAGGAAGAGCCATGGATGAACGCAGCCGATGAGGAGCTTACCGGAGAGGGGCCACCGGCGGAGAAGCCGGCCAAGAAGCCGAGGGACCTCGAGGTAGGTGCACTAAACCCCCCCATTTCCATTTTTGGTTTTAATTTTAAGCCATACATGCTAGTTTAGGATCTTTCCATGGGGGATTAGAGGGCTTAAGGGCCGGTTTGGGGGGCACGGCGACCTCCCTGCCGGTGGGGAATCGTCACCGTTGTCGGGGAAGACGACGGTGGAATGGTTGAACAGAAACCGCAGAAACCAAAACATGCGGTCCTCATCAGACCGCTCAAACTTATATGGCTTGGTAGAGGCCGTTCAAACTCACACAACAATAGAACCCAACCAAGCAAGGACGGTGAGAGGCTCACCGTTCAAACAACAAACGGGCCATGTTGGTCCGTTCATTACCCTATCAACAAAGAACGATGCGGTTCCCACATAACAGCCCAACCTTCCTGCGGCCCAGGAGCGGCCGTTCGACCCTAAGAAGCCCGAGATAAGAACGGTGCAAACACATCCGTTCAAGATAGGAACGGCCCACTCCAGCCCGTTCGAAACACAGAACCTAGGGAGTAAAATGGTGCGCATAGTACCGTTCAAATGGACGAGTGGCCTGTGGGGAACCGCTCTTATGATAGAGAATTAACCTTGATGATTTTATTTAAAAATGAAATAAAATGCTTAAACTAATTACTAAAAATGCATTTAAAATGAATGAATGAATGCAGGGAAAGCGCAGGACCCGCACCTCGTTGCTGCAGGTCCGCGCTGTGTACTTAGCACTGCTAGACTTCCAGAGGGAGCGGTTGGCTGCCATGGGGTTCGCCCCATTCTTGAGCATTGAGGTGTGTCGGTTCGACGCAGCTCTGCTCTACGCCCTGCACGACCGCTGGGACCCAGTGAGTCAGACGTTCCTTTTCCCGTGGGGCCATATGGTCCCCATGCTGGAGGACGTGGCCAGGCTCACTGGCCTTCGAGTGCACGGGGCACCGGTTAGCGGGACCGCTTTTCCCGACTACCGGGCGATGGCTCGGGGATTGCTGGGCTTAGAGCTACGGCGCCCTGAGAGGCAGTCGACCCTCCTACCTCGGGCTAGTCTCCAGGACAGCCTGGGATTACGACGGGTGGGAGTTGCAGTTGGCGAGCAGCCGGAGGAGCACTTACAGTGGTTGGTGGAGCTGGCGCAGCCGCGGGTAGCTGCAGGACCGGGAGCAGAGGCGGATAGAGTGCTGAGGCGGTTCTTGATGCTGATGTTCGGGTGACTCCTCTTCTTCACCAGAGCGGACGTGATGAGCTGCCGGTTCCTTCCTTTCCTCGAGGAGCTGAGCCACGTAGGCGACTACGCGTGGGGAGCAGTAGTGCTCGCCTTCCTCTTTGACACGCTGAGTTCGACGGCCCGTCGGACGATGCTCGGGGGCTTCTCCCCCTTACTCCAGGTACGACTCTTACCCTAGACATAATCATGCAACTCTATATGTTTCTTAAATGCTGACACGATGCTGTGATGCAGGTGTGGGCCTACGTATGCCTACGTGGGTTGGGCAGAGGCGAGGAGACCCGTCCTGGGCTCCTGCCGATTGCACGGAGGTGGACAGCACCTCGGGAGACCGTAGCCTTGAGACGGCAGGTCCGAGAGTTACAGGATGACCTGGACGCTCTACCGTTCGCCTCGGTATGCTTCTAAACTCAGACTCTTTAATTAAATGCAATTCTTATATGATGATGATGCTGATGCGACTTTCTATTTCTTGCAGGTACGGTGGACACCTTACACTGAGAAGGGCCAGGAGGGTCAGCCTTGGGTGGTCGGCGCCCTTGCCTTCGTCGGACGAGATGTGTGGCTTCATTGCGTGAATGTGGTGGAGCCACTGCACTACAGGTTGGTGATGAGGACCATCGGGGTCCATCAGCCCGCTGTGGAGTTCCCGACGCCTGAGGAGGCGGGGGAGCGAGTGACGAGGACTACCCGGGGCCAAGCTGCAGCATTTGATTGGTCGACGAGGAACGCTGAGCAGGTGGCCGACTGGATAGCTCAGGGGTGAGTGGTGACCGCCCGAGCAGAGAGCGACTCAGCGTACTACACCGCGTACGCCAGACACTATCGGGACCAGGTGTTCCGGGGTGCCCACCGACCGATACGACTTCTAAACTCAAACTCTGTCTATTATGCTTATGACTCCTATATGATGATGCACTGACACATGAACTTCTAAATGCAGATTGACCCTGAGGGACGACTGACGGAGTTGTAGGGGCTCCTGCACTCCACGATCAGGGAGCGGGATGAGGCCCGATAGGCCTTGGCCTTACTGGTGAGTTTTCTAAACCCTAAACTCTCTAAATTATGCAAATGCTTATGTTTATGATTATGCATGTGACTGACCTGGAGTTTTAGATGCAGCACGTTGAGGGGGACCAGCGACAGGGGGCTGATGCTCCTTCTTCTTACTCTACCCAGACTCCTGCAGATCGGGCTGAGCGGGAGGCCGACTTCACTAGGATGGTAGCGCGGGCCACGGCGGCCGAGGTGGCGCTCACTGAGAGGGTATGCAAATCACTACACTTCCCCTTGTTATTTATGTTTATGATATGCATGAAATTGACTGACAATGATATGTGCATGCAGACGTCTGAGCTGACCCGCCTTAGGACCGAGCTAGAGCAGAGCCGGGCAGCGGCTCGGGAGGAGGTGGCCCGCGTGCGGGAGGAGGCAGCACAGAGCCGACCAGCAGACATGCTGGAGACGGCGCTTCTTCGGGCTGAGCTGGAGCTACTTCGAGCCAACGCGGCCGAGGCGGAGCGCTACCGAGCTGAGACGGAGCTACTTCGAGTCAGCGTGACCGAGACGGAGCGCTACCGGGCTGAGGCAGAGTGCTACCGGGCTGAGGCGGAGCAATCCCGGTTACAGGTTGCCAGATTGGAGGGCAAGGTGGAAGGCATGAGAGAGGTGAGTCGAGAGCGCAGCCGAGCGACTCCGAGCGGCAGCCACACCACTCATGGCTCTGTTAGGAGTTACTTCACAGATTCCTCTGGCCACCGGAGGAATGAGGAGGAGGAGAGACGTCGGCGACGTCGGCGTAACGAGGCGGTTTCAGCGATGCCTCCACCAAAGAGGCATGAGGGATATGGGGACAGCGACGGGGGCCAGGGAGAGGGACAAGCTTGACTTTTGTACTCGGCCCGACTCTTGTACATGATATGATATGATAGTGATATGCATGCTTTTGTTTTGATTTTGTGTGAATGTATGAATGTATACATGAATGAATGAATGGATGAATGCAATTACTGACTCGACATGAGAGCGTGTGTGAGAGACGACGACTACGGGTGAGATACGACTACGGGTGTGAAGTGACACGACCACGAGTGAGATAGAGGGACGTCGAATGAGTGAGATGAGTGCGTCGAATGAGTGAGACGAGAGCACCAAATGAGTGAGATGAGGGACACCAAATGAGTGAGATGAGTGCGTCAAATGAGTGAGACGAGAGCGCCGAATTAGTGAGATGAGGGATGCCAAATGAGTGATACAAGGGGCAGCACGACTTACTAGTTGAGCAAGTGCACAAAGGGCTCTAGATATGATGAACGATTCTTAGTGGGCCGCTCAAATAAACATACAGTCCATAATGGACCGTTCCAAAGTCAATAGAACGGTTGAATATTAACCGTGCTGAATGCTGAACGGTTTATCATAAACCACGTAAGAAGAAGAACGGTCTATGAAAGGCCACCTAAATTCTTGCCCTCGAGTTCTTTGGAGGATGATAAACGGTCAGTAACGGGCCGCGCAAAGAGATGGGTGGTCTATCGTAAGACCGTCCAAAGGGTCATCCTGCTTACTAGAAGGGGACTCTCCTGGAGAGTCCCTAACCCGAGGGTAAGTTGCCTCAAACCTATCCAAGCCTCATCTTAACTTGTCCTAGACTTATCCAACCCAATCTTAAGAGGCCTAGGCTTCCTAACAAGCCCTATAAGTAGGAGAGGAGCCTAAATTCATGATTCACACATCTTCCTCCTTCTAAGCCTTGAAACCTTTGCTACTCATCACCAAATCATCATGAAGAGGGCCCTAGAGGGTAGTAACATGGAGAGAGCATCTTTTGAAGGGCCAAAGCCAGCCCGGAAAGAGCGGGAAGTGTTTCAACGGCTAACCGCGATGCCGCGACATCTCAGCTCGAGTCCTCTGAGAGAGGTAAGTTAGTCATGATTTCATTCAATTCAATTCTCTTTCATTTACTTATATGCTCTCATTTCCTCTCTTTCCTTCCATCTTCTTTCTTCCCACCTCAGCTTCTTCCTGGCCCCAGGCGGTATTCCACCTTGAAGTGGTTGGCTCCCATGGTCCGCGCCTTGCCCCTAGGAGTGACATCTATCCTGAGATTTTGGCACTTACAACCTCTTCTAGTGTTAGGTAAGAACTACCCAAAACTTTCCCTTGATTGGCACAGCATCTCAGCCTTAGTTGAAATTTGGCATCCTCAAACTCATACATTCATCTTCCCATCATTCGAGGCTACTGTCCTACTAGAGGAGGTAGAGACCTACTTCTCTTTACCCAGGTCCCAGGTGGGAGGGGAAGACTCAGTGTGTCATACTGTTGCACCTATAGATCCTAGGCTCATCTTGGGAGGGTTCATACCAGATAGCAGGGATGTCCACAGTTTCGTAGGCCCACGTCAGATTCACCTTCTTTCTCTCAGCCAGTGGGTAGTGGAGCATTGTAAGAACAGGTGTGGGTGGGATGAAGCCATAGCTAAGGCTGCGTCCATTTGCTTGTGCGGGGCCATCTTGTTTCCTTCAGTCGACCATGTGCTAGAGATGCCCCTTCTTAGTACCATTAGCGGCCTTTGGCAGGGACTTTCCATCTCCCAGGCCATCATAGCTTACTTGTACGAGGGCCTCACCTCAGCACCCTTAGGAGGTCCTCTGTTTGGCTCTATGATCCTTCTAGAATGTTGGATGTGTGTTAGGATGAAATTCATCTATAGGGAGGATGTCACTTCGGCTAGCAGGATCTTTGGGAGCCACCATCTCTTCTTCATAGGCGGCACATTCGGATTCTCTCCGCAGGTAGAGTGCAGGACAGCTAAGATGAAGACCAGAGATGAGTGGCGACTGTACATCAACAGATTGCCCCTAGATCGGTTCGTGATGCGCTCGGGCTTCCTCCGTGATACCACTGTCAGAGTTCCTAGGAGGCTGGGCTTGGACTTGAGGCTCGTGAGCGACACCGCACTAGCGATGTACAGCCCGCACCGGTGCTACCTACAGGTTGGACTACCCCGGACAGTTCTACCAGTACTACCCCACCTTCCCACACTACAGGAGAGGAGGATTGGCACAGAGGAGGACGAGCAGGCGGTCAGGAGTGCCCTGATCATGTGGGAGGTGAGCAGGGTGCTTACCCTACCAGCAGAGGTTGCAGAGATCCTGACGATGCGCCAGGCCTACCTTAGAGAGTTGAGAGAGATACGTCCCCGTGGGGATGCCCAGTGGAGGACTGAGTGATTTCCTTTTGCTTTCATGATGATGTTGGATAGGACTTGTGTTTAGAAAGCTTGATATATGAAATGAATAGAATTGATGATTGGATTGAGTTTGAGCTTTGTTTGGGCTATGATGTGATTGCATAGGTTGGGATAAGAGTTTAGCATTCACGTGGTCACGAGCCAACTGCACTGTTCAGCTTCAACCTGCCCCTGTACACACATAAATGCAGAAAACAGATTAAATCTATTTTAGGCTTAACCCCTTGCCTACAACAAGTTAGGAAATGACCAGTGCTCGATTTTTGGTCAAGGGGGTAAGCCTTATTAAATAGGTGAATAACAAATGTCAAATGAATGCAATGGATGCTACGAATGCAAATCAAGAAAATCTCTCTTTTTTTTGAAGTTTTAAAAATATCTGATTTTGTTTTGGATTTTGAAATATTTGATTTTTTTAGATTTTGACATATTTGATTTTTTTGGATTTTGACATATTTGATTTTTTTTGGGTTTCAACATATTTGATTTTTTTGAGTTTTGAAAATATTTGATTTTTTTTGGAGCTTTGAAATATTTGATTTTTTTGGATTTTTGAAATATTTGATTTTTTTGGATTTTGAAATATTTGATTTTTTTTTTGGATTTTGAAATATTTAATTTTTTTGGGATTTTGAAACTAGCTTAGACCTAGCGACAGGGAACCTCCTATCTCACCAGGGGCCTCCCAGACTCAATGTGCGATATAAAGGACCGCCCGTGGCCGGTGCTATCTTTGCTTTAACGGTGCCTCTGCCGAGGCCATACCCGGGGTAGGATCCAATCCTTGGAAAATAAACCAGATTTAGCAGGAAAGCTGGCGGTAGGTATAGAGGTTTTTAGGGCTTGAGTTCTTCTTGTGACACCCCTTTTCAAAGAACTTGGTCTGTTGCGCCGGGGCTTTATGTCCATTCTCGAACCTACTGCCGCTCTAGGCACGCATACGACCGGGCTCATAGCTGTTGACACCCGTTTTATGACCAATAAGTTGGGTCATCTTCTTATTTATTCTATATGATGCTCCAAGTTGTTCATTCTTCATTAAGCCTTCTTGATCAGTTGGAGGCTTATTTCATGGGTCTTATCCTCTTGGTTGAGTCTGGTTTCCTCGGGCTTGTCATTTGATGAAGCTTAGCAAGCTCTTATCACTTTTGGATCCTTATTGTCTCTAACGGTCTATTCCAGGGGCGTTACGTTATTCTAACGCATTGGCCTTGGGCCGTTACATCTTGAAGAGTCCTACGGCTTAAGGCCTTATTCCAATGCTTATCCTTTTGCCTATCCGTTGATTCTAACGGTCTGTCGTGCAACCGTTATATCATTGTAACGCGTCATCCCATGGCCGTTACATTCATTCAGAGTTCAATTGTTTAGAACTTCTTCCCGTTGATCTTATCTTCTTAAGAGATAAGGTTTTGTGACGGACTTCTCCTGGCACGTTACATCCATGTGGCGGTCTATCATGCAGTCGTTACATCCAACAGAGAGTCCTGGCTGGTCTGATCTTTTCTCTGCCACTCTGTGGTCGAATTGAGAGTTTGATCTTGTGATTTCTCTTCCAAATCTGATCCTCAGAACATTCTGTTCGATTTTATAGACTCTTGGGAGTATTATATTCAAGAGTTTGCTAGGAATTATCCTCTTTTTGATGTGACACACCCTTGGACTTAAGCAAGCAAGCACATTCGCATTCAAATGGGCCGATGGTGAGGACACGCGCCGCCTTTCTCGACGGAGCATGCGGAGCACGCCGGCATCTCTTTGGCTCGGTGACTACGGCATGGTTTAGAGGACCTTCTTTTGCATGATGGCCATACCAGGCCTTGGTTTAGTCCCTGCGTGGACATGTTTATTCTTTATTGTGGACCTTTGTAGGCCAATTGGGGCCAATTAGACCTTTATTGGGTGTGCTAGGCTCATTGGTTGGGCAATAGGACTAGTGGGCCACTTCTTGGTCCAACCTTTTGGCCCATTAGGGTTTTGGGCGCCCCCTCTCATCTCCTCCAAGAGGAGGAGGAGGCAGCCGCCCCCCTACCTTTTTTTTAGGGAGTAGATTGCACACCCCCCCTTTTTTTTCCTTCCCATTCGATCCCCTCCCCCCCTTTGGCCGCCCCCCTTTCCCCCCTTGCTAGGGTTGAAACCCTAGCATTCCCCCCCTCCATATATAAGGTCTTATGTACTCTTTTTAGGAATTAATTAATGAATACATGAACTATTTTGATTGAGCAGCCATTGGCGCAGCCACCCCTTGGAGAGGGCGACCCTCTCTTCCTCCTCTGCTCCTGCGACGGGAGCAACCCCGGGGTGCGACTCCCCATCCCCTCGGTGCGACGCCGAGGTTCTTCCTCCCTTCTACTTCGTCTCCGGTTCGAGTTCGCGTGTTCCAGATTCGGCCCCGAGTTGCAGCGGCGTCCCCATCCGGTGCGGATCGAATCCGAGCCCCTCCTTTTTTTGGTGGATACTTCTACGAGTCGGCAGCGCGTGGGCTTTGGTTTCGCCTCGATCCGAGCTCGGCACCACCCGTGGCGAGTTTTCTCATGAGCTAGCGCAGGAGCCTCCCTCTCTGCGCGCCCAGATCCACCCTCCTTCTTGCGAAAATCCCACAGGACGGACAACTCCGAGTTTGGAGCTGATTTCTTCAGGGTTTGTACCTCTCGTCGTCCTCTTTCCAAAGCCGCCAACCTCGTCTCGTTCCGACGTCCGAGCTGTTCGTGGCGTCCGTTCCCGTGAGGTCGCGCGGGTCTGCCCAGTCCACCCGGTGCCAGGACAACCGGTGATTTCCAAAGTTCACAGCATCTAACCACGACCAGATCTGATCGAGCTCTTTGGTCCGGACCTGCTGCTCTGCGTCCCCGACGTCCTCCCACAAGCGGGGCCTCGTTCGCCTACCGGAGCAGCGAGTTACCATTTTCCCCGCTCGACAGCGCAGTTCTGGGAGCAGATTCCTTGTCCCCACTTGCAGGTGCGGCCACGGCTTCCACGGACGGAATCTGAGCACGCCTTTTGGCCGAGGCTTCCTCCTGTGACCTAACTACGCGCCCTCGCTGACGGCACCCCAATCGGACTCCGGATCCATTCGTGGGAACGTTTACCACCGAGTCGCGCGTTGCTGCGATTCTGCCGATCGTCATCCGGACCCTCCTCGTGGCCAACCCTTCACCGAGTGCCGCCCGTCAGCCCGTGTATCGGCCGCCCCGAATGGAATTGTTGTAGCCTGTTATCTCCCTGCGAGGAGTGGGCACCATTGCTGGCTTGTACCTATTCTTTCATTGTGTGTATCGGGGTTGTCGGTCTCGGCCGGGGTTCCTTCCCCACGCCTAGGCGTGGAGGTACGTGCGACGCTCCCCCCCCCTTGGCATTTTGCTTTACTAGTATGTGATCTTGTATGCCGCGTGAGAGTGTAGGGATCCTAGCTAGCATTCAACACCGCGAGATCGTGAGTGAGAGTATCCCATTCCGTGGCCCTAGTCGAGCACCGAGCTCGGACTAGACTCCTATAGTTGCGCGTCGGCTCCTTTGCCGCTTTGATCCACTCGCTTCCCTCATAGGGACGACTGTGGACTTGGGTTTCTTGTTGAGAGACGCCTCTCTTCGGAGGAATAGTACGGAGGTCGATCTCTCGGCTTGCCTTGTCACGTGTGAGTGCTGGCCGCACTTGGTCTTCATCATAGGTTTAGTCCATTTGTCAGTTCCGTCCCGCATCAAATTTGGTATCAGAGCTTAGGGAACCAGTTTGTTCTAGCAAATTGGGGTCTTAGGTCATGCGAGTCTTTAGGTTGTCTAGGGTGCAATTGAGGCCTTAGAGTTATCTAGGTTGCATTGAGTCTCTTAGTTCATCTAGGTAACCCACCATTGCATTGTAATGTTAGGTTTGTGTCTAGTTAGAGTTTTGTCCTTGTCTCGTTGAGTCTTGCATGTCCAGTTCCGCGCCAACCCCATGGTGGTTCCTCGAGCCCACATGTCAGATTAGTCATCCCTATTGGCCCGATTCGATGCTCTTATGGTACGACCCCTAAGTGTCGCCCCTACCACTCAGTCGTCGGGAGACCCGATCCCTATACCGATGACCGAGTCATTCCAGCGCCCTGTCATGTCCACTGCCATCCTACCTAATGGGAAGCATACGGAGATCGACTTCATCAGTAGGGTGTCGTCTAACTGTGTCTCACAAGACATTATTGAGTCACTCTCTAAGACTGGGGAGATTGTTCTCCGTGATGGTTTAGCTTTTATCGAGTTTCAACGGTGGTTTGGCCCCGTTAAATATTCCGATGGCGCTTGGTGCAAGATCAGCACACTTGCTGGTCCATGCATCATTTTAGGGCGAACTTGGTTGGAGGAAAGAAGTGCGACCATCGACCTGGATAGGAGGACCTGCACCTTACACCCATCTCACCTTCCCGGTGAGTTTGTCTTCCATGACGGCGTTACGCCGACCACCTCCATGTCATCACCTGGGTTTGTTCCAGTGAGTTACGAGGCTGAACAGGAGTTGATTGAGGAGTACCTAACTGAGGTTGAGGAGTTAGGGAGTGATCCCCTCCACATCATAGAGGACTCCGTTTCCCCTCCCGAGAGAGAGGCTTCACCCTTAGACCCTCATATAGAGACATTCTTACCTTCCGAGGGTGAACTGGTCATTGGTGAGTCTTTAGCTAGCTGGCTAAGGGAGGGTCCACTTCTAGATGTCTCCATTCCTTGCTATACACCCATGGGACCAGCCCTCCCAATAATACCCCTTAACTCCTTTCACACCACTTTTCGGTCCTTCTGCTTTCTTGAAAATGTGAAGGACTTCCTTAGGAGTTTAGATTATCAATGGGAGTTGACTTATATGTTGACCTTAGGGTCTGACCAACCCTATAGTCATAGCTTTACACTCCCTGCTTTGGGGTCTATTACCTCGGTCTACACCATAGGACATATCACATCCGAGGTCCTTTTATTATTTCCCATACCCGTGGAGGTTGATTTTGTCCCCGCTTATGGTTTCACGGTCCCGAGGGAGGAACCTTGCCTTCCTTGCCTTCCTCATGAGCCTCTTGCCCCATACATGAGAGTGCCTGAAGGTGATTATCTGCACCTGGGCGAATGTCGCACATGGGCAAGTATAGTGAAGGGACCTGTCGGGAGGGGTCATCATTTCTTTGACCCTTTCGATCCCCTCCCTAGTGAGCCTCTCGACCTATATTCTTTTCCCCACCTTGTCGAGGAGGTCCACTATCATACACCACCTAGGCCTTCTAGTCAACACCTCACCTTACCGGCATCCAGATGCCCGAGCTTAGGAGGCCAGGGACACATGTCTCTTCCCCATGTTTCTTCATGTCCACCATCATATAGGGGTTTGTCTCATATAGGGAATGTCATGAGTGAGTTTGGGCAATTTAGTCCCCATGAGTCTACCACATTCCGTAGGACACCCATGCATGATAGATACAACTTTGGTTGTCCTGGTCCTCCCCGTGTTGTCCAATCATGTAGGAGTCATAGGCATGCTAGGTCTGTGTTTGGATGTCCAGGACCCCCACTGCATTCACATAGGTATGAGTCAACACAGCTAGTTCGGAGTCTGCATCATCACCACCTTGAGGCCAGCAACGCACGTTATAAGGATCTAGCTGATGCGCATCGACGCACCCGTGAGTTCCAAGTGGGAGAGTACGTCATGATCAGGGTTAGACCTGAACGGTTCCCTTCGGGGGCCGTGAAGAAACTCCAGGACCGCGGTGCAGGACCCTTCCGAGTTCTGAAGCGAATAGGGTCGAATGCGTATGAGATTGAGCTGCCAGACGACTATGGGATCAGTTCGACGTTCAATGTCTCTGATCTGGTGGCATATCGGGATCCCGCGGTGATTCCCAGTGAGCTTTTTGGGCCTACCCCTCCTGTTGAGAGCATCACACCTTCGGAGCGTCCACCTCCTCCAGCCCCTTTACAGACACGCGAGCATATAGATTGCATACTGGATGAGCAGGTGACCACGACCAGGAGCGGAGCCTACCAGCGCTTTCTAGTGCGTTGGAGAGGGCGCCCTGCGACAGACGACACCTGGATCACACGTGGAGAGCTGGAGCGGATCGACCCGGACCTGCTGGAGCGTTACTTGAGCGACCGTGACCCTTACTCGACGGGGTCGAGTTCTTCCCACCCGGGGAGAATTGGTGAGGACACGCGCCGCATCACTCGACGGAGCACACGGAGCATGCCGGCATCCCTTTGGCTCGGCGACCACTTGGCAGACTAGTAGAGCTATCTTTAGTTATTTTATGCTTTAGGCCATGTTGGGCCTTGGATTAGTCCCTGCGTGGACACTTTTATTAGTTGTGTGGACCTTTGTAGGCCATTTGGAGCAAATTAGGCTTTAGTTGGACCATTTTATGCTTATTAGATAGGAGATAGGGCTATTGGGCCATTTTTTTGGTTCAATCTCTGGCCCATATGGGCTGGCCACCCACTCCCTTGCTTAGCCCACCTAGGGTTAGGGTTTTGGGCGCCCCAACTCTTTTCCCTCCTCTTGGAAGGTGGCAGCCGCCCCTCTCGAAGAGGGGTGCGGCCCTTTTGATGTTTGTATTAGTTTTCTCACGCGTGTATCGGGGTGGTTGGACTCGGCCGGGGTTCCTTCCCCACGCCTAGGCGTGGAGGTACGTGTCTCGCTCCCGCCCGTAGTACTTGCTTATCACGTATATGATTGATTGTGCCGCGTGAGTGAGTGTAGGGTCTAGCTAGTTTCATTTATTACTGCTGGTTGAGAGAGACGAGAGCTGCCCCTTTTCCCTTGGCCCTAGTCGAGCACCGAGCTCGGACTAGACTCCCGTGTCGTCCAGCGGCTTCTCGCCCGTTGTGACCCCGTTGCGCCTCCCTCCGTGGGACGGCCGTGGTTCGGAGTTCTGTTGAGAGACGCCTCCGCCCGGAGGGATTTCACGTTAGTCGGTCACACCGGCTTGCCTTGTCTCGTGCGCGTGCTGGTCGCGTTCTTTAGCGTCCTAGGTTAGCTAGCGAGTCAGTTGTCCCGCATCACGAGGCCAGCAACGCACGTTATAAGGATCTAGCTGATGCGCATCGACGCACCCGTGAGTTCCAAGTGGGAGAGTACGTCATGATCAGGGTTAGACCTGAACGGTTCCCTTCGGGGGCCGTGAAGAAACTCCAGGACTGCGGTGCCGGACCCTTTCGAGTCTTGAAGCGAATTGGGTCGAATGCGTATGAGATTGAGCTGCCAGACGACTATGGGATCTGTTCGACGTTCAATGTTTCAGATCTGGTGGCATATCGGGATCCCGCGGTGATTCCCAGTGAGCTTTTTGGGCCTACCCCTCCTGTTGAGAGCATTACACCTTCTGAGCGTCCACCTCCTCCAGCCCCATTACAGACACGCGAGCATATAGATTGCATACTGGATGAGCAGGTGACCACGACCAGGAGCGGAGCCTACCAGCGCTTCCTAGTGCACTGGAGAGGGCGCCCTGCGACAGACGACACCTGGATCACACGTGGAGAGCTGGAGCTGATCGACCCGGACCTGCTGGAGCGTTATTGGAGCGATCGTGACCCTTACTCGACGGGGTCGAGTTCTTCCCACCCGGGGAGAATTGGTGAGGACACGCGCCGCCTTTCTCGACGGAGCATGCGGAGCACGCCGGCATCTCTTTGGCTCGGCGACTACGGCATGGTTTAGAGGACCTTCTTTTGCATGATGGCCATACCAGGCCTTGGTTTAGTCCCTGCGTGGACATGTTTATTCTTTATTGTGGACCTTTGTAGGCCAATTGGGGCCAATTAGACCTTTATTGGGTGTGCTAGGCTCATTGGTTGGGCAATAGGACTAGTGGGCCACTTCTTGGTCCAACCTTTTGGCCCATTAGGGTTTTGGGCGCCCCCTCTCATCTCCTCCAAGAGGAGGAGGAGGCAGCCGCCCCCCTACCTTTTTTTTAGGAAGTAGATTGCACACCCCCCCCTTTTTTTTCCTTCCCATTCGATCCCCTCCCCCCCTTTGGCCGCCCCCCTTTCCCCCCTTGCTAGGGTTGAAACCCTAGCATTCCCCCCCTCCATATATAAGGTCTTATGTACTCTCTTTAGGAATTAATTAATGAATACATGAACTATTTTGATTGAGCAGCCATTGGCGCAGCCACCCCTTGGAGAGGGCGACCCTCTCTTCCTCCTCTGCTCCTGCGACGGGAGCAACCCCGGGGTGCGACTCCCCATCCCCTCGGTGCGACGCCGAGGTTCTTCCTCCCTTCTACTTCGTCTCCGGTTCGAGTTCGCGTGTTCCAGATTCGGCCCCGAGTTGCAGCGGCGTCCCCATCTGGTGCGGATCGAATCCGAGCCCCTCCTTTTTTTGGTGGATACTTCTACGAGTCGGCAGCGCGTGGGCTTTGGTTTCGCCTCGATCCGAGGTCGGCACCACCCGTGGCGAGTTTTCTCGTGAGCTAGCGCAGGAGCCTCCCTCTCTGCGCGCCCAGATCCACCCTCCTTCTTGCGAAAATACCACAGGACGGAAAACTCCGAGTTTGGAGCTGATTTCTTCAAGGTTTGTACCTCTCGTCGTCCTCTTTCCAAAGCCGCCAACCTCGTCTCGTTCCGACGTCCGAGCTGTTCGTGGCGTCCGTTCCCGTGAGGTCGCGCGGGTCTGCTCAGTCCACCCGGTGCCAGGACAACCGGTGATTTCCAAAGTTCACAGCGTCCAACCACGACCAGATCTGATTGAGCTCTTTGGTCCGGACCTGCTGCTCTGCGTCCCCGACGTCCTCCCACAAGCGGGGCCTCGTTCGCCTACCGGAGCAGCGAGTTACCATTTTCCCCGCTCGACAGCGCAGTTCTGGGAGCAGATTCCTTGTCCCCACTTGCAGGTGCGGCCACGGCTTCCACGGACGGAATCTGAGCACGCCTTTTGGCCGAGGCTTCCTCCTGTGACCTAACTACGCGCCCTGGCTGACGGCGCCCCAATCGGACTCCGGATCCATTCGTGGGAACGTTTACCACCGAGTCGCGCGTTGCTGCGATTCTGCCGATCGTCATCCGGACCCTCCTCGTGGCCAACCCTTCACCGAGTGCCGCCCGTCAGCCCGTGTATCGGCCGCCCCGAATGGAATTGTTGTAGCCTGTTATCTCCCTGCGAGGAGTGGGCACCATTGCTGGCTTGTACCTATTCTTTCATTGTGTGTATCGGGGTTGTCGGTCTCGGCCGGGGTTCCTTCCCCACGCCTAGGCGTGGAGGTACGTGCGACGCTCCCCCCCCTTGGCATTTTGCTTTACTAGTATGTGATCTTGTATGCCGCATGAGAGTGTAGGGATCCTAGCTAGCATTCAACACCGCGAGATCGTGAGTGAGAGTATCCCATTCCGTGGCCCTAGTCGAGCACCGAGCTCGGACTAGACTCCTATAGTTGCGCGTCGGCTCCTTTGCCGCTTTGATCCACTCGCTTCCCTCATAGGGACGACTGTGGACTTGGGTTTCTTGTTGAGAGACGCCTCTCTTCGGAGGAATAGTACGGAGGTCGATCTCTCGGCTTGCCTTGTCACGTGTGAGTGCTGGCCGCACTTGGTCTTCATCATAGGTTTAGTCCATTTGTCAGTTCCGTCCCGCATCAGCCGATATGGGCCACCGCTCTCCCGTCGCTCACCCAAGCCCGGGGTGACTTGGCGATGCCAAGTGGAGGATGTGAGGGTTGGGCCCTTGCTGGTGGAGGGCCAGCAAGGCCAAAGTTTGTTCCCCAAAGGTGTGGAGGCCCAATTCAATGGGACCGACAAAGTGCCGAAGGCACCGGCTACACTCTTCCCCACGGTGATCACTCAAAGCAACGGGGTTGAGGATCGAGCTCTCACTCTCACGGCCAGCGGAACTAGGAACTAATATTGAAAGAAAAGCACTAAATTGGAGTTAGGTTTGAGCACTTACTCGACCGGTCTGAAGAAACCGGTCCCGCTCGGAGACGAGGGCGAGCGGGGAGGCGAGTGGATCCCCATACGCCGCGTCGGGGCAGCCTGACCTGTTCAATCAATTACAACACTACACCTCTCGTAGGAGGGGGACCTTGGGGTGGGGGTTAATCGATATTACAACCAAAACTACCTCCACACAGGGAGGGGCCTTCAGCCGGCCAAGCGGGGAGGGGGAGCTTGGGCTAAAAGCAAAGAAAAGATGGCGAAGCCGATTCTGCCTGCTCTCTGCGATAGGGGATAGACAGATAGAGTTGAAGCCGCAGATCCTGATCTGGAAGTTTTCTAAAGACGGGACCAGTGAGGAACTCTTCGTATCTGGAACTGGAAGGCTCCTGAATTTTGTTGATTTCTTCTGGCGCCGATGCTGGTCTGGGTGGAGGCTCGAACAGGGTGGCAGCTTCTCGGAACTGACTGCTTCAGATTTCCAACAGCAGGAAGAAGAGGATTCCACGACCGCTCCCGAACTCCGAATCAGGTGCCGCTGGAGTCGTTGGAACCGTTGACGAGTTCTCTTCGAAGCAAAACTGGCGGGGAAGCCAAATAATGTCAGAGAAGATGGGTGGACTCTGATCACTGATGAGAGGTCGGTGCAGACTGTGGGGAAGCAGAACCGCGCACCCGAGGAGAGTAAATTGATAACTCCTGGTTCCCGATGCCAAATTAAGCTCTTCTTCTTGGAGATGAATTAAGACTCAGAGTAGAAGATCTTTGATGAAGAACTCCTGCTCAGATTCCCAGGAGGTAGGCCGCTGCAGATCTTCCACTCCGGTTCTGGTCTTCTGCCAGAGCAGTTTCGCGTAGTCGAGGGAGAAAGGACCTCTTGATCAGTACGGTGCTCGGATGGGGATGAAACAACCGCCGTAGCGAAGAAGACAGGCAGACGCTTCCGTGGATACCTCTTGGACCTTCAGATTCGCAGGGAGGTGGTCGTGGTGGCAGCTTCAAGCTGCTGGTTCACCTGCAACTTCTGGACTGCTAGCTGCAACTTGAATATAGCTTCCAATGACCTAGAAGAAGAAGAGGAAGAAAGAACTATAAGGTGAAGGGGAGGTGGGGAATGGTGGAGGGAGTGTGTGGGAGGGATGGAAGGGTGCTATTGGTGTTGGGAAGGTGAAGAAAGAGGGGGAGGGCGCAGGGTTCAGCAAGTGAGAAGGAGAGTGGGGGTGCAAATGGGTGATGGAGAGTGGAGGGAAATGGGGAAACCTAGCCTAATGGGAAGGGGAGAGGGGCGGCCAAAGCACTTGGAGGGAAGGGTTTTCAAATTTCAAATGGGTCTTGGGAGGTGGAAGGTTGCATGGGGAAGAAGGAAAAATGTGTGGGAAAGAGGAGGGGTGGTTGGTGGTTGGAGGGTGGAATGTGGATTGGGGGGGATCCTCCCTTGGAACTAGGGGGTGGAGTAAAGAGGGTGGTGGGAAGTGGGGAGGCCTTAATGGGGTAGGTGGGAGGGTGGAGGTGGTTGGGAGTTGGAAGAGAGAGAGAGGGGGGTGAACTATAGAGAGAGAAAGTGAGAGAGGGAGAGAGAGAGAGAGAGAGAGAGAGAGAGATGGGGGTGGGTAATCTCTCCCCTAGGGCTTCTCACCCACTATAGGATTCTCTCCACTAAACTAATCAATTGGAACTCTCTATTGGAAATTTTGGCATTGATTCATTAGTTCAAAATGAAGGGAATGGGGCCCTATATATAGGCAACCCACATTTTACAATAAGACCCTGACAATTGACTCAATGATAAATAACCGAGGGGGTAGGGGGTGCCCTTGGGCCAAGCCCAATGAATTGGGCCCAATAGTTAACTAAAACACCTAATGACACTCAAACTTAGAGAAATAAACACAAGACCTAGGGACATGACTCAAGTAAAATGAAAATTACATCAAATGACTCAAATAGAAAGCACACAATGGATAATTGGGCCTTTATAGAGAGAGGCCCGAACTCAAATGACGCCGGAGTGTGAGGAAGACCCGAGCCAAAGGGAGTCACGGGTGATGCCTCCCTCAAATCCCCTGGGCTGCGAAGAGCTCGACTCCGTCGAGTAGGGGTCCATCCGGCTGTGATACTGCTCGAGAAGGTCAGGATCCAACTGCTAGAGATCCTCCCGACTCACCCATGAATCCTCCGAAGGAGGCTGATCCTTCCACGTGACGAGATAACGCTCGTATACCTTGCTCTGAGTGGTAGTGACTTGTTCATCCAATATTTGTTCAATGCGTTCACGCTGGGCTCTCTTGGCTGGTGGTCTCTCCTCACAGGTGGGTGCTCTCTCAAGGGAAGGAATAGGCTCAATATCCTCACTGGGTACCACCGTGGGTCCCTTATATGGCACTAGGTCGGCGACATTGTCACGCCCCGACGCGGAATATCGGGACGTACAGTTAGAAACGAGCTGGAAAGAGAGAGAACTAATCTAAATATATACAAATGCTAAGAAATGGAAATAACTAATTGACCATTAAACAAAACATAACTGGTACATAATCCTCAAATCAACTCAATACAACTGGGATAACAACTCTAAACCACAATAACATAACTGAAGCACAACACACTCTAAACACAACTAACTGATACACTCAAAACATCACTCCTGCCCTTCCCCATCGGTAAGCGCGTCACCTGAAAAGCCTGGAAAGGGGGGAAATAACAACTATGAGCTAACGCTCAGTAGGAAATAACAGATAGGTATAAGTGATTAGCAGTTTAATTACATTTTCAAAATATCATGCTACAAAGGATAATGCAATAAAAGAGTAATGATGGTATAATGAAACAAAATTGAAAGATCTCGTAAGGTCACGAAATATAAAGGAACAGAATGGTAATACTTGAGAGGAATAACAAAGACAAGAATTTACTACAGGAGATAACAATAAAGAGTTGGCCATATCAAGATAATTCAAGTCATGTCAAGCACGTGTGTAGTTTCATTTCCACGTCCAAGTAGCAGCAAGTAAAGTAACGAAAAGTAGAGTATAGAACAGTGAAGAGTGGAAAGTGAAACGTAGTAGAGAGTAGTAGAGAGTAGTGGAGAGTAGTGGACAGTAGTGGACAGTCCTAGATTTAACTCATGTCATGGTACTGGTGCCAAATGCCACACCTAGTCAATCACCTCCCCGGTGGTACACGTAGCGTTCGGGCGCTCCTCCCAGGACTAGACCGAGCCCTTAATTGTTTGCCAGGCATTGATTTCTTTGGATCAAAGATCCCACGAATCTAGACTTTCACAATTTATGGCCAGAATTCTAAGGTTTGAACCACGTAGCAATAACAATTTCAAGTAGGAAGGAGATTCATTTCAGAATTTCAAGGTAAGCACAATCATCAAGAAGATTGAAAACCAAGTCACAATAAGAGTTAATCATGCTGCGCTACTGTAGTACAGCAGCTATCCAACAAGCTAATCAACATATTAATCCTAATTACCAAGTTAATATGTCAAAGATTATCCATTATCATTTGCATTAAGACAATTGCCAAAAGCTGATTCAAGATGATAAGGTAAAGGAACAAACTTGTACAGGAAGGAAAAAGAATGCATTAATAGAGATTTAATTACACCATTAACCACTAATTATGTGGGTTTCTATTTAACCAATGCATACATTGCAATTAAGATGATGAATGACATGCTTTTACATTGTGATAGAACATAGGAACCAATGCAGTTTGAAAATCATAAGGCTCATGATTAGGTCAATGGTTCTTCAAAAGTATAGTTTTCAATTGGTCTAAGTTCAATGGGTCGATCCCCTAATGATCCTGATCGATCCACGGGTCGCAAAACGATGAAAACTGGGCTTCTGGTACATGGGTCGACCCCTAGGGTCGACCCCTGTAAAAATGGGGTCTGGCAGCTGAATGGGTCGACCCCTGGGGTCGACCCGTTCATTCCTGTGCATGGGTCGACCCCTGGGGTCGACCCCCTTGTAGGGAGTGGATGGGTCGACCCCAGGGGTCGACCCTCGGGCCTGCTGGGCTGCCCAGAAAATGGGTCGACCCCTGGGGTCGACCCCTGCAAGAACAGCAACGTAAGTTGCCTCCGGAAAACCCATTAACTCATCCAAATGAGGTCCAATTGAGTTGAAATTAAAACCACATGCTATAGGAATCTTGCTAGACATATTAGGGTCATAAAACTACAATTTGGAAACACGAATTTCATCAGAATTCACCAGAATCACAACCTATTCTATGAAGAACACAAGGAGACCTAGTTCAGGACATACTTCCACTAAATTGTCAAATTTTCTCGATATACAAAACCAAATTTGGGGATTTTGGTGTCAAAAGAAAGCTAACTCCATCATGAATCCAACCATGTATGATATGCTACATGAATATCAGGTTACATGACTCAAAATAAGCCCGCAATCAAGCTCTGGCTTAAAGGCATACTATATGAATCATGTTCTAGACATGCTTCTACAAAAATTTGAAATTCACCAAGCATGCTCAATAAAAATTGGGGGTTTCTACGTTGAATAAAAGCTAACAACATGCTGATTACTTCATGTAAGTTAATTAGGATTTGGTTGTTAGATCCTACCTCAAATTGAAGAGGGAAGTCGAAACCCTAGAATAAAGAACAAGCTTGACAGCACCTCACAAAAAGCTCGATATCTCCACGGATACCTAATGAAAATTGGGGCTTTTGCCACCAATGGATAGAGCCCGATGAGAGGAACAATTTTCTATACTCATGATCGAAGTTTGGTTGAGAATTCCTACCTCAATCGTTGGAACGAGGAAGGAAGAGAGGAAGCCGACGGCCTACCGACCCACCTCTACTAATCGAGCAAGAACTCCTTCGATCTGTAACTTCAACGTACCCCATAGCAACCAAATGAAACTAGAGTCGAAGAGCTACATTTCTATAGGTCATGGGGCTTCTAGATCCTTCGGAGTTGGGAGTATTCGACGCTGCAAGTTACATGTTAAAAACGGCGCCGAAATCCTTGACTTGACCAAAACTATGTCGGCAGCACGTTTTAAGGCTAGGTTTACCTCAAATTGATTGAGGGTAAATGTTCCTTACCTCGTGGCCTTCCATTTGCCCTTGATTTCAGATCATTTGGTTGAGTAACAAGGCCGAATTTCACGTTTTAAGTTACGATTAGGTAAAGGTTAGGTGAAAGTCAAATTTAGGATTAATCCTCTAATTAGACAAGGTTACGCAATTAATTTGGGTCAAGTCCAGAAGACAAAATTGCTATAAAAATGATCTTTTACCCAATTACTATTTTTACAGATTTTTCTAAGGTAGTCAAATTTTATAGGTTCTATTTTCTAATGAATTAAATATTAATATTTCAAAATTCAAACATTAATTCATTTTAATTCAATTTTTAATTAATAAAAGCTCAATAAAACTTAATAAATAAACGGGATATTACACCCTCCCCTACTTAAAGAATTTGGTCCTCCAAATTCACTGCACTATATACAGAAAGTAGGGAAAAGATAGATCACCTAGAATAGGTCGGGATACCGCTTCCGCATAGTATCTTCCGATTCCCAAGTAGCTTCTTCGGTTCCACGCCGACTCCACTGAATCTTGACCATCGGTATAGATCGATTCCGAAGTTGCTGCTGTTTCCGGTCTAGAATCTTGATAGGTCTTTCTTCATAAGTCAAATCTTCCTTTAACTCAAAATCCACATGTTGAATGATGTGAGTGGGATCGTACACATATTTCCGTAACATAGACACATGGAAAACATTGTGTACGCCAGATAACTGAGGCGGTAATGCCAGTTTGTAAGCAACTTCTCCCACTCTATCTAGGATCTCGAATGGACCAATATACCTCGGACTCAGCTTGCCATGAATGCCAAATCTTCGAATCCCTCTCGAAGGAGAGACTTTCAGAAACACATGCTCGCCAACTTGAAATTCTAATGCTCTTCTCCTTGTGTCGGTATAACTCTTCTATCTTGACTGAGCCACTTGTAACCGGTCTCGGATAACACAGATGTTCTGTGATGATTCTGAAACAAGATCCGGTCCAAGCCATTACTTCTCGCCCACCTCGTCCCAACACAACGGGGAACGACAGCTTCTTCCATACAAAGCTTCAAATGGAGCCATTTGTATGCTGGATTGGTAACTGTTGTTGTAGGCGAATTCAATCAATGCCAAGTGATTACTCCAACTGCCTCTGAAATCAATCATGCAAGCTCGCAGCATATCTTCCACTATCTGATTGGTTCTTTCAGTCTGTCCATCTGTCTGTGGATGAAAAGCAGTACTGAAATTCAGACGAGTACCAAGAGACTCTTGCAGTCCCTTCCAGAAATGTGAAGTAAATCTCGGGTCTCTATCAGACACAATGCTGACAGGTATACCATGGAGCCTTACCACTTCCTTCAAATATAAAGCAGCCAATACATCAACTGTCCACTTGGACTTGATGGGTAAGAAATGAGCCGATTTTGTCAAGAGATCGACGATCACCCATATCGCATCAAATCCACCACGAGTCTTAGGTAGACCCATAATGAAATCCATGCCAATGCTTTCCCACTTCCATTGGGGTATGTCGAGTGGTTTTAACTTTCCTGCCGGTCTGAAATGTTCAGCCTTAACTTGTTGACAAACCAATCATCTACTCACGAAATCTGCAGTTTCCCTTTTCATATTTGGCCACCAAAAGGACCTTTTCAAATCCTTGAACATTTTAGTGCCTCCAGGATGAATAGTGTATTTGGATCTATGTGCTTCCTCCAGAATCTTGTTCTTTAACTCAGCTTCATCAGGTACACAAGTTCTACCCTGGAATAACAATCTTCCATCGTCAGCCACCATGAAGTCGGGTCTGCTGCTCAAACTTCCCTTGATCTCAACCAGCTTGGGATCATTATCTTGCAAGGATTTGATCTCCATCAATAATTCGGGCTTAAGTCGAATCTGTGCAATTATAACCCAATCATTATCAACATTTAGATCCAGGCTAGCTAACTATTCTAATAGCCTCCACTCTTGTAACATGAGACTTGATAATTTAGCCACAGGCTTCCGGCTTAATGCATCTGCCACCACATTGCCTTTACCGGGATGATATTCAATCGAGAAGTCGAAGTCCTTCAAGTACTCCAACCATCTTCTCTGCCTCATGTTAAGTTCTTTCTGAGAAAATAAATACTTCAAACTCTTATGATCTGAAAATACTGTGAATGTTTCTCCATACAAGTAATACCTCCAAATTTTTAAGGCGAAAACAACTGCTACAAGTTCCAAGTCATGAACGGGATAATTCTCTTCATACTTTCTCAGCTGCCTAGAAGAATAGGCAATCACCTTCCCATGCTGCATGAGTACACAGCCTAAGCCAATACCAGAAGCATCGGTATAGACCACGAAACCACCGTCGCCAGAAGGTAAAGCCAATACGGGTGCAGTAGTGAGGCAATCCTTCAATATTTGGAAACTCTGCTGACATTCCTTGGACCATTCAAACTTGTTGTCTTTGCAGGTCAATCGAGTGAGAGGTACCGCAATCTTGGAGAAGTCTTGAATAAATCTCCGATAATAGCCTGCCAGGCCTAGGAAGCTTCTCACTTCGGTCACTGTAGTAGGCTGATCCCAGTTCCTTACTGCCTCCACTTTCGAAGGATCAACTGAAATACCTTCTTTGGTGATGATATGTCCTAAGAAGGACACTTCTTGCAGCCAGAAATCACATTTACTGAATTTGGCATATAGTTGATGATCTTTCAATATCTGTAATGCCATTCTCAATGTTCGGCATGCTCTTCTTCAGTCTTGGAATAAATTAGTATGTCGTCAATGAATACCACGACCCATTGATCAAGATAAGACCGGAATGCATTATTCATTAACTGCATGAAAGCTGCTGGTGCATTCGTTAGACCAAAAGGCATAACGACAAACTCAAAATGACCATACCTGCTGCGGAAAGCCGTTTTATAAATATCATCTTCCTTAATCCTCAGTTGATGATATCCAGATCGAAGATCGATCTTAGAGAAATAATGTGCTCCCACTATCTGGTCGAATAATTCGTCAATCCTCGGCAATGGGTATTTATTCTTGATAGTTAGCTGGTTCAGTTGCCGATAATCGATGCATAATCTCATCGAACCATCCTTTTTCCTGACGAATAATACAGGAGCTCCCTAAGGTGAAGTACTCGGACGAATAAAGCCCTTCTCGAGCAATTCCATCAGCTGTTGCTTTAATTCCCTTAGCTCCGCAGGGGACATACGGTAAGGAGCTCTAGAAATAGGGGACGCGCCAGGAACAATATCAATGGAGAAGATAACTTCCCGCTCAGGCGGAAGTCCTGGTAGTTCCTCCGGAAAGACTTCGAAGAATTCTCGGACAATAGGAGTGTCCTTTATCTCAACTCGCTGTTCCGGTGTAGCATGGACAAAGGCTAGAAAAGCCTCGCAACCTCGCCTCATCAGCTTGTCGGCTCGAAGAGAAGAGATGAGCGATACGGGGTTATGGCGCTTGATCCCCGTAAAAGATAAACCAGAATGTCCAGTAAAAGTCACTGAACTAGAACTGCAGTGAACACTGGCCTCGTACTTGGCCAACCAATCTGCTCCAAGGATTACATCATAATCCCTCATATCCATGCAAACTAAGTCGGCTGGAAAGTTCCGTTCATCGATAATAACCTTACTAGAAGGATATTAATATTGAATAGCCGCTCCAGAACCAATAGGAGTTGATATAACCAATGGAGAATTCATCATAATAGGTTCGACAGATAAGGACTTCGCAAATTTCCGAGAAATAAAAGAATGCGTTGCACCAGTATCAAAGAGAACAAATGCGGGCTTGTCGATTATAGTAAGGGTACCTTCGACGAGTCCGCCATCATCAGAAATCCCAGTTTCATCCGCATGTAAAGCTTGGAGCCTTCCTTGCGGCTTCTTGATAACTTGAGGTTTTGCCGGTGTAGCTTGTTCCGATAGAAGAGGGCAGTCAGGGATACGGTGTTCCCTACTCCCACATCATAAACACGCACCTAGCTTGCGCCAGCATTCCTCCATCTTGTGACCTGGACGATCACAATACTTGCACTTGCCCTTGAATGGAACAATAGGGCCGGGTTTCTTCTCTTCATTTCTTGGCATCTTGCCTTTCCACGTTCCCGATCCGGTCCATGAACTAGACCCACTCATGGGCCTCTTTTTGCTAGTGCCAAATCTGGGTCTAGGAGTTGGTTGTTCCTTCTTCATGCCTTGCCCACGGATCCTCTCCGTCATTTCTAAGGTATCTTCTAGAACTTGTGCCTTTCTCACCATCTCAGAATAAGTAGAGATCTCCATCGGCGCCTGTTGATTGATGTAATGAAGCTTCAACCCGTTGAGAAATCGCTTAGCTTTCATCTTTTCTGTGGAGATAAGGTGAGTAGCATAGCGCGAAAGCCGAGAGAACTGTGCTTCATATTCGGCCACCGATAAGCTTCGCTGCTTTAGAGCCGCGAACTCTGCCGCCTTCTTCTCTTGTACACGATCGGAAAAATATTTGTCGTTGAAGAATTCCTCGAACTCCTCCCATGTGACTTGTTGATCGCCTAGAGTTGCCTTGACGGAATCCCACCAAGTATGCGCGTCCCGCTCAAATTGGAAGGTAGAAAGAAGGACACGCTCTTGGTCGGTGCATTGCATGACTTCAAAAATTCTCCCCATTTCGTTGAGCCAATGCTCGGCCTCGTCTGGGTTAGTCGAACCAGCAAATCTTGGCGGGTTCATTCCTCGAAAGTTCTGGTATAAGTCACCGGTGCCATGACCCACTGCTCCAGCTTGAGCTACCTGATGTAACGCCTGAGTCAGGCCTTGAACCGTGCGCTGCAGGTTCCTCCATTCAGCACGATCGGCCGCCATCTACACGAGAAATAGATTACTTAGGTCAAAAAAAAAGATAATAACACGATTAAGGAACGAACTTAACCCAAGTTTCTACCCAATCTCACCAGGTCAGGTTCTAGACTTTAACAAGGTTAGAGGTCTAATGCACCTAAACACGACCAAAAACTCGGTACCTGGTGGGGCTAATCCGTCCGAAGACCACTCGCGCAAGTATGCGACCTTCCTGATAGGCGTAGCCTAACGTTCGGACAACACCTTTTGATATACCGATTATTGGGATGCAATGCAAGAAAACCTAAACTTAGGGAACCTAGGAATATGAAACCTAGGGCTCTGATACCAACTAAACTGTCACGCCCCGACGCGGAATATCGGGACGTACAGTTAGAAACGAGCTGGAAAGAGAGAGAACTAATCTAAATATATACAAATGCTAAGAAATGGAAATAACTAATTGACCATTAAACAAAACATAACTGGTACATAATCCTCAAATCAACTCAATACAACTGGGATAACAACTCTAAACCACAATAACATAACTGAAGCACAACACACTCGAAACACAACTAACTGATACACTCAAAACATCACTCCTGCCCTTCCCCATCGGTAAGCGCGTCACCTGAAAAGCCTGGAAAGGGGGGAAACAACAACTATGAGCTAACGCTCAGTAGGAAATAACAGATAGGTATAAGTGATTAGCAGTTTAATTACATTTTCAAAATATCATGCTACAAAGGTTAATGCAATAAAAGAGTAATGATGTTATAATGAAACAAAATTGAAATATCTCACAAGGTCACGAAATATAAAGGAACAGAATGATAATACTTAAGAGGAATAATAAAGACAAGAATTTACTACATGAGATAACAATAAAGAGTTGGCCATATCAAGATAATTCAAGTCATGTCAAGCACGTGTGTAGTTTCATTTCCACGTCCAAGTAGCAGCAAGTAAAGTAACGAAAAGTAGAGTATAGAACAGTGAAGAGTGGAAAGTGAAACGTAGTAGAGAGTAGTAGAGAGTAGTGGAGAGTAGTGGACAGTAGTGGACAGTCCTAGATTTAACTCATGTCATGGTACTGGTGCCAAATGCCACACCTAGTCAATCACCTCCCCGGTGGTACACGTAGCGTTCGGGCGCTCCTCCCAGGACTAGACCGAGCCCTTAATTGTTTGCCAGGCATTGATTTCTTTGGATCAAAGATCCCACGAATCTAGACTTTCACAATTTATGGCCAGAATTCTAAGGTTTGAACCACGTAGCAATAACAATTTCAAGTAGGAAGGAGATTCATTTCAGAATTTCAAGGTAAGCACAATCATCAAGAAGATTGAAAACCAAGTCACAATAAGAGTTAATCATGCTGCGCTACTGTAGTACAGCAGCTATCCAACAAGCTAATCAACATATTAATCCTAATTACCAAGTTAATATGTCAAAGATTATCCATTATCATTTGCATTAAGACAATTGCCAAAAGCTGATTCAAGATGATAAGGTAAAGGAACAAACTTGTACAGGAAGGAAAAAGAATGCATTAATAGAGATTTAATTACACCATTAACCACTAATTATGTGGGTTTCTATTTAACCAATGCATACATTGCAATTAAGATGATGAATGACATGCTTTTACATTGTGATAGAACATAGGAACCAATGCAGTTTGAAAATCATAAGGCTCATGATTAGGTCACTGGTTCTTCAAAAGTATAGTTTTCAATTGGTCTAAGTTCAATGGGTCGATCCCCTAATGATCCGGATCGATCCACGGGTCGCAAAACGATGAAAATCGGGCTTCTGGTACATGGGTCGACCCCTGGGGTCGACCCCTATAAAAATGGGGTCTGGCAGCTGAATGGGTCGACCCCTGGGGTCGACCCCAGCAAATTCTGAAGGATGGGTCGACCCCTGGGGTCGACCCCTTCATTCCTGCGCATGGGTCGACCCCTGGGGTCGACCCCCGTGCAGGGAGTGGATGGGTCGACCCCTGGGGTCGACCCTCGGGCCTGCTGGGCTGCCCAGAAAATGGGTCGACCCCTGGGGTCGACCCCTGCAAGAACAGCAACGTAAGTTACCTCCGGAAAACCCATTAACTCATCCAAATGAGGTCCAATTGAGTTGAAATTAAAACCACATGCTATAGGAATCTTTCTAGACATATTAGGGTCATAAAACTACAATTTGGAAACACGAATTTCATCAGAATTCACCAGAATCACAACCTATTCTATGAAGAACACAAGGAGACCTAGTTCAGGACATACTTCCACTAAATTGTCAAATTCTCTCGATATACAAAACCAAATTTGGGGATTTTGGTGTCAAAAGAAAGCTAACTCGATCATGAATCCAACCATGTATGATATGCTACATGAATATCAGGTTACATGACTCAAAATAAGCCCGCAATCAAGCTCTGGCTTAAAGGAATACTATATGAATCATGTTCTAGACATGCTTCTACAAAAATTTGAAATTCACCAAGCATGCTCAATAAAAATTGGGGGTTTCTACGTTGAATAAAAGCTAACAACATGCTGATTACTTCATGTAAGTTAATTAGGATTTCGTTGTTAGATCCTACCTCAAATTGAAGAGGGAACTCGAAACCCTAGAATAAAGAACAAGCTTGACAGCACCTCACAAAAAGCTCGATATCTCCACGGATACCTAATGAAAATTGGGGCTTTTGCCACTAATGGATAGAGCTCGATGAGAGGAACAATTTTCTATACTCATGATCGAAGTTTGGTTGAGAATTCCTACCTCAATCGTTGGAACAAGGAAGGAAGAGAGGAAGCCGACGGCCTGCCGACCCACCTCCACTAATCGAGCAAGAACTCCTTGGATCTGTAACTTCAACGTACCCCACAGCAA
The DNA here is from genome assembly GCA_022559845.1 of Amorphophallus konjac. Lineage (NCBI taxonomy): Eukaryota > Viridiplantae > Streptophyta > Magnoliopsida > Alismatales > Araceae > Amorphophallus > Amorphophallus konjac. The sequence goes on from CM040121.1 coordinate 344,533,382, forward strand.
CCAAATGAAACTAGAGTCGAAGAGCTACATTTCTATAGGTCATGGGGCTTCTGGATCCTTCGGAGTTGGGAGTATTCGACGCTGCAGTTACATGTTAAAAACGGCGCCGAAATCCTTGACTTGACCAAAACTATGTCGGCAGCACGTTTTAAGGCTAGGTTTACCTCAAATTGATTGAGGGTAAATGTTCCTTACCTCGTGGCCTTCCATTTACCCTTGATTTCAGATCATTTGGTTGAGTAACAAGGCCAAATTTCACGTTTTAAGTTACGATTAGGTAAAGGTTAGGTGAAAGTCAAATTCAGGATTAATCCTCTAATTAGACAAGGTTACGCAATTAATTTGGGTCAAGTCCAGATAACAAAATTGCTATAAAAATGATCTTTTACCCAATTACTATTTTTACAGATTTTTCTAAGGTAGTCGAATTTTATAGGTTCTATTTTCTAATGAATTAAATATTAATATTTTGAAATTCAAACATTAATTCATTTTAATTCGATTTTTAATTAATAAAAGCTCAATAAAACTTAATAAATAAACGGGGTATTACAGACATTGAATGTGGGACTTACCCCATATTCCTCGGGGAGATCTAACACATAGGCATTTGCACCAATGCGTCTCAGGACCTAGAAGGGACCAGCCCCACGTGGCCTCAATTTGGAGATGGCTCCCGGGGAGAGCCTCTCCGTCCTCACCATCACAAAGTCACCCTCATGAAATTCTTGGTGACGCCGATGAGAGTCGGCCCGCCTCTTATAAGCCTCATTCTTTTTGCTTATGTGCTCGTGAATTTCTTCATGCAATTCTCTAATATGCTGGGCAAATGATTCAGCTGAGATAGACACTCTAGCATGCTGGGGAAGGGGAATGAGATCTGAGGGTTTCCTTGGCTTGTACCCATGCACAACTTCAAACGGACTCATCCCTATAGACTTATTGGCGGAGTTGTTATATGCAAACTCAGCTTGTGGTAGAATGAGATCCTAATTTCCCAGACGATCCTCAACAAGGCACCTAAGGAGGTTCCCTAGACTCCAATTGACAACTTCGGTTTGACCATCTGTTTGGGGGTGGTAGGCCGTGGAGAATTTGAGGAGGTTACCCATCATGTGCCAAAGAATTTTTCAAAAGTAGCTAGTGAATTTGACATCCCTATCGGAGACTATGGTCTTAGGTAGCCCGTGGAGACGAACAACCTCATCAAAGAACAATCGGGCCACATAGGAGGCATCGGAGGTCTTGGAGCATGGGATGAAGTGGGCCATCTTAGAAAACCTATCAACTACCACATAGATTGAGTCATGCTTTCTTTAAGTCTTGGGTAATCCTAGCACAAAGTCCATACTCAAGTCTTGCCATGGACGGTCGGGGAGGGGGAGTGGGGTATATAGGCCCGTGTTTTGCTTCACATGTTTGGCCGAAGCACATGTGCGGCATTGACCCACTATTTTACCTACATCTCTCTTGAGACTTGGCCAATAGAACTGTCCCTCAACTAGAGCAATGGTTTTGTGAACCCCAAAATGACCAGCTAGCCCTCCTGCATGTAGTTCCCAAATCAAGAAATCACGGAGTGAGGTCCGTGGAATGCAAAGTTTTGGTCCCTTGAAGAGGTACCCATCCTCTAAGACAAATCCCTCATGTTCCTTGCTAGCATGGGTGGTCAAGGTGGTATAGATGTGCCCAAAGTCGGGGCAGCCAGGGTACTCATCCTTGAGCCTATCAAATCCGGTCACTTCCACTTGGATAGTGGATAGCAAAGAAACTTTCCTACTAAGGGAATCCGCCGCTCGATTCTCACTCCCTGCGTTGTGTTTGATGATAAAAGTGTAGGATTGAATGAACTCAACCCATCGGGCATGTCGGGCATTCAGCTTTTGTTGGGAGTTGAGGTATTTGAGAGCCTCATGGTCGGAAAAGATGACAAATTCTTTGGGCAACAAGTAGTGCCTCCAATGTCGGAGGGACTGAACCACGGCATAGAACTCCTTGTCATAAGTGGAGTATCTTGTCCTAGCATCACATAGCTTCTCACTGAAGAAGGATACCGGGTGTCCCTCTTGGCTAAGAATCTCTCCTATTCCTATCCCGGATGCATCACATGTGACTTCAAAGACTTTAGAGAAATCGGGTAGGCATAGGACCGGGGCTTGGGTCAACTTCTCCTTAAGTTCTTGGAAGGCTTTAGAAGCAGATTTGGTCCACACAAAAGTCCCCTTCTTGAGACAATCGGTGATAGGGCCAGTGATAGTGCTAAATCCACGAATAAACCTCCTATAGAATGTTGCCAATCCATGGAAACTTCGGACCTCATGAAGGGTGTGGGGTTCCGGCCAATCAAGAATAGCTTGGACCTTGTCGGGGTCCATGGAGACACCCTTGGTAGACACCACAAATCCTAGGAAGGTGATGGATGTGGTCATGAAGTGGCACTTCGCTAAGTTGGCAAATAGGCTCTCTTGTCGGAGGATGGTGCAAACTTGCCTAAGGTGGTCGAGGTGGGCCTCTTGGGATTGACTATAGATGAGTATGTCATCAAAGTAGACCACTAGAAAGATCCCAATGAAAGGCCTGAGGACCTCCGTCATAAGACGCATGAAAGTACTTGGGGCATTTGAAAGCCCAAAAGGCATGACTAACCATTCAAAGAGACCATCCTTGGTCTTGAAAGCCGTCTTCCACTCATCCCCGGGTCTTATCCTAACTTGGTGATAGCCACTCTTAAGGTCAATTTTGGAGAAAATAGTGGCTCCGGCTAGCATATCAAGCATGTCATCAAGCCTAGGGATGGGGAACCTATACTTGACGGTGATCTTATTAATAGCCCGGCTATCCAAACACATCTGCCAAGACCCATCCTTCTTGGGAGTTAGAAGGGCCGGGACGGCACATGGACTTTTGCTTATTCGGATGAAGCCCTTCCTAATGAGTTCCTCTATTTGTCTACGAAGTTCGGCATGCTCCGTGGGATTGAGGCGATAATGAGGAAGGTTTGGGAGGGTGGCTCTCGGAACTAAATCAATTGCATGTTGCACATCACGCATGGGAGGGAGTTGGTCCTAGAGCTCGGCCGAGAATACATCATGAAATTCTTCTAGGAGATGCTGGATTTCTATAGGATGTGGGTTGGTGGGAGTGGACTCTCCTAGGCAAATGATCACCGCACATAGTGGTACTCCTTGAACTATCTCCTTTTCAAGTTCTTTCCTAGTGATGAGATGAAGACCCTTGGTCAACCCCGAGGTCCCACTTTGTTTGGGAGTTTGGGTGAGGGATGGGGTTGGAGAGGTGGAGTTCCCCGAGACTTGTGTGGTGGTGGGGTGGTGTCCTTGAGGGAGAGTGTCCTTCTTGGGCATGGGACGTGGTGGGGAGGGGTTAAGACGGATAGTCCTACCCTCATGTTCAAAAGTGCAGGTGTTGGTCCTACCCAAGATGGTGGCATCTACATCATAAAGCCAAGGTCTTCCTAGTAGGATGCTTCTCACTTCCATGGGGATGACGTCACACCATATTTGTCCATGATATGAAGAGAAAGTGAGGGGCATAAGGCATTGGGTGTTGACCGGGATAGAGTTGTTGTTGATCCATGAGACCCGGTATGGATTTGGATGGGGGGTGATAGCAAGCCCAAGAAGCTTAACGGTATCGGGGGATACGGCATTGACACAACTCCCACTATCCAAGATTACTTTTCTTACATGGCTCCCTATCTTGACAAAGGTGTGAAAGATTGAGGTTCGACGCCAATCCTCTTCTTGGGGTTTGGTGAGGGTGCATCTAATCACTCCTAGATGGGAGTTGGTAGGTGGAGTGGTGTGATCTAGACCCGATTCAAGGTATTGGGCCTCATACTCTTCTTCCCAATCTAGGGAGGCTTCATAGTCCTCAACAACACTCTCAAGTTCCCTTTGGGGTGGGGGAGCTTCTTCCTCAATAAGGAAACTAGACAATCCTTTGGATGGACATTGCCCCACAAAGTGACCAAACCCTTGATACCTATAGCATTATTGACGCCCGTTACCCGTAGTGGTTCCTACATTTGGGCCTTTGGGAATGTCTTCCCTCCGTGGAGGAGGGTGACTAGGGGTGGGCTTGTTTGGAGTGATGGTAGGAGGAGGGTTGTAAGGCCTTAATAGGGCATTCCCACTTGGGCTAGGAGCTTTCGTGGGGGTGGCCGGAATGGGTCGTGGTCCCATGTTTTTAGGATCGACCGGTCGGGGAGTAGCAAACCGAGGGAGCCTAGAGAATCTTTCCACATCCCTAGCTACTTGGTAGGCTAGCTCAAGGTTGTGAACGTCCCTCATGAAAAGCTCTCTCTTGATGTGGCTTTGGAGCCCATTTCTAAAGCGGGACAAGGTGACGACCGGGTCCTCATGAACTCCACACTTCAAAAGATAGGAGTCAAACTTCTCAATGTATTCAACCACGGTCTTCCCTTCTTGGGTGAGGCTTTGCCATTCATCTAAGAGCATTTGGTGGTAGGATTGGGGTAGGTATTTATTTCTAATTTGGTTCTTCATACCCTCCCAAGTATCAATAGGCTCTTCCCGCCTAATCCTTCTTAAACCCTCTTGGTTTAGCCAATAAGTTTTGGCTAATTTGGTGAGATACATTTTGGCCAACCTTACCCTCCTTTGGTCGGACATAGGGTACCATTCAAAGTATTGGTCCATGGCAGTTTCCCATTCTAAGTAGACACTTGGTTCATGGGAACCATCAAAGTTTGGGGCCTCTACCTTAATCATCCTTAAGAGAGGGTCATCCGGGTCGTCCCGTGGACGTCTTTCATGAATTTGATGGTGGCGGGGCCTCTCATAGTCATGGTAGGGGTCAAAATCCAAGCCCTCCCTATGAATTTCAGCATGTGGATGATGGGCTCTTGGTTGATTGTTCCTTGGGTGGTACTCGTCCCTATGAGGCTCAACATGTGGGAGGTGGACCCTTGGGTCATTGTTCCTTGGGTGGAACTCATTTCTATGTAATTCACCATGTGGAGGATGGACTCTTGGTTCATCATTCCTTGGATGGGGGTCTTCCCTATGAGGGTCAACATGTGGAGGGTGGATTCTTCACTCATCGTTCCTTGGGTGGAACTCATGCTCTTCTAGCCGAGCAAGTCGAGTGGAAAGGGACTCAAGTTGGGCAAGAATGTTGGTAAGGGCAGCATCTACCCTATTCATTTGGCCTTGGGGTTCCTCCCTAGGAGCTCCTTGGTTGAGTTGAGGATTGGGATCCATGGGTGGAACCGAAGATGATGGATCGGGTCGGTAACTAGCACCACTACGGGTGGACATGCAAGATAAGGGGAAAATGATGTTGGACACACAATGCAAAGGCCCTAGGATTTAGACTTGATAGAGACAAGTCAATGACTTGCTCTGATACCAATTGATGTGACACACCCTTGGACTTAAGCAAGCAAGCACATTCGCATTCAAATGGGCCGATATGGGCCACCGCTCTCCCGTCGCTCACCCAAGCTCGGGGTGACTTGGCGATGCCAAGTGGAGGATGTGAGGGTTGGGCCCTTGCTGGTAGAGGGCCAGCAAGGCCAATGTTTGTTCCCCAAAGGTGTGGAGGCCCAATTCAATGGGGCCGACAAAGTGCCAAAGGCACCGGCTACACTCTTCCCCACGGTGTCACTCAAAGCAACGGGGCTTGAGGATCGAGCTCTCACTCTCACGGCCAGCGGAATTAAGAACTAATATTGAAAGACAAGAACTAAATTGGAGTTAGGTTTGAGCACTTACTCGACCGGTCTGAAGAAACCGGTCCCGCTCGGAGACGAGGGCGAGCGGGGAGGCGAGTGGATCCCCACACGCCGCGTCGGGGCAGCTTGACCTATTCAATCAATTACAACACTACACCTCTTGCAGGAGGGGGACCTTGGGGTGGGGGTTAATCGATATTACAACCAAAACTACCTCCACACAGGGAGGGGCCTTCAGCCGGCCAAGCGGGGAGGGGGAGCTTGGGCTAAAAGCAAAGAAAAGATGGCGAAGCCGATTCTGCCTGCTCTCTGCGATAGGGGATAGACAGACAGAGTTGAGGCCGCAGATCCTGATCTGGAATTTTTATGAAGATGGGACAAGTGGGGAACTCTTCATAACTGGAACTGGAAGGCTCCTGAATTTTGTTGATTTCTTCTGGCGCCGATGCTGGTCTGGGTGGAGGCTCGAACAGGGTGGCAGCTTCTCAGAACTGAATGCTTCAGATTTCCAACAGCAAGAAGAAGAGGATTCCACGACCACTCCCGAACTCCGAATCAGGTGCCTCTAGAGTCGTTGGAACTATTGACGAGTCCTCTTCGAAGAAAAACTGGCGGGGAAGCCAAACGATGTCGGAGAAGACGGGTGGACTCTGATCGCTGATGAGAGGTCGGTGCAGACTGTGGGGAAGCAGAACCGCGCACTCGGGGAGAGTAAATTGATAACTCCTGGTTCCCGATGGCAAATTGAGCTCTGCTTCTTGGAGATGAAAGAAGACTCAGAGTATAAGATCTTTGATGAAGAACTCCTGCTCATATTCCCAGGAGGTTGGCCGCTGCAGATCTTCCACTCCGGTTCTGGTCTTCTGCCAGAGCAGTTTCGCGCAGTCGAGGGAGAAAGGACCTCCTGATCAGCACGGTCCTCGGATGGGGATGAAGCCACCGCCGTAGCGAAGAAGACAGGCAGACGCTTCCGTGGATACCCCTTGGACCTTCAGATTCGTAGGGAGGTGGTCGTGGTGGCAGCTGCAAGCTGCTGGTTCACCTGCAACTTCTAGACTGCCAGCTGCAACTTGAATATAGCTTCCAATGACCTAGAAGAAGAAGAGGAAGAAAGAACTATAAGGTGAAGGGGAGGTGGGGAATGGTGGAGGGAGTGTGTGGGAGGGATGGAAGGGTGCTATTGGTGTTGGGAAGGTGAAGAAAGAGGGGGAGGGCACAGGGTTCAGCAAGTGAGAAGGAGAGTGGGGGTGCAAATGGGTGATGGAGAGTGGAGGGAAATGGGGCGACCTAGCCTAATGGGAAGGGGAGAGGGGCGGCCAAAGCACTTGGAGGGAAGGGTTTTCAAATTTCAAATGGGTCTTGGGAGGTGGAAGGTTGCATGGGGAAGAAGGAAAAATGTGTGGGAAAGAGGAGGGGTGGTTGGTGGTTGGAGGGTGGAATGTGGATTGGGGGGGATCCTCCCTTGGAACTAGGGGGTGGAGTAAAGAGGGTGGTGGGAAGTGGGGAGGCCTTAATGGGGTAGGTGGGAGGGTGGAGGTGGTTGGGTGGTGGAAGAGAGAGAGAGGGGGGCGAACTATAGAGAGAGAAAGTGAGAGAGAGAGAGAGAGAGAGAGAGATGGGGGTGGGGAATCTCTCCCCTAGGGCTTCTCACCCACTATAGGATTCTCTCCACTAAACTAATCAATTGGAACTCTCAATTGGAAATTTTGGCATTGATTCATTAGTTCAAAATGAAGGGAATGGGGCCCTATATGTAGGCAACCCACATTTTACAATAAGACCCTGACAATTGACTCAATGACAAATAACCGAGGGGGTAGGGGGGGTGCCCTTGGGCCAAGCCCAATGAATTGGGCCCAATAGCTAACTAAACCACCTAATGACACTCAAACTTAGAGAAATAAACACAAGACCTAGGGACATGACTCAAGTAAAATGAAAATTACATTAAATGACTCAAATAGAAAGCACACAATGGATAATTGGGCCTTTATAGAGAGAGGCCCGAACTCAAATGACGCCGGAGTGTGAGGAAGACCCGAGCCAAAGGGAGTCACGGGTGATGCCTCCATCACTTTTCTTGCTGGATTATCCTCTGCTCGATCGGAGAGTTGGAGGGTCTATAAATAGCACCCTTGACTTCATGGCCTAAAGGGGAGAAATCTGGAGTTTGCGTCGAAGTGCTGCCGCATTCAGGAGCCACATCCATCCAAGAGGAGCTTGTTTCTACATCCATCTGTATCACAGTCAAGGGAGTACTCCGGTTTTGGGTTTTAAAGTTCATAGTTTGGACACTTGTGTTCTTCCCTTGTTCATCTCATCATAGCATTGTCCCACTCCTCTTCTCCCACGTTCTTCCACTTGTTTCAATCATCTAAACTTTCCTCCCACGTTTTAAAATGCCCAGAGGGGTTAAAAAACCAAACTTCTCCGGTATTCCCCTTTCCTTTTGAATGATCTTAAGTTCTTTGATTATTGATACTACACTTGTGTGAAAGGCTAATCTGGGATTATTTTCTTGTGTTCTACATTCTTTGGCAGGTTTACAGGGTTCATCAGATGAGGCCCAAGCTTTCTAGCTGGCTGGAAGGTTTGGAGTTCGAAGGATTCACAAGTTGTTTCTGCAGATACTCTGACGGTCTTCATCAGACACGTCAGGTGGCTATAACGGCTTATCGGGCGACCGTCACACTTCTGTGACGCACAGGTGCTGGACCGTTACATTCAGCAGATCTGTAGATTTCATTGGTTTCTCTCTCCCGTGGGCGGGTGCATCATCCTCCTATTTCTAAGGTATTGATAAGGTCTTTGGCTTGTTTTACTACCTTAGTGGCGATCACGTTCTTTCCTTAGTATTGGGCATTGGTTTTCTCTCTCTCACATCTCTTATTTCCTTTACTTGTTCCACCCACGTGGTGTGTTTTATTTATTCCTTGCTCTACGCTCCGACGTGTGTTTTTCTTTGCCTTCTTTAGTTTAGTTTTGAGATAGCATCACCCATGCTAGAGCTTGTTCTGATTGCCTAGGTTCATGGTTCACATGTTCATAGGTTGATTGAGATCATTGTGATTTGCTTATCATATTTATCATTCATCACCATCACACAAACAAAATGGAAGAAAACAAATCAACAGATAATTGTTTTGGCGATCACGGTGGGACAACTTGTGCCAATCGTGCTTTTTGATCTCTGTTAAACCTGCCATCATTTCCTTGTTTGGTTTTCCCCGGATTTCCCTTCTATTTTTCTGCTGTTTCTGGTTCCATGGCTCCTCTGACGGTCTCCTACCCCTGCGTTACACTGCTTCTGACGGTCTGGTCTTCGACCGTCACTTACCCCTGACGCGGGTCCTCTAAATCGTTACATACTCCAGACAGGTACGCATCCCGAGGTGCATTTTAGTTCCGCAGGTTCTGCTGTGATATTCTTACTTGGGTGATATCTAGTCTCCTCCCCCATTATTTTGCTTATCCATATTCATTGTTTGCATACTTGTTTGCTAGATTCTAGGTTAGAACTTGCATGCACTCCGGTGCACATAGGTTCATGCATATTTTCATACATTAGATTGCATTTTCCTACCTTGGTGTGTGGACCTCTCGTCTCCATATTCCTTGGGGCCGACTAGGAAATCACACCAGGGACCTCCGTAAGTCCCCGCGAGCCGTGGATTCCCACACAGATGCCGGGCCGGTTGTACCTTTCCACCCCGTGTCTAAGATTGCATAAGTGAAGGAGTGATCACATTTAGAGTCAAACCAAGCCTTACACCCTCTCCTATCAGGAACCTATTGTTGAGAGCACATCCTAATCAATCTACTAAAGTTTCAAAGGAGAAATCATAAGAATCTTGAGGCATCATCCTAAGCAACTTGGTTGACTTTGAGTGTCTTCATTACTTTTTCACTTGCATCTTTGATAGAAATCATTCAGGTTTGGTTGCTTATTGTGTGATTGTTTGTTGTCTTGTTTGCATCTTGTTAAGGTTGTCCGTTGCATGTGGAGTCATCTCCATCCATTAGGAGCATCATCACCCGCGGGCGAGTCCCTCTCTTCATCCTATTTCAACCGACTCTTCGAATCTACCATGGCTTCCTTCGATCTTCCTCGGTCCTAAGAGGAGTCCCTTCCTCAAGGGCTTCTAGAGGATCCCTCTAGAGTTGTCTCATTCCAGCCTCGCGAAGGGCCCGTTCTTCCCTCATCTTCCATGTCACGCCCCGAACAAGGCGGAAATATCGGGACGTACAGTTAGGGACACGCTGGCAAGAGAGAGAACTAATCTAAAATAATACACAAGTGCTACTAGATGGAAATACTAAATGATCATTAACAAACCACAACTGACACAATAACCTCAAGTTCAACTTAATACAACTGGAATAACAACCACTAAAACTCAATGACATAGCTGAACTAAATGCTCTTCAAAACACAACTAGAAGAAAGATAACACACTACTAACACACTAGAACTGATACACTCAAGACAACACTCCTGCCCTTCTCCATCGGTAAGCGCGTCACCTGAAAAGCCTGGAAAGAAGGAAACACAACTATGAGCTGACGCTCAGTAGGAAATAACAGACATGTATAAGTGATTAACAGTTTAATTACATTTTAAAATGTCATGCTATAAATGATAAAATAATAAAAAGATAACGATGATATCACGAAACAGAATTCAAAGATCTTGCAAGGTCAAGAAATATAATGAATAGAATGGTAAGACAAGAATTTACTACAGGAGATAACAATAAGAAGTTGGCCATATCAAGTCAATTCAAGTCATGTCAAGCACGCATGTATTTTCATTTCCACGTCCAAGTAATCAACAAGTAGAGTAACCACAAGTAGAGTATAGAACAATGAAGAGTGGAAAGTGAAACGTAGTAGCAAGTAATATAGAGAGTAGTGGAAAGAGTAGTGAGTAGTGGACAGTCCTAGATTTAACACATGTAATAGTACTGGTGCCAAATGCCACGCCTAGTCATTTACCTCCCCGGGGGTACACGTAGTGTTCGGGCGCTCTCCCCAGGACCAGACCGAGCCCTTATTTGTTTGCCAGGCATTGATTTCTTTGGATCAAAGATCCCACGAATCTAGACTTCCACAGTTTATGGCCAGAATTCCAAGGTTTAAGCTAAGTAGCAATAACAACATCAAGTAGGAAAGAGATTCATTTCCAGAATTTGAAGGTAAGTATAATCATCAAGGAGATTGAAATCAAGTCACAACAAGAGTTAATCGTGCTGCGTTACTGTAAAACAGCAGCAATCAAACAAGCTAAACAACATATTAATCCTAATCACCAGGTTAAGATATCATGCTTAACCATTATCATTTATATTAGCCAAAGTGCCAACAAGCTAGAACAAGTTATCAAGGTAAAGAACAAACTCTCACAGGAGTGAAAAAGAATGCATTAACAGAGATTTAGTTACACCATTAATCATTAATTAAGTGAGTTTCTATTTAATCTTGTATGCATTGAAATGAAGATGGTAAACGGTGTGTTTTTACACTAAGTTTACATGTAGGAACCAATGCAAATTTGAAATCAAGAGGGGTACATGAATAGGTCAAAAGTTCTTCAAAAATATGATTTCAATGGGTCTAAGTTAAATGGGTTGATTCCCCATTGATTCAGATCCATCTTCGGTTCGAAAAACGATGAAAACGGGTTTTCTAGTGTATGGGTCGACCCTTGGGGTCGACCCCTGCAAAACAGGGTTCTGGAAGCTGAATGGGTCGACCCCTGGGGTCGACCCTCAGGCTGGGCCGCATGGGTCGACCCCTGGGGTCGACCCTCGGGCCTGCCAGGGCACCCAGTAAACGGGTCGACCCCTGGGGTCGACCCCTGCAAGAACAGCAACGAATTGTTGCTTCCGGAAACCACATAACTCATCCAAAAAGGGTCCAAATGAGTTGAAATTAAAACCACATGTCATAGGAATCTTGCTAGACATATTAGGGTCATAAAACTACAATTTGGAAACACTAATTTCATCATAAATCACAAGAATCACAACCTATTCTATGAAGAACACAAGTAGACCTCATTTAGGACATACCTCCACTAAATTGACAAATACTCTCGATATACAAAACCAAATTTAGGGATTTTGGTGTCAAAAGAAAGCTAACTCGATCATGAATCCAACCATATACTATATGCTACATTAAGATCAAGTTATATGACTCAAAATGAGCCCGTAATCAAGCTCTGGCTTAAAGGAAACTATATGAAACATGTTCTAGATATGTTTATACAAAACTTCAAAATTCATGATGCATGCTCAATAGAATTTGGGGATTTCTAAGTTAAATGAAAGATAATAACATGCTGATTACTTCATGTGAATTAATTAAAGTTTGGTTGTTAGATCCTACCTCAAATCGGAGAGAGAAAACTCGAACCCTAGGATGAAGAACACTTGGACAACACCTTACAAAAAGCTCGATTTCTCCACGGATACCTAATGAAAATTAAGGCTTTTGCCACCAATGGATAGAGCTCGATGAGAGGAACAATTTGCTATACTCATGATCAAGATTTGGTTGAGAATTCCTACCTCAATCGATGGATCAAAGAAGGATGAAGAGAAGCCAACGGCCTACTGACCCACCTCCACAAATCGAACTAGATCTCTCCAGATCGAAAATTTCAGCGATCCCCACAGCAGCCAAATGAAAGAAGACCCGTAGGGCTTCATTTTGATAGCTCATAGAGCTTCTGGAGCCTTCGAAATTGGGAGTATTTGCTGCTGCAAGCCGCGTGTTTAGAAACGGCGCCGAAATCCTTGACTTGACCAAACTATGTCGGCATCACGTTTTGGGGCTAGGTTTACCTCAAATTGATTGATGGTAAATGTTCCTTACATTGTGGCCTTCCATTTGCCCTTGATTTCAGATCATTTGGTTGAGTAATCAGGTCGAATTTCGCGTTTTAATCTGAGGGTTATGTATGGGTCAAAAGTGTGCACTTTTGGGTTTGAATTCTAAATAGATCTTACCACGGATTTACCATGGCTTAAATCCAGAAGGAAAAGTTGTTATTTACATCAATATTAACATGTTTACTATTTTTACAAATTTTTCTGAGGTAGTCAAATTATTACTTATACTATTCCGTAATTAATTAAATGTTAAGTTCGGAAGACTAAGTTCACTAATTCCGGCATAATAAATGATTTTCTTAGGCTTAAATGAAGAAGACAAAGTTGCTAAACAAAATTAGTTCTACAAGATGTGATTTTTGGGGATTTTTAGAAAATAGTTGAAAAATGACTTATTCTATTAATTAATTAATTAATCTAATTAAATTGGATAATTCTCATTAATTCGAATAACTTCAAATAAATTCCGAATAATTACAAATAACTTACTAAATAAATTTCTAAAGAATTTGGGATCTTACACCCTCCTCTACTTAAAGGAATTTGGTCCTCCAAATTCACTGCACTAAAACTGAGAGTAGAAAAAGATCGCTCACCTAGAATAGATCGGGATACCGCTTTCGCATAGTCTCTTCAGACTCCCATGTAGCTTCTTCGGTCTCACGCCGACTCCACTGAATCTTGACCATCGGTATCGAACGATTCCGGAGTTGCTGTTGCTTCCGGTCTAGAATCTTGACAGGTCTTTCCTCATAGGTCAGATCTTCCTTTAGTTCAAAATCCATCTGTTGAATGATATGAGTGGGATCGTACACATATTTCCGCAACATAGACACATGGAAAACATTATGTACGCCAGACAAATGTGGTGGTAAAGCCAGTCTGTATGCCACCTCTCCCACTCTATCTAGAATCTCGAATGGACCAATGTACCTCGGATTCAGCTTGCCATGGATGCCAAATCTTCGGATCCCTCTCGTCGGAGAGACCTTTAAGAACACATGCTCGCCAACCTGAAATTCCAATGCTCTCCTTCTGTTGTCGGCATAACTCTTCTGTCTCGACTGGGCTACTTGTAACCTGTCTCGGATAACACGGATGTTCAGTGATGATTCCGAAACAAGATCTGGTCCAAGCCACTGTTTCTCACCTACCTCGTCCCAACACAACGGGGAACGACAACTTCTACCATATAGTGCTTCAAAAGGAGCCATCTGTATACTAAACTGATAGCTGTTATTGTAGGCAAATTCAATTAATGCCAAATGCTCACTCCAAGTACCACCAAAGTCAATCATGCAAGCTCGCAACATATCTTCCACTATCTTATTGGTTCTTTCAGTCTGTCCATCTGTCTGTGGATGAAAAGCAGTACTGAAATTCAGACGAGTACCCAAAGACTCTTGCAGTCCCTTCCAGAAATGTGAAGTAAATCTGGGGTCTCGATCAGATACTATATTCACTGGAATACCATGCAATCTCACCACTTCCTTTATATACAAAGCAGCCAATACATCAATCGTCCACTTGGACTTAATTGGTAAGAAATGAGCCGACTTTGTCAAACGATCGACAATCACCCATATCGCATCAAATCCACCACGAGTCATAGGTAGACCCATAATGAAATCCATGCCAATGCTTTCCCACTTCCATTGGGGTATGTCGAGTGGTTTCAATTTCCCTGCTGGTCTGAAATGTTCGGCCTTAACTTGCTGACATACCAAACATCTGCTCACAAAATCTGCAACTTCTCTTTTCATATTTGGCCACCAAAAGGACCTTTTCAAATCTCGGTACATCTTAGTGCCTCCAGGATGAATGGTATATCTGGATCTATGAGCTTCCTCGAGAATCTTGTTCTTTATTGTAGCCTCATCCGGAACACAAGTTCTACCTTTAAATAATAATCTACCATCATCGGCCAACATGAAGTCAGGTCTGCTGCTCAAGCTTCCCTTGATCTCTACCAACTCGGGATCATTATTTTGCAAGGACTTGATCTCTATCAATAATTCAGGTTTAAGTTGAATCTGAGCAATCAAGACCCGATCATTGTCGATATTAAGATCCAGACTAGATAATTGTTCCAACAATCTCCATTCTTGTAACATGAGACTTGACAATCTCGCTACCGGCTTCCGGCTTAAAGCATCTGCCACAACATTACCTTTGCCAGGATGATACTCAATCGAGAAGTCGAAGACTTTCAAGTACTCCAACCATCTCCGCTACCTCATGTTGAGTTCCTTTTGAGAAAATAAATACTTCAAACTCTTATGATCTGAGAACACTGTAAAGGTTTCTCTATATAAGTAATGCCTCCATATCTTCAAAGCAAACACGACTGCAGCAAGTTCCAAATCATGAACAGGATAATTATCTTCGTGCTTCCTCAACTATCTAGAGGAATAGGCAATCACCTTCCCATGCTGCATGAGTACACAGCCTAAGCCAATACCTGATGCATCAGTATAAACAACAAATCCTCCTTCACCAGAAGGTAAAGCCAAAACAGGTGCAGTAGTCAAACACTCCTTCAGAGTCTGAAAGCTTCGCTGACAATCATCAGACCAATCAAACTTATTCTCCTTGCGGGTTAATCTTGTAAGAGGTACCGTAATCTTAGAGAAATCCTGGATAAATCTTCGATAATAGCCTGCCAGGCCTAGGAAACTTCTGATTTCAGTTGCACTAGTAGGCTGCTCCCAATTCTTCACTGTCTCAATCTTCGAAGGATCAACTGAAACACCTTCATTGGTGATAATATGTCCGAGAAAGGACACCTCTTGCAGCCAGAATTCACACTTACTGAACTTAGCATATAGTTGATGATCTCTCAACAGTTGCAATGCCATTCTCAGATGCTCAGCATGCTCCTCCTCATTCTTAGAATAAATCAGGATGTCATCAATAAATACCACGACCCACTGATCAAGATAGGGCCGAAATACATCGTTCATCAATTGCATGAAAGCTGCTGGAGCATTCGCTATACCAAAAGGCATAACGACAAACTCAAAATGACCATACCTGCTGCGGAAAGCTGATTTATAAATATCCTCTTCCTTAATCCGCAACTGGTGATATCCCGATCGAAGATCGATCTTAGAGAAATATTGAGCTCCTGCTATCTGGTCAAATAACTCGTCAATCCTCGGCAAGGGATATTTGTTCTTGACAGTCTGCTGGTTTATTTGCCGATAGTCAATGCACAACCTCATCGAACCATCTTTCTTCCTGACGAATAACATAGGGGCTCCCCACGGAGAAGTACTAGGACGAATAAAACCCTTCTCAAGCAATTCCATCAGTTGCTGCTTCAGTTCCCTCAGTTCCGCAGGAGACATACGATAAGGAGCCTTGGAAATAGGAGCTGTGCCAGGAATAAGATTAATGGAAAAGATAACTTCCCGCTCAGGTGGAAGTCCTGGTAATTCTTCTGGAAAGACATCAGAAAAATCTCGAACAACAGGAATGTCCTTGATCTCCATCTGCTGCTCAGGAGTTGCACAAACAAAGGCTAGAAAAGCCTCACACCCATGCCTCAAAAGCTTATCAGCTCGAAGAGCCGAGATGAGCGGTACGGAGTTATGGTGCTTGACTCCCGTAAAAGATAAACCAGAATGTCCAGTAAAAGTCACTGAGCTAGAACTACAGTGAACATTGGCCTCATACTTGGCCAACCAATCTGCTCCTAGGATTACATCATAATCCTTCATATCCATGCAGACCAAATCTGCTGGAAAGTTCTGTTCACCAATCATCACCTTACTAGAAGGATAGAAATACTGGATTGTTGATCTAGTGCCAATAGGGGTTGAAATCTCTAACGGAGTATTCATCAAAACAGGTTCCACAGCTAATGACTTAGCAAATCTCCGTGAAATAAAAGAATGTGTTGCACCAGTATCAAAGAGAGCAAATGCGGGCTTATCGATTATAGTAAGGGTACCTTCGACGAGTCCGCCATCATCAGAAATCCCAGTTTCGTCTGCATGTAAAGCTTGAAGCTTGCCTTATGGTTTCTTGAAGACTAGAGGTTTTGCCGGTGTAGCTTGCTCCGATATGAGAGGACAGTTGGGGATACGGTGCTCCTTGCTTCCACATCGCAAACAGGCGCCTAGCTTGCGCCAGCACTCCTCTATCTTGTGACCCGGACGATCACAATAGTTACACACGCCCTTGAATGGAACAATAGGGCCAGGCTTCTTGTCTTCATGCCTCGGCATCTTGCCCTTCCACGATCCGGACCCACTCCACGAACCAGGTCCACTAACAGGCCTCTTCTTGGTATACCCGGGTTTGACACTCCCGGAACCCGTAGGTAATTCTTTCTTGGTGCCTTTCCCACGGATTCTCTCCGTCATTTCAAGAGTATCCTCTAGAACTTGCGCTTTCCTTACCACCTCACAATACGTGGAAATCTCCATCGGTGCCAATTGGTTGATATAATGAAGCTTCAATCCATTGAGAAAGCGCTTCGCCTTCATCTTCTCGGTGGAAATGAGATGTGTAGCATATCGAGAAAGCCGTGCAAATTGAGCCTCATACTCTGCCACGGACAAACCTCGCTGTTTCAGGGCCGCGAACTCTGCCGCTTTCTTCTCTTGCACTCTATCAGAAAAATACTTGCTGTTGAAGAATTCCTCGAACTCTTCCCACATAACTTGCCGATCACCGAGAGTTGCCTTGATAGAATCCCACCAAGTACGTGCATCATGTTCCAGTTGAAATGTGGACAAAAGGACACGCTCCTGGTTGGTGCATTGCATAACTTCAAAGATTCTCCCCATCTCATCTAGCCAGTGCTCGGCTTGGTCAGGGTCAGTCGAACCAGCGAATCTAGGCGGGTTCATTCCGCGGAAGTTCCGGTATAGATCACCGGTGCCATGCGGTGCCGCTCCTGCCTGAGCTACTTGCTGAAGGGCCTGAGTAAGGCCTTGAACTGTACGCTGCAGGTTCCTCCATTCAGCACGATCAGCTGCCATCTACACGATAAATAGATTACTTAGGTATAATCAAGATAAATAATTACACGATTAAGAAACGAACTTAACCCAAGTTCTACCCAATCTCACAGGTCAGGTCTAGACTTTACAAGGTTAGGGATCTAATGCACCTAGACACGACCAAAAACTCGGTACCTGGCGGAGGTAATCGGTCCGAAGACCACTCGCGCAAGTGTGCGACCTTCCCGATAGGCATAGCCTAACGTTCGGACAACATCTTTTGATATACCGATTATTGGGATGCAATGCAAGAAAACCTAAAACTTAGGAAAACATAGGAATGTGAAACCTAGGAATGAGAAACCTAGGCTCTGATACCAACTAAACTGTCACGCCCCGAACAAGGCGGAAATATCGGGACGTACAGTTAGGGACACGCTGGCAAGAGAGAGAACTAATCTAAAATAATACACAAGTGCTACTAGATGGAAATACTAAATGATCATTAACAAACCACAACTGACACAATAACCTCAAGTTCAACTTAATACAACTGGAATAACAACCACTAAAACTCAATGACATAACTGAACTAAATGCTCTTCAAAACACAACTAGAAGAAAGATAACACACTACTAACACACTAGAACTGATACACTCAAGACAACACTCCTGCCCTTCCCCATCGGTAAGCGCGTCACCTGAAAAGCCTGGAAAGGGGGAAACACAACTATGAGCTGACGCTCAGTAGGAAATAACAGACAGGTATAAGTGATTAACAGTTTAATTACATTTTAAAATGTCATGCTACAAATGATAAAATAATAAAAAGATAACGATGATATCATGAAACAGAATTCAAAGATCTTGCAAGGTCAAGAAATATAATGAATAGAATGGTAAGACAAGAATTTACTACAGGAGATAACAATAAGAAGTTGGCCATATCAAGTCAATTCAAGTCATGTCAAGCACGCATGTATTTTCATTTCCACGTCCAAGTAATCAACAAGTAGAGTAACCACAAGTAGAGTATAGAACAGTGAAGAGTGGAAAGTGAAACGTAGTAGTAAGTAATATAGAGAGTAGTGGAAAGAGTAGTGAGTAGTGGACAGTCCTAGATTTAACACATGTAATAGTACTGGTGCCAAATGCCACGCCTAGTCATTTACCTCCCCGGGGGTACACGTAGTGTTCGGGCGCTCTCCCCAGGACCAGACAGAGCCCTTATTTGTTTGCCAGGCATTGATTTCTTTGGATCAAAGATCCCACGAATCTAGACTTCCACAGTTTATGGCCAGAATTCCAAGGTTTAAGCTAAGTAGCAATAACAACATCAAGTAGGAAAGAGATTCATTTCCAGAATTTGAAGGTAAGTATAATCATCAAGGAGATTGAAATCAAGTCACAACAAGAGTTAATCGTGCTGCGTTACTGTAAAACAGCAGCAATCAAACAAGCTAAACAACATATTAATCCTAATCACCAGGTTAAGATATCATGCTTAACCATTATCATTTATATTAGCCAAAGTGCCAACAAGCTAGAACAAGTTATCAAGGTAAAGAACAAACTCTCACAGGAGTGAAAAAGAATGCATTAACAGAGATTTAGTTACACCATTAATCATTAATTAAGTGAGTTTCTATTTAATCTTGTATGCATTGAAATGAAGATGGTAAACGGTGTGTTTTTACACTAAGTTTACAAGCAGGAACCAATGCAAATTTGAAATCAAGAGGGGTACATGAATAGGTCAAAAGTTCTTCAAAAATATGATTTCAATGGGTCTAAGTTAAATGGGTTGATTCCCCATTGATTCGGATCCATCTTCGGTTCGAAAAACGATGAAAACGGGTTTTCTAGTGTATGGGTCGACCCTTGGGGTCGACCCCTGCAAAACAGGGTTCTGGAAGCTGAATGGGTCGACCCCTGGGGTCGACCCTCAGGCTGGGCCGCATGGGTCGACCCCTGGGGTCGACCCTCGGGCCTGCCAGGGCACCCAGTAAACGGGTCGACCCCTGGGGTCGACCCCTGCAAGAACAGCAACGAATTGTTGCTTCCGGAAACCACATAACTCATCCAAAAAGGGTCCAAATGAGTTGAAATTAAAACCACATGTCATAGGAATCTTGCTAGACATATTAGGGTCATAAAACTACAATTTGGAAACACTAATTTCATCAGAAATCACAAGAATCACAACCTATTCTATGAAGAACACAAGTAGACATCGTTTAGGACATACCTCCACTAAATTGACAAATACTCTCGATATACAAAACCAAATTTAGGGATTTTGGTGTCAAAAGAAAGCTAACTCGATCATGAATCCAACCATATACTATATGCTACATTAAGATCAAGCTATATGACTCAAAATGAGCCCGTAATCAAGCTCTGGCTTAAAGGAAACTATATGAAACATGTTCTAGATATGTTTATACAAAACTTCGAAATTCATGATTCATGCTCAATAGAATTTGGGGATTTCTAAGTTAAATGAAAGATAATAACATGCTGATTACTTCATGTGAATTAATTAAAGTTTGGTTGTTAGATCCTACCTCAAATCGGAGAGAGAAAACTCGAACCCTAGGATGAAGAACACTTGGACAGCACCTTACAAAAAGCTCGATTTCTCCACGGATACCCAATGAAAATTGGGGCTTTTGCCACCAATGGATAGAGCTCAATGAGAGGAACAATTTGCTATACTCATGATCAAGATTTGGTTGAGAATTCCTACCTCAATCGATGGATCAAAGAAGGATGAAGAGAAGCCAACGGCCTACTGACCCACCTCCACAAATCGAACTAGATCTCTCCAGATCCGAAATTTCAGCGATCCCCACAGTAGCCAAATGAAAGAAGACCCGTAGGGCTTCATTTTGATAGCTCATAGAGCTTCTGGAGCCTTCCAAATTGGGAGTATTTGCTGCTGCAAGCCGCGTGTTTAGAAACGGCGCCGAAATCCTTGACTTGACCAAACTATGTCGGCAGCACGTTTTGGGGCTAGGTTTACCTCAAATTGATTGAGGGTAAATGTTCCTTACATTGTGGCCTTCCATTTTCCCTTGATTTCAGATCATTTGGTTGAGTAATCAGGTCGAATTTCGCGTTTTAATCTGAGGGTTAGGTATGGGTCAAAAGTGTGCACTTTTGGGTTTGAATTCTAAATAGATCTTACCACGGATTTACCATGGCTTAAAGCCAGAAGGAAAAGTTGTTATTTACATCAATATTAACATATTTACTATTTTTACAAATTTTTCTGAGGTAGTCGAATTATTACTTATACTATTCCGTAATTAATTAAATGTTAAGTTCGGAAGACTAAGTTCACTAATTCCGGCATAATAAATGATTTTCTTAGGCTTAAATGAAGAAGACAAAGTTGCTAAACAAAATTAGTTCTACAAGATGTGATTTTTGGGGATTTTTAGAAAATAGTTGAAAAATGACTTATTCTATTAATTAATTAATTAATCTAATTAAATTGGATAATTCTCATTAATTCGAATAACTTCAAATAAATTCCGAATAATTACAAATAACTTACTAAATAAATTTCTAAAGAATTTGGGGTCTTACATTCCATCCCCATGGAGAGTGCTCCGTCCACTCAAAATCCTCCTCTTCCTTCCGCCAATTCTGTTCTTCAGATGATGGCCCAATTAGACCCGGCCCAGCTTCAGGCGGTCTATCAGGCTATGCAGGGGTCCAACACCCCACCCTCCCCGATTATCTTTGGTCATTCCAATGCGTCCGTCACTCAACCCAGAGCCGACGGACCCATTGTGCAGCCCGTTGATCTCACTCCGGTCCAACCTAGGACCCTTCGCTTCTCCAATCTTGAAATGGGCCAGTCTTCGGGGTCGGCCCAGCAGTTCCTTGATAAGGGAAATACCTTTGTCCCTTCTTTCCCGTCAGATCATCATGCCTCAGGCCCAGCTGTGCCGTATGTTCTTGTTGGTCCAAACGATTTTATGCGCCCTCAGCAAGGGGCAACCCAGGTCCAATCTAATGTGGGTCATCCTTCGATCCACCATCCTTCCTATGGGCCGTCTTCTCCATCTGCTTACCCTTCCGTCCCTCAAAATCCATCCTTTACTGTCCCTGCTCCCTCCCGAGAGCAGGAGTTGCTTGATAAGTGGGCCGCCATGCAGCAGCAGCTCGACTTCCTTCAAAAGCGGGTTGGCCCTTAATCTTTGGCAGACGTTCCAGTCCCTAGTTTCCAAAACATCCGGTTCCCTCCACAGTCCGAGCTCCCCAATTACAGAAAGTATGATGGGAACAGCAACCCTTTTGTTCATGTGAGGGACTTCTTATACGAGTCGGCTCAATTTCAGTACGATGATTGCCTCAGGGTGTATCTATTTCACCGATCGCTAGATGGTGTTGCATTGGAATGATTTTATTCTTTACCACTGGAAGATGCCGAGAGTTTTAAGACAGTAAAAGATAAGTTTATTCAGAGGTTCCAAGACAGAGTCGGCCCGGAATATTCATTCACAGATCTGGTGGCCGAAAAGATGAAACCAGATGAGGAATTCGATACCTATGCCGACCGATGGAGGCAGATGGCCGCTAGAGTGCCCGGCCACATTCCGAAGGAAGAGAAGGTCAAATTTTTGATCTCAAATGCCACTCCGACCTTCCGTAACATTTTAGCCATGAATAATATAGCCAATATGCATCAACTATACAGCCGAGCGCGCTTTATCCAAACTCAGTTCAAGGATTCCCCCATACACTCGCTCTTTAAAAATCAAAAGCCCAAGTACCATAAGAAACCTCAAGGACCTGTTACCTAGGGGATCCAGACAAACGAGCAAGTTCAAGCCGTTGCTTTCCCGTTCCAAGCCGCACCCTTCCGCTTCCCCCAAAATCCCCGCACTCCACAGAACCCCGCTCCCCAAAACTTCCAGGCCACTCCACAAAACCCTCCACCTACCTTCACCATTCCACAAAATACCTTCGCCGCACCACAGCAACCACCACCACCTCCACAATACCACAATGTCCCTCCACCCAACGGCTATAACAACAGCAATAACAACCGCCCGACTCCTAAAAGAGCACAGTACCCTCCCTTGCCAGAAACCCTCACGGATATCTTCTCGGCTCTCATGTCAATCAATGCTATACAGCTTCCTCCGAAACGGCCCAACTGGAACCCGGCCGTTGATCAGACCAAGTACTGCATGTTCCACAGGCAGCCGGGCCACACAATTGAAGGATGTTTTCAGTTCAGGGACCTAGTATATGACCTTCATGAAGGACATAGAATTGATTGGGCCGAGATGCACAAGGCCATTGTTGAAATTAAGGAGAAGAGAAGGCAGCCGTCGAGGCAGCAAGTGCAGCAGCAACAAGCACCGCAGCCGCAACAGCAGCCACAACAGCAACATCAGCCGATTCAGGACTTGGGGATCCACCAAAACCCGATGCCGAACCATCCTCCCGCTCCACAGCCTCAGCCGCCAGCACCAGCCCAGGTAAACGTAGTCCAACCCCCGGCTCCTAACATCGGGTGGTCCTTTGACGACGACGGCACCACGCCGCAGATAATGGCCTTCCACCATAATCACCGCAATCCCCTTGCTCCCTCTAGCATTTTACCTACACCACTTGTTCTCCCATTCACACCCGCTCCAGTAACTCCGCCATCACCCACAATTCTATCACACCCGCCACCAGTTACCCCCGCTACCGTCATTACACCATCACCCAACCCTCCACTCATCACCACGCCTCCACTAGCCTGTCCTCCCCCCGTACCAGCTCCCATCATCACCACCCCACCTTCCATTAATCCCTCGTCCATCATCCGTCCCACACCGCCTATTCCACTCCTCCACACCACCGGGCCACTTATGCCATCTTCTGATGCCGTGCCAGCACAAAATCTCGCCCTACGGAGCGGGCGGCTGTTCCATCGGAATTATCCCACTACTTCTAATCCCCAGTCTTCCCAGTCGGCTGCCGAGCAAGAGAAAGCCGAACCTCTGCCGGGTACCCAATACGACTTGCTACATCATCTGGACAGGGTGCCCGCTAAGATATCAGTCCTGGAGCTTATCAAGAGATCCACCCTTCACCAGGATGCTCTCAGAAATTTCTTGCAAAAGGTGATGGTCAGTGAGGACATGACAGTTGACAGTTTACCGACAGCACTGGCAACAATTTCTAAAGGGCCGGCGATCACATTTTCTGAAACTGAGCTAGCTCCTCCAGAAGCTTGGCAAATGCCGCTCTGCATTTCAATCACTTTGAATAAAGTCAATATTGACGCATCACTGGTTGATACCGGGGCATCTATTAATGTGTGCCCACTCAATACCCTTCGAGCCTGCAATATCTCAGAGGAATTACTACGGCCAACCCCCACTACTATAGCTGCATACGACAACTCGAGGAGAGCATGTCAAGGGGTGGTCACTATTCAGGCAGAACTTGGGCACCTTACTATGCCTGTGGAATTCTATGTCTTGGACATCGACCCTATGTTCAAGGCTATCTTGGGTCGCCCATGGATTGACACTCTCAGTGTCGTACCCTCCACTACGCACCAATGCATTAAATTCCTTTTCCAAGGGAGGGTCGTCAAAGTTAAGAGCTTGTCCACGGTCCAATCTGTTAAAGCTATTTCAGAAAAGGTCCTTCCCACATTATGGCCAAGCAGCCGGCCAATTATCTCTGTGCTAGATCTGGACTTTCCTTGGGCTTATGCACCTTGCAAGCCCGTCACTGCTGCAGTTAATATCAAGATGAAGCCCCAAATCTGAGATTCCAAGGGCTGGGACATTATACTGAAGCTAGGCTACCAACCGGGGAGAGGCCTTAGTGCTCAATTGCAAGGAAGGACCAAGCCCATCCCCAAGGGAAGAAAAATGAATAGGAGAGGTCTCGGCTACCGAGAGACTGCATTATCTATGATGGGTGACTCTGGGCCACTCACCTGGGACTATCGTCAGCATTTTGTCAGAGGGCCTCTCCAGCCAGGCACATTAAGCCTCCAGCCAGTTCTGCCAGAAAGGAAAGGCTCAGTTTGTCCATTTGCCAGTCCCCCTCTACCACCAAAAAGGCCAGTTGATGACATGATTGACTATAGTCAGGCCTTTGAAAGATTGTTCCACGAAGTGGGCTGCCGACAGAAGCATCAAGAGGTTCGGCTCGTCCAATGGAGGCCGAAGAAGCAGCCAGTTCAGCATCCACGGGAGGAGGGGAGCTCACCCGTTATTATTTCTTGGTCTCCTTCCCGTCTCACATCTCTCTTCCAACTATTGGAACCCATTCCTCGTTCTCCCCCTATGATGGTCGATCCGTACTTTACAGAGGGACCACCTGAAATCTTGTTTATTCCTTGCGCCTGTGGGCGCTGCCCACCCATTAATCTGGTCGATCTATTCACTCCTCCTTCCTCCACCACTCCACTCCACGAGATGTGGTTCCGATCCTCTGATCCATTCTTCGATTGCATCTTCCCCGAGTTGTTCCCCATGCAACTCCCGCCTCCTCCATCCTGTTGTATGGTCTCCACTGTTCTCCAAAAAAAAATGTCAAATTTAAAATGGAGATTTCAGTGGAAGATTATGCTACCCTGTCTTCATCCTCCGCCCAGGGGCACGAGTCCCCTGCTCCTTCCCTTCCACTAGGCTTTCTTTCCCCCAGGTTAGGATTAGGGTCCGTCGAGTCTAGGGAAGTAGAGTCAGTTAGGTCTAGAGAAGTAGGGTCTTGTTCTAGCTCGTCCAATCCTTCCTCCCCTGAGCCGCGCCCGCTTACGCGTCCTTTAAAATCCGTCCCTGATAGGTTCTTGCAAGATCTAGCTCAGCGGTGTCATGATCTTTTGAAGTGTCCAGAATTTGTTGCTACGGCAATCATGATTGAGGATGGAGAGGAAATAGAGGAGATGTGGAGCGATGACGGACTCAGTGTCTATGAAATCCTGGATGAGAAAGCTTCAATTGATGACGAGGATGGCAACATAAATGACACTGTCGATTTGTATGCGCAAGGATTAAAAAGATTCGACGAGCCATCGTCGGTAGTGGATGAACCTACGAAGGAAATAAATTTGGGAACTGAAGGAGACCCAAGGCCCATCATTATTACCGCTAATCTCCCTCCACAAGTAGAAGATGATTTGATCAAGGTTCTAAGGGAGTATAGCGATTCTTTCGCCTGGTCTTATGAGGATATGCCAGGTCTTGACCCCTCTTTAGTGGAACATCGACTCGTGCTTAAACCAGGGGCAACACTTGTAAAACAACGGTCAAGAAGGTTTCACCCCCACATGGCCTTGAGGATTAAGGAAGAAGTTGATAAGTTGTACAAGGCCAGATTCATTAGAGTTGTTCTGTATCCTCAGTGGGTGGCAAACATAGTCCCTGTTATCAAGAAGGATGATCCTCAGTTGTATCTACATCGATTTCAGGGATCTTAATAAAGCATGTCCCAAAGATGATTTCCCGCTGCCACACATCGACGTCCTGGTGGATAACACCGCCGGGTACGGAGCTTTATCATTCATGGATGGTTACTCAGGCTATAATCAGATCCGTCTCGCTCTGAAAGATCAAGAAAAAACTTCCTTCACCACGCCCTGGGGCACGTACTGTTATGTGGTCATGCCATTCGGTCTGAAGAACGCGGGTGCCACCTATCAAAGGGCGATGATGGCTATCTTCCACGACATGATGCATATCAATATGGAAGCCTATGTGGATGACATCTTGGTGAAGTCAAGGACAAAAGAAGAGCACCCCTCTATTCTGGCTAAGGTGCTGCAAAGAGCCAGAGAGTATAAGCTTAAGATGAATCCGAAGAAGTGTGTATTCGGAGTCTCTTTAGGGAAGCTGCTAGGTTTTATAGTGAGCAAATGGGGGATCCAGATTGATCCTAACAAAGCACAGGCCGTCATGGACATGCCTCCATCGAAGAATATTACGGAACTTCGAGGGCTGATTGGAAGATTGCAATTCATCAGAAGATTCATATCCCAACAATCTCAAAGGTGCCGCCCGTTTTATGAATTGCTAAAGGCGAGGGTTAAGTTTGAATGGAATCAAGACTGTCAGAAGGCCTACGAGGACCTAAAGGAATATCTATCCAATCCCCCGGTTTTACAACCTCCTATCCCTGGGAAACCCCTAATCCTATACATCTCGGTTATTGAGGACTCCCTAGGGGCGGTCTTAGCACAAGTAGATGACGAAGGGAAAGAGCGGGCTGCCTATTACCTCTCTCGGTTATTTAACACGACTGAGGCCAAATACACCGCTATGGAGAAGACTTGTGCCGCCTTAGTGTGGGTAGCTCAGAAGCTTAAACATTACTTCCTTGCCCACCTAGTTAGGTTGATCTCTAGAATGGACCCGATCCGCTATCTCTTAGAAAAGCCTGTCCTTTCTAGTAGGTTAGCTCGCTGGCAGAGCTTCCTCTCCCAATTCGATATCACATTTATCGTTCAGAAGGCAGTCAAAGGATACGCCATCGCTGAGCATCTTGCCCATCTCCCCATTCCTTACACCGACTCTATTCAGGACGATTTCCCTGATGAGCATCTCTCTGCTATCTCTCATCATCTCTTTTGGTCTTTGCACTTCGATGGTGCACTCAATTCTCAAGGCCGAGGGATCAGCGCTATTCTGCTCACTCTAGAGGGAGTGACAATTCCCTTTGCTTATCAACTTCGATTTCCTGCTACCAACAATATCGCTGAGTATGAGGCTCTCCTAGCCGGATTAAAGCATGCCTACCTTCTGGGTGCCCGCTACTTGAATATCATAGGAGACTCTCAGCTCGTCCTGCGGCAAGTCCTGTCCACTTACCGCACTCGTGACCCCAAGCTCAAGCCTTATGAAGACTTGGTCACGCTCCTGGCTAGGCAATTCCGTAAGCTGATCTACATTCATACTCCTAGGTCTTAGAACATCCTAGCCGATACCTTAGCATCGCTTGCCTCCTCTCTATCCTTCCCTCTCAGTCGGGGTACTGAGACTATCGTCGTTTAGAGAATGGACGCACCCTCTCTTCAGGATCCTTGGTACGTCAATCTTAGGAAAGCTATAGAGGCAAGGGCCGAGAAGGAGGACCTCAAGGAGGTATCTTTGATAGAACTAGAAGAGATCCTGGAGGAAGAAGAATTGCCTTGGTATCATGAAGTTGAGTTATTTTGCAAAGGCGGATCGTTCCCAGAAGGGGCAAATGCCGAGCAGCGCAAGTCAATAAGGAGAGCCGCCTCAAGGTATACCACTGTCGCATGAGAACTATACAGGCGTGCTACCAATGGAATGCTCATGAGGTGCTTAGATGATGATGAGGCCTAGAAGGTGGCTGAAGTGGCCCATTCTAGTGAGTGTGGAGGTCATGTCAATGGCCAGGCTCTAGCAAAGAAGATCCTTAGGCAGGGCTACTATTGGCCCACTCTAGAGGAAGATTGCTCCCTCTATGTCCGGAGGTGTCTTAAATGTCAACTCCACGCTGATAAAATCCATGCTCCAGCTTCATCTCTCCATCCACTTTCCGCTCCTTGGCCATTCTCTATGTGGGCTTTTGACGTTGTCGGCCCGCTCGGTGATCCTAACTCTCAGATCAAACAAAAATCCTTTATCCTTATTGCCACTGAATACTTCACCAAATGGGCCGAAGCAGAGGCGTACGCGGAAATCAAAGCTTCGACGGTATGTCGCTTCATCATGAAGAATATCATCTCGCGGTTCGGAGTGCCAAGCAGCAGCATCACCGACAACGGACCCCAGTTCGTCTCTCAAGAGCTCAAGGACCTATGTAAGAAGTTAATATTGCATTGCATCATTCATCTCCATATTATCCTCAAGGCGACGGTCAAGCCGAAGCCACTAATAACACCCTTCTTAAAATCATAAAGAAAACATGCGAATCTCATAAGTTTTCTGATTGGCCAAAAAGATTAGTGAAAGCTCTATGGGCTTACCGCACCTCCGTCCGTACCCCTACGGGACAAACTCCCTACGCTCTTACCTATGGGATGGAGGCGGTGCTCCCATATGAGATCTTGATCCCTTCCCTTAGAGTGCAGCTCGATAAGGAACTTAATCTCGATGAACGTCGAGAGGCGTTGCTCGTCCAGCTGGAACTCTTGGATGAGAAGAGGATGAACGCGGCCGATCACGTATCCGCTTATCAAAAGAGAATTTCGCGTTATTTTCAAAAGAAGGTGATTGAACGTAAATTTCAAAAAGGTGATATGGTTTTGAAACGCAAATTCATTCGGTCTGCAGGTCCTAGGTCTAAATTGCAACCTAACTGGGAAGGGCCGTTCGTTGTAAAAGAGGCTTATCTAGGGAATGCTTATCGTTTAGTGAACGCGGAAGGTGAGGAGCTCTCTCACGCGTGGAATGGGTTGTATCTTAAGCGTTTCTTTCCTTAGAGTCTAATCAGTGCCGCCCCAGCAGCGAGGTGTTCCCTCCCTTCCACCATGAAAAGTCCCGAGTACGGCAATCACACACTGCACGACATCCCTGGTCAGGTTTTCTACTTTGTAGACACCGTTCTCCTCGGCCATGCTTTGGGGGAAGGTCGAAGTCCCTATCCGTTTCTTTCCTCGGCTGAATCCACGGGCAAGAGGTGAATAAGGAGGCGATGACCAATCTAGGCACCCTGACGAGAGGAGGTCTCAAATAGGGGCAGTCTGTTATGACCTGACGCCACAAGCAAAGAAACACAAAAGAAAAGAAGAAAGCAAAGGAGCAATCTTTATGACAAAATCAAAAGTATTATCTCAAAAGTCTATCGTTCATGATTGCAAAGCTCCGGAAAGAGAAAGAAAGCTAGGCACGGCAAGAGTGGCAGTACAGTTCCCTGTGGGACGAATGAGCCCGATCGCATGCATGCCTAGAGTGGACTAAGGTTCGATGATGGACACAAAGCCCCGGCGCAACAGACCAAATCTCTAATGGGTTGTCTGAAGAGGAACTCAAGTCCTAAAAACTTCTATATCTGGCCTAAGCTTACCCCTTTGTTCTATTTTCCTTTTAGGATCAAGACTAGTACCCTGGGTATGGCCCTAGCAGAGACACCGTCATGCAAGTTGGGTCTTGGCCAGGGGTCGTCACCTTGTTGCACGCCAACCTCGGGAACTCTCTTATAATAAGAAGGACCCACGTTGTCGGGGGGGGGGCACTGATTTTCAAAACCCCAAAAAATCATATATTTCCAAAATCCAAAAAAATCATATATTTCAAAACCCAAAAAAATCATCATATTTTTAAAATCAAACAAAAAAGCATATATTCCAAAATCCAAAAACATCATATATTTCCAAAATCCAAAAAAATCATATATTTCAAAACCCAAAAAAAATCATCATATTTTCAAAATCAAACAAAAAAGCATATATTCCAAAATCCAAAAACATCGTATATTTCCAAAATCCAACAAAAGTCATATATTTCATAACCCAAAAACATCAAATATTTCCAAAATCTCACAAAAATTCAAATATATTTCCAAAACTCCAAAAAACACCATCATACGCATTGCATGCATCGCATTATTTCTATTATGTCTTCCGCCTGTTTAATAAGGCTCCACCCCTTGACCAAATATGAAGAAATGGTCATTATCTAACTTGCTTCGAGGCAAGGGGTTGAGTCTAAGAACAGATCTAACCTGTTTTGTGTCTAAGTGTGTGCAGAACGCAGATTCAAGCCCGAGTTGAGAGTTCACAAGTTTGCAGGTTCAGGACCATAACGCGCCAGGTTCAGGCCATCATAGTCAGGTAACGGTCCTACATTTGACCGTTACATTCTCTTTAGACGTGGGCTTCCATCCTCCCAGCAGACTTTCTCTAACGGTCTGATATGTGACCGTTACATCCTTCTAACGGTCTGTCGTTAGACCGTTACATCCTCCAGAGAACGGGACTCTCAGTTTATTCCCCCTGACGGCCTATCGCTAGGCCGTCACTTCCTTCTAGCGACCCTTTGCAGGACCGTTACACTCTCCAGAGACTCTGTTTTGCAGGTTCTTGACCGAATCAAGCAGCAACTCATGCTCATTTCGATTAAAACCACTTTCCAAATCATTCACTTAAACTCATTCAATTGGACTTAATGCAACATCAGTTCTAATTGTCAATTTATATCATTTCATGAACAAAATCAAGCTACATTCAGTCTCCTATCCGTAAGAGGGCGGATCTTCCTTAATTCTTTCATGTAGCCACGGCGTGCTTCATCGTTCTCTTTCACTTCCTCCTGCCACGGACGCACCTTACTGATCTCCCACATGGTCAGCGCGTTCCGGACTGCTCTTTCGTCCTCCTCGGTCCCCATCTTCCTAGGTAGAAGGGGAGGGTAGTGTGATAGTGCAGGAACTTCTATCCGAGGTAGTCCGATCTGAAGATGGCACCGGTGTGGGTTGTAGATCGCCATGGTAGTATTTCCCACCAGCTGGAGGTCCAGGCCTTGACACCGCGGTGTTCTAAGCAAAGTGCTTCGAAGGATTCTTGGTCGCATGGTGAATTTCTCTAATGGCAAGGTGTTGAAGAAGAGGCACTATTCATCCCGTGTTTTCTTGTCCGCCGTCTTGCATTCGACCTGAGAAGAAAATCCAAATGCACCTCCAATAAAGAACAAAGGGTGGCTCCCGAAGATCCGGCTAGCCGAAGTTACATCTTCCTTGGGTTGGAATTTGATTCTCACTCCCATCCAACACTGAAGGAGTATCATGGAACCGAATAGAGGTCATCCTAAGCAAGCGGAGCTTAGTCCTTCATAGAGATATGAGAGGATCGCTTGAGTGATGGACATTCCCCGCCACAACCCGCTGATAATGCTGAGAATTTGGGTATCTAAGAGGTGGTCGGTAGTGGTGAAAAGGAAGACTCCGCATAAGCAAACCGACACCGCCTTGGCTATGGCTTCATATCTCTCCCACTTGTTCTTGCAATGAGAGACTATCCATTGTGCCATAGGTATCAAATGAATGTGGTGCGGGCTGATCATGGTCCTCACGTCCTTTGGATTGTGAATGAAATCGCTCAAGATCAAGGATGGGTCGATAGGCTCCACCATGTAGCAAACTAGATCTTCATCCCCCGCCTTAGTCTTAGGAAAGGCTAGGTAGGTTTCTACCTCCTCTAATAGGACTGTAGTTTCGAAAGAAGGGAAGATGAAGGTATGTGTTTGTGGATGCCACAATTCTATGAGGGCTGAAATGCTTGGCCAATCTAATGACAATTTCTGAAAGTTCTTGCCTAAAACCAAAAGAGGTTGGAGGTGCCATGCCCTAAGGATTGCTACAACTTCTAAAGGGAGTTCCTTGATCATCTGAGCCACCCAGTTCAGATTGGAATATCATCTTGGACCAGGAAGAGGCTGGAAGAAGAAGAAGATCATGAGGACAGATGAAGTACAGAGAATTGATGAACTTGGTTAAGGTATAGAAGCTTACCACTCTTTGAGCATTGGAGCTCAGATGTTTGGGGATTGAGGTCAACCTTTGTAGCTCTCCACGCTCTTTTCTCGCAGCCTTAGGTCCGGTGTAGATCTTCTCCTCCATGGCCATCACCTCGAAGCTTCTCTTCATGGTGTTTCCTGCCCTTAGGAGAGGTTCTTCAGCCCTTCTAGCAGAGAATTCAGCAAAGTTACGAATTTTGGCTAAGTTTCCAAGTTTTAAAGGCTTGCTTTTGGCTTTGGAGTGATAAGATTTGGGTTAGAAGGCCTTTTCTCGAGTTTAGAAGAGTTCTAGTGGGGGTTTGGATAGTCATCCTTCGGGTTTGGCCTCTCACGGCACAATTCATCTCGGAGTACATTTCATTCTCTGACGGTCTATCGAAGGGCCGTCACTTGGCTCTGACGCCCCAGCTCTGGGGTGTCACATTTTTCTGTGGGTTTCTTTTGACCCAATTCCATTCTGTCAAACCTAACGGTCTAGCATTGCACCGTTACATGTTGTGACGCATGGTCCCTAAGCCGTCACATTTCCTGCCGTCCAGTCTTGGCTTCTTCTTGTTCATGCATTCCTGACGGTCCGATCACAGCCGTTACTTGGCTCTAACGCTCACATCTGGACCGTCACATTTTCTGTAAGCTGCCTTAATATAGCAGGGTTCTGTCATCTTTAACGGTCTAGAATTTGACCGTTACACCATTCTGACGCTCCCTAGTGGGCCGTCACATTTTCTGCTGCTTAATGTTGCAGTTTGGCCTCTGTCATCTCTAACGGCCTCCATCTGATGCGTTACAGGAGTCTGACGGTCTGGATCTAGACCGTCACTTTGTCTGCTGCTGTATTTGTGCTATTCTGTCCTGCCTATGATTAGACCTGGCGGTCTTACACGCTTTCCATTTCATACATTGCATCTCACTCACATAAATTTTACATCCACATTCATCCATTCATTCACTTAAAACAACAAAACATAAAAAAGAACTCTTCATTCATTTTCCATTTTCATATAAGTCATGTACAAATAAGAAAAAGAAAATACAAATTCATTCGGCCGGTTTGTCTCCCGGGCCGCCGTCATCATCTCCGCCCTCGGGTCTCCGCACAGGTTGCGCTATGGAGGCACTCTCCTCCTGCTGTCCCCTCTCTGCCCTCTCGTTCCTCTGCTGGCCGGAGGAGCTAGCAAGGAAATCTGCTACTGATCCACTCGGGACAATGCTCCTCCGTGCCCCACTCTGAGAGGCGCTCCGCTCCGGTCCTCGGCCCATCATCCTCACCGTGCACTCCATCGTCCGCAGCTCGATCTTCAACTCGTAGATCTGACGCCGTGTCTCTCGGGCCTCGGTCCGGTAGCGATCCAAGTCCGCTGTCCCGATCCGGAGTCTCTCCACCTCGGCTCGTGCCTGAGCCAGCTCTGTCCAGAGTCGCTCTGCCTCTGTCCGAGCCTGCTTCGCCTCGACTATTGCCGCAGCTTGCTCCCTTGCTTGCATTTTGCATTGTCAGGACATTGAGCATTTGCATAAATGAAAAGCATTTAGGTCTAAAGAAGCATTTAGCATCTTACCCGCTCTGCGAGGGTG
The DNA here is from genome assembly GCA_022559845.1 of Amorphophallus konjac. Classification (NCBI taxonomy): domain Eukaryota; kingdom Viridiplantae; phylum Streptophyta; class Magnoliopsida; order Alismatales; family Araceae; genus Amorphophallus; species Amorphophallus konjac. The sequence continues at coordinate 344,566,966 of CM040121.1, forward strand.
GCCTCCGCCTCCTCGGCTCGAGCAACCGCTCGAGCAAACTCGGCATCCCGCTCAGCTCTGCCCCCGGCAGGCTGTGATGAAGATGACGGGGCATCCGGTCTGGCTCTTTGGGCTTCCTCAGCCCGCTGCATTTAGAAGTCATGGTCAGTCAATCATCATTAACATCATTTGCATCATAAGCATGAATCGTTTAGGTCCAAGGTTTTAGAATCTTACCAGAAGCTCCAAGGCGGCCCGGTACTCGTCCCGCTACTGGACGGTGGCGTGGAGTAGCCCCTCGAGCTCGGCTATCCTTCCCTCGGGGTCTAGCTGCATTTAGAAAACATGTAAGTCAGTACATATAGAGTAATTCTCATATAAAAGCATTTTTTCATATAGAAAGAGTTCAGGATTTAGAATTGCATACCGGTCGTCGGGTACCTCGGTACACCTGGTCCCCGTACCACCGAGCGAAGGCCTTCAAGTACGCCTCGTCGCTCTCGTCCCGCTCCTTTATCGCTCTGCCCCGCCTATTCCAGTCGTGGACATACTTCGCCTTTCGGGCGCACCAATCGACGTCGCCGCTAATACCCTTTGATGACTTGCCCGGGCGCTCGTCACCACGGCGTGGAAAGGTCACCTCGGGCTGGTGTAGTCCCCGAGTCCGCAGGATCAGCCGGTAGTGGAGAGGCTCGATGACGTGGATGCAGTGCAACCATATGTCTCGTCCCCGGTACGAGAGGGCTGCTTCCACCCATGGCTGTCCCTCGTAGCTCTCGCCTTGGTATGGGGTCCATCTCACCTGGGGAGCATGTTAGTCCATGTCAACATATTCATCTGCATATAGTCCATTTGTCAGCATTTAGACCATATAGAAACATTCATAGACGCATTTAAAGCATTTTAGAAAGCATTTTGAGTTTCGGGCTTACCGCCGTGTGCGGGAAGGAATCCAAGTCATCCTGGATCGCCTGGGTCAATCTGGTGATCGACCCTGAGTCCCTCGCGACCACCCATCGTCTGACGATCGGGATCCACCCGGGGTGGAGTAGTGTGCCTCTCCCGATGCCTGGGAGGTACATGTAGCTCCAGATCTGCATCAGTTGGTTGCATAAACATTTGCATAAACATTGCATAATATGAAGCATTTAAGTTTACCTGTAGGAAAGGCGAGAAGCCGCCCAGCATCGTCTGTCGGTCCGTGGTGCTGAGCAACTCGAACAAGAAGTCTAGCACTGCCGCCCCCCATGCATATTTGATGCGGGACGAGACACAGACACGACAAGCTCGTGATTGCCCCTTAACGAGGGAAGAGTCGGATGTGCGCGGTTGAGAAATCGGCAATGAGCTAGGGTGATCGGCTCTCTTTTGTGCCCGGATCGGGTCACGGGATGGTGTCGCACTCTCTCGCAGCAGCGGTAGTGAATAGATAAAGCGAGCTAGATATCCCTACACATGCTCTCTAGCAGCGGCATAAACAAATATATATGAAGTAAGCAAAATGCCGAGAAGGGAGCGAATGCGATACCTCCACGCGCTCAGCGTGGGGAAGACGGACCCGGCCAAAACTCGTACTCCCGGGACAATTAATACACCATATTATAGTAAATGAATTACTTCCCACTCCACGCAGGGAGGTAAAGGGCTACACAACTGGGCCCGGGAGGACCGAATTCGGGTTGACGGGCGGTTTCTCGCGTCTCTTCGGCAGCACCCGAACTTGTGGTTGTGGGGCCCACATGCTGTCCGGAGGGGCCGTGTGGGACCCGATGGAACCGCTGTAGTGGGGACACTTAGGGAAGCACTTTCCGGGCTGGCGGCACACTGGTTCGCCGGCCGGAGGCCGGGTGGCTCCGTTCGGCACTGGTCGGAATGACCGGTCACGGACATGCCGGTTCTGTTTTCTAGCGCGCGCTCCGGCGAGAACAGACGCTGCGATCAGCCCCGAAGTCAGAATGCGACGAAACTGGTGCCGTTGGAAAGATGCTTCGAAGGGCTTCAACCCAAGGTGATTACAGAAAAATAATCAAGCCTGTACTTCTAATTGGCGAATTTTGAAGGTTGCTGTTGTACAGTGTCTGAACTCTCAGACTAGCAGGGAACTTTCCTGAGAGTTGCCTTTGACCGATATGAAGACCTTGGATTCAGACTTTTACTTGTTCATGAAAGTTGTAGGAAATCAAGTAAGGAAACCAGAACTATTTTTGGATCTATATTTGGGGGTGGTGGTGATTTGTTCTGATTTTAGAAGTGGAGGATGGTCGGATCTGGGATCTGACTGACAATATTGTATCTGAGGAAGAACACGAATTTCTAAAAATAGATAGAAGGTTGATAAAAAATTAATAAAATTTGTGGATGTAGGGGGTGATGTACAGAACTCCCAGTAAAATTGGGAGGGTTTGGACAAATTAAAAAGATGGCCAGATGTGGGAAATACAGGGCTGCTATCACTGTAGATAGAGACAAAACAGAACTAGGAATGAAAGATGCACGAAAATGGGAAAATACTAAACGATGGAATTGGGGCGTGAAAATTTAGGTGGAGATTGGGATACAAGGGAAGAACACACCATAAAAATTGCAGACCATGAAGAGGCCGTGGCTGATAACAGGAATTTCGGGAAGAGACCTCTATCCAGCAGGGCAGAACACCGAGAACGGTTTCGCGGCGGCTCGAAGGCGACACGAACGGCGGCGGCGGCGGCACAGACGATCACAGGAGATAGAGGGGAGGGGATAGGAGGTAGAAACACTCTAGAACTTGAGGTTGGAGGAGAGGAACCAGAGGGGAGAGGGCTGGGGGTGCAATATGCTCCTTGGCATTCAACAAAATTTCTGATTTTTTCATTGATTTTCTCATGAAAATACGAGCTTATATATGCTACCAATCTAATCTAATGTGGACCCTTGGATCAAGGGTTGGGGATTGAAGGGCTGGGATTAAGTGTGAATGACACACAAAAATTAATAAAATACTAAGGGGAGAGGGGCGCCCCATTGACCATGGTTAATGGGGTTGAATGGGTAGGTAAGGTAGGTAACCCACCTTGGACTAATTAAGCCACTTGTCTCCCATGTGGTCAAATGGCATTCAACCCTTCTAGATGGCCACCTAGGATGGTTGACCAGCCCCACATGGATGACATGGACCAATGGGAAAGGGCTGAGGGTGGACACTCCGGGTGGGGCACTCTCAAAAGGGAAGGGAGCAGCTCAAAGACTCGCTAGGAATCACCGCTGAGTCCCTATAGGTGACTGATCCGGGTATGGATGTGGAACCGATCCCATACTCATCAAGTGAGTCCACTCGCCTCTTACTCATAAGAGAACGACAACGAGCTTACACAAGACGCATGCAGACAAATAAACGACACACAAACCATGTAAACAAACCACACAAAACAAACCACACAAGGAAAATACACCGACTCATATATGACCCTAGACACACCTAATGTTAGTCCGACCCGTACATGGGCGACGGCGGACCAGGACACCCGAATATGTGCCATGCATGCATGTTGTGCAACTGGGAATGGATGGCATGGGGAACACCTATATGTCGGGTGTGGTTATGCGTGGATGGTCTTTTGCATGTGGGCGACTCGGGTGGTTTAGAAGGGCCGAGTGTAGGTGGGTCGGGGTTGGTGGATGTAGATGGCCCATCCCGAGGGGAAGGAGCATAAAAGTGGGCTTCCTTGAAGAAGGGGAGTACGGGTGGTAACTCGGGAAGCCTGATAGTGAATGGGTCAAAAGGGTTAAAGAAGGTATGACCCCTTGTGGTGGGTTCCCACAAGTCACGGTCCCACGTGTAGAAGGTTTGAAGATGTGGGTAGTCATCTTCTTGAATTGTAACGGGTGGGACGGGGATCGTAGGTAAGAAGTATGATTCCTCCCTCGGACAAAAGGGTATGAATTCGGACTCGTCCGGTAAGGGGAGGAGTAAGAGGACCTCCGTGGTGACACAACCCACGGTGCACTCGGAGGTAATGGACCCAAAGGCCGGATGGGTGAAGCTAAGACTAGCGGGTTGGTCAAAGCCTCGCGCCAAAAGATGCGTCAACTCCCATTGTGAATCCAATCCCATGACAAGATCGTCCAATGTGTCAACATAGTGACTAGATCGAAAGGCGGTATGGAATGAGTTGACTGGCACTAAAGGTAGGGTGGGGTCCATGGACGGGAAGGGATGTGGGACCAAGCCATCCTTGATCCAACTAAGAAGTGGCTCGGCTATGTAAAGTGTTCCCGTAAGAAACACGGGTGGCTCGGGCTTTGGTAGCTCCAAAGAAGAAGGTTCCGAATAGAGCTCGGAAGGAGCGGGTGGTGATGGAGCACCTAAGAGAGGTGAAGAAGCACTTATCCTTTCCAACAAATCCGAAATCATTTTCTTGCATTCCTCAAAGTAGCGGGTTGGAGTAGGGACCTTGGGGTGGACTCGCTCCTCGTCCCTCGACCTAGGTGTGGTCCTAGGCTCGGCTATAAGCGGGGCTTCCACTCAGTTGGAGGTACTTGAGTGGGTTGGGATGGGGGTGCTAAGGGGAGGCTGGTTGGAGGTGACTGGGCGGGCCACTAGATTGGGGTCGCCTTGGTAGGCTTGGATGGCGGTGAAGGGGTGGGATTGGGTAGAGGTGTGGCCCACTTGATTGTGGGTGAGTTGGTGGGGTTGGTGAGTGGTATGACCTCTGTGGTTGGAGGTAGGTGGGCGGGGAACATAGGCCCTCCTAAGCGCTCTCTTCATTTCCCACCGTGACTCGATGGGCCTTAGATCCCTATCCTCCCTCCAATATTTGATGTTCCTCCAAGTTGCGGCGGCTTCACCAAAAAGTCGCCTTTTGGCAACATCGACTTGCATGGGCCCGTACATAATGTACACCTCGAAGTAATCGTCCATGATGGCTTCCCATTCTAGATAGACACTCGGGTCATCGGACCCGTAGAAGTCCCGGGTCTCGGGCCTTGTGGGGTGGTTCGGGTGGTCCTTCCATTTGAGATAGTATCTCCACCATCCGGGTGTTTGGGAATCCATGGGGATTAGGGACTAGTGGGTGGGCATGTCGACACTAGTAGATGAACCACCTAGACAATGGACTACAACCCTAAACATGACGACCAAGACTCGGTACGTGGTGGAGATAAACGATCCGAAGACCACTCGCGCAAGTGTGCGGCCTTCCCGATAGGCGTAGCCTAACGTTCGGGCAACACCTTTTGATATACCGGGTAATTGGGATGCGATTCAAAAGACACTTTTTTTTGTTTTAAAACAATATGATCCTAGACTCGACTTAAACCGACTAATGACTCGATGTAAATAACACTCTTTTTTTTTGACACCCTAGACTCAAACTCGCTCTGATACCAAATTGATGCGGGACGAGACACGGACACGACAAGCTCGTGATTGCCCCTTAACGAGGGAAGCGTCGGATGTGCGCGGTTGAGAAACCGGCAATGAGCTAGGGTGATCGGCTCTCTTTTGTGCCCGGATCGGGTCACGGGACGGTGTCGCACTCTCTCGCAGCAGCGGTAATGAATAGATAAAGCGAGCTAGATATTCCTACACATGCTCTCTAGCAGCGGCATAAACAAATATATATGAAGTAAGCAAAATGCCGAGAAGGGAGCGAATGCGATACCTCCACGCGCTCGGCGTGGGGAAGACGGACCCGGCCGAAACTCGTACTCCCGGGATAATTAATACACCATATTACAGCAAATGAATTACTGCCCACTCCACGCAGGGAGGTAAAGGGCTACACAACTGGGCCCGGGAGGACCGAATTCGGGTTGACGGGCGGCTTCTCGCGTCTCTTCGGCAGCACCCGAACTTGTGGCTGTGGGGCCCACGTGCTGTCCGGAGGGGCCGTGTGGGACCCGATGGAACCGCTGTAGTGGGGACACTTAGGGAAGCGCTTTCCAGGCTGGCAGCACGCTGGTTCGCCGGCCGGAGGCCGGGCGGCTCCGTTCGGCACCGATCGGAATGACCGGTCACGGACCTGCCGGTTCTATTTTTCGGCGCGCGCTCCGACGAGAACAGACGCTGCGATCAGCCCCGAAGTCAGAATGCGACGAAACTGGTGCCGTTGGAAAGATGCTTCGAAGGGATTCAACCCAAGGTGATTACAGAAAAATAATCAAGCCTGTACTTCTAATTGGCGAATTTTGAAGGTTGATGTTGTACAGTGTCTGAACTCTCAGACTAGCAGGAAACTTTCCTGAGAGTTGCCTTTGACCGATATGAAGACCTCAGATTCAGACTTCGACTTGTTCATAAAAGTTGTAGGAAATCAAGTAAGGAAATCAGGACTATTTTTGGATCTGGATTTGGAGGTGGTGGTGATTTGTTCTGATTTTGGAAGTGGAGGGTGGTCGGATCTGGGATCTGACTGACAACACTGTAGCTGAGGAAGAACATAAATTTCTAAAAATAGATAGAAGGCAGATAAAATATTAAGAAAATTTGTGGATGTAGGGGTGATGGACAGAACTCCCAGTAAAATTGGGAGGGTTTGGACAAATCAAAAAGATGGCCGGAGGTGGGAAACACAGGGCTGCTGTCACTGTAAACAGAGACAAAACAGAACTAGGAATGAAAGATGCACGAAAATGGGAAAATACTAAACGATGGAATTTGGGCGTGAAAATTTAGGTGGAGTTTGGGATATAGGGGAAGAACACACCATAAAAGAAGAGGCCGTGGCTGATAGCAGGAATTTCAGGAAGAGACCTCTGTCCAGCAGGACAGAATATCGAGAACGGTTTCGCGGCGGCTCGAAGGCGGCACGAACGGCGGCGGCGGCGGCACAGACGATCACCGGAGATAGAGGGGAGGGGATAGGAGGTAGAAACACTCTAGAACTTGAGGTTGGAGGAGAGGAACCAGAGGGGAGAGGGCTGGGGGCATAATATGCTCCTTGGCATTCAACAAAATTTCTGATTTTTTCATTGATTTTCTCATGAAAATACAAGCTTATATATGCTACCAATCTAATCTAATGTGGACCCTTGGATCAAGGGTTGGGGATTGAAGGGCTGGGATTAAGTGTGAATGGCACACAAAAATTAATAAAACACTAAGGGGGGAGGGGCGCCCCCTTGACCATGGTTAATGGGGTTGAATGGGTAGGTAAGGTAGGTAACCCACCTTGGACTAATTAAGCCACTTGTCTCCCATGTGGTCAAATGGCATTCAACCCTTCTAGATGGCCACCTAGGATGGTTGACCAGCCCTACATGGATGAAATGGACCAATGGGAAAGGACTGGGGGCCCCCTTGCTGGTCCTACTGACAAATTACATAGAAACTCACACAATCCGTGGGAATGACGCATTGGCTTACAAAGCCGTACAATTGCGTACATACTTTCCCAAGGATATAAACACAAACTAAAAGGACATAAATGCAGAAGAAAAAGTACATGCTCGGCGTCGATTCCCATCAATATTTCCCGACTCTGCCTAAATATCTGATCATCGATAGCAGCCTGCAACTGATGACATCTGCTCGAGTCGCGAACAAGAGCTTCCCGAACAAAAGCATCAGGAACCGTCTCAGGACGCGGTCTCCCTCCTGTCCCGCCTCTGCCGCCACGTGTGGGCGCACCTGCTCTATCACTCGGTCTATGTGCTCCTCTGGTATCTCGCCCATGGCTATGGCTGCTCCCCTCAGTGCTAAGCTCTCTTGTAGTCGGATCTGCAGCCACGAGATCCTTGTTCGTCTCTTCCCCTGCATTCATTTAGAGCATAAGTTAGTCAATTGCATCATAGAATCGTTGCATAACATTCATATAATGAAACCACATTTTTTTTTTGAATAATTGAAAACCAAAAAAGCAGTTTTGGGTCTTTGGTGGTTGTGACGGCCCTGGGGTGGGGCGTCACATGGCTCTAACGCACCAAGGGTGATGCGTTAGGCTTGTGACGGTCGCTGGAAGGACCGTCACGTTCTCTGCTAATGGGCGTTTTCTCTTTCATTTTTCATTGGCTTCCCACCTTGGCCAAAAGGCCTACATATGATCCTGATGGGTTCATAAACCCATCTTCTACCGGTCTTGGCCCCTCTTCCTCTTTTTCTCTAGTGCTATCAGTTCTTCTTCGTCAGGGGGTGCTTCCCCTTGATTTCCCTCGGCCCTTGGAGCATCTTCCTCCACCGTTCGCTCCCTCGTTGCCGTTTCTTCCTCCACGGTCGGCGGGATCACCTCTCGCTCTATACGGCGGTGGAGGCTCGTCGCCGGCCATCTCGTTGGTGGTCGTCGGTGGTCGCCGGTGGTTGCTCTCGGTTGGGGTTTTTTTGGGGGTGTTAGGGCTGTGAATGCTTCAATGAAGGGCCGTGACCGTTCGGTTTGTTTTTTTTGAACGCTCAGGAAATGTGACGGTCTGTCGCCAGACTGTTACATTCTCTAACGCGTCTCCTTTAGACCGTCAGGTCGTTTGTGTTGCATCCCTATGGTTTTGATGATGTCTCACACTATAAATCAATCTTCTATCTCTAGATTTGTGTTGGTTCATCACCTAAGTGAGTTTAGTTCATATGTTGTTTCATTATTTCATCTATCTACACTGTTTGGTTAATATGGACAGTAGTGGGTCGACTCATCAGCAAGGGTGGGTCGACGCATCAGAGCATTGATAGCTTGGGAACCAAAGTCTATACACCAGCTTGATCTATTAAGTCTGTACATTGGCATATCTTCTTCTAGTCTGTACATCGGGCATCTTCTAACTGAAGTCTATACACTGGTCTTTATATTCTAAGTCTGTACACTGCCCGACCAGTTAAGTCTGCACATTACCAAAGTCAGTACAACTCAACTCTATACATCCTTCCAAGCTTCAACTCTGTACACTGGATTGTCAAGCTTCATGTCTATACACTGGTTTGTCTAAACTTCAACTCTATACACTGGTTTGTCAAGCTTCATGTCTATACACTGGTTTGTCTAAACTTCAACTCCATACACTGCTACAGGAACCAAGTCCATACACTCTCCCGTTCAAATCCTTCAAAGTCTGTACATCGGTTTCGCTTCTCCAAGTCTATACACTGAACCTTGTTTTACCAAGTGTGTACACTCTACATCTTTTCCTACGCTTGGCCAAGTCTATACACTCATACATTTCCCTACGCTTTCCTGGCCAAGTCTATACATCGCTAAGTGTGTACATTGCATTCTGCTCAAACGATCAAAGCTCAAAGTCTGTACAGCATGAAGTCTATACCTTAGCTCAGGGGCTTCAAGTCTATACATTGAACTGCTCTTCAAAGTCTGTACAGCGTCCGTCTCAGCCAGCGTCTCATGCTGCGTCTTAGGCAAGTCTATACATCGGCTTCATTCGCTCAAGTCCATACATCCACAGTGGTTCATCAAGTCTATACACTCACAGTGGTTCTTCCATGTCTGTACAACGCTGAAGCCTTCACAAGTCCATACACTGCTTGAGCTTCACCAAGTCTGTACATCACTTCAAGCGATTCAAGTCTATACAACCTGCCTTTACATTCAGAGTCTGTACATCGGTCCTACAGCCGATCGTCTCATTCAGAACTTTGCAAGTCTGTACAGCCGAGCGTCTCATGCATCGTCTCACTCTGGCACAGTCTATACACTGGCTCAAGCTTGTCAAAGTCTGTACATCACCGTTGGGCATCAAGTCAATACAATGTTCACCATCTTATTAAGAGTCTTACACTATCAAGTCTGTACATTGCGAACAGTGCATCTCTTCCTCAAAGTCTGAACACTGGCCTCTTGTTTCAAGTCTACACATTGGGTTGTCCGACCACAACTCTATACATTCTGTTGTTATAACTTGAGCCTTCAGTGCTCACAGCACACACGTTACATGTCTGTACACTGGTTAGGCTTCGTGAAGTCTACACAGTGGCTGAGCAATGTAAATACTACACAATGGCAAGGCTAGTTCATGCATTGTTCATCACATGTCTATACACTGCCATTCATGCGCTTTATTCATTATGTCTATACACTGCCATTCATGCGTTTGTTCATAAGTCTATACACTGCCTTCACATGAGCTTTATTCATTAAGTCTATACACTCTCTCACGTTGTACACACTTACTCAGTTGATGTTTCTGAAGTACATACACTCGTCTAAATAGCCTGAACTGACTAAGTATATACATTCCATCTGTCTCTGTCTGCAGGCGATTCAGGCTGATGATTGGGCACGTGATCTGAGGTTGGCACCTGGCACGTGATCCAAGACACAAGGAACATGACACATGGATGGCAACCTAGTCAGGATGCTGCCATGTGGTCGAAATTCAAATGATCTGGCAAAAAGTTCATGGGCGGGAACCTGGCAGCCACACGCCCAATATCTGCTATAAATATGGAGCTTCATCCTTCAGTAGAAGCTTGATCGTGAAAAATAAAAAAGGCAAAAGGCATTTTTGTGTGAGGTTGCACGATCCAGAAAGAAGAAAGAGCAGAGAGTCCCATATTGTCCAGATCTGAGAGGAGTATGTTCGAGAGAGACAGTAGTGTCTGTGGTTTGATGAATTGCATCTTTTGAAGCTACATTTGTATTGGTTTCAGAACCGACTGCTTCTTCATTGGTCTTTGTTTCTATTTTGTTTTCGTTTTAGTTTGCTCATTCTTCTGATTCGAATTAGTTCCCCTCCGGTGTGTGGAGGAAGGGAGTATTACTCCAGTTTCCCTCTGGGTTGCAGAGGAAGAGAGATCGGTGATCTCTGGTGTTGCTAGTGACAGGTTGTCATTAGCAGGTTCCCTCCGGTGTGTGGAGGAAGAGAGAGGTGTCTCCGGTTCTGTTCTAGCTGGTAGCTGGAACAGGTATCAAGTTCTGTGGGTAGCAGAGCTTGGTTGAGGGATTTGTTTCCCTTGGCTGTTCAAGCTGTGTGGCAGCATGTTGTTCGCAGACTGAGTCTGCAGTGATCTAGTATTGTCTAGTGGAATCCTCATTCTAGTTGGAGTGAGGGGTGGATGTAGATTGCGGACTGCAATCGAACCACCTAAAAACCGAGTGCCTCCTCTGTGGTTTGCTGTTGTTATCTGCGCTCTCCATCTGCTTGTCTCTTTGCTTACATGTGATCAGTTCTTCATTCTCATTTACTTATACTGCCTTGCTTGGTGACTGTATTTGCATTTCTCTGTGTGCGGGTTAAGGAGGGGCGTAAGCAGTAGAATTTATTTTCCGCCAAAGTTTTTACAAATTGGGAGTGATCTATTCATCCCCCCCCTTCTATATCACTCTTGCTGCGCTAACAATTGGTATCAGAGCAGGTTTACGCCATGTGGACGAACGGTCAAGGAAATGCTAGTGGTCCTTGAACCTTCATGGCCGAAGGTCAATCCATTAGTCGCCCTCCGTATTTTGATGGTAGTAACTATCTGTTTTGGAAGAACAGGATAGAAGTGTTTATCAGGGCTCAGAGCCATAAACTGTGGAGAGTAATTACGGTGGGGCCATATGATCTGCCACCAAACGAGGACGCTTGGACAGATGACCATGTCAAGCTCTCTTCGCTCAACTGGACGGCGCTGAATATCATCCAGTGTGCTGTTCATCCAGAGGAGTATGCCCGTATATCTGCCTACAAGACTGCCAAGCGAATGTGGGATGAGCTACAATTGATCTATGAAGGTACAGCTCAAGTGAAAGCCTCGAAGGTAAACCTCTACACTTCTAAGTATGAAATGTTTAAGATAAATGCAGATGAGAATATAACTGAAATGTATGCCAGGTTGTCTTTGATCACAAATACTCTTATAGGGCTAGGGAAGGATCTTGCTGAGGCAGATATAGTCAGGAAAATCTTTAGATCTTTATCCTCGGCATGGCACACTAAGGCCATTGTGATTGAGGAGTCAAAAGATCTGACTATCTTGACTGTGAATGAACTCATAGGATCCCTTATGACCTATGAGATGAATTTCCAAGGAGGTGGAGAAGGAAGTGAGAGGAAGGGTAAAAATGTGGCTCTAAGGGCATCCCGCAACAAGGGTAGCAACAGCGGGAGCAGCAGCAGTAGCCCCGAGTCCGAGTCCGAGCTTGAAGGTTTGTCAAATCTAGACCAGGAGGAGCAGGCAATGCTCACTAGACAGTTCAGAAAATTTTTGAAGAAAAAGGGAAAGACCTTTAGGAAGAAGAAGCCACACTCTTTCAACAAGAGTGCTGAATTTACTAATTACAGGGATAGAAATCCTAAGAGACTGACTTGTTTTAATTGTAACAAACAGGGACATATGAAAGGCGAATGCCCAGACCTCCAGAAGAAGGGTCCCTATCTTCAGAAGAAAAACATAAAGATGCAGAAGAAGAAGAAGCCACAGGCGATGGTCTGCACATGGAGCGAGGAAGAAGAAGACCCCGAAGACGCTTCCTCAGAAGAATGTGAAGATGGAATTTGCTTTATGGCAAACAGTGAAGAGGAGGTAATAAATGTTTTTGAAAATTTCTCAATTGATGACTGGGAGGATGCTTATGGTGAATTGTTAGATAAATTTAATTCTCTTAGTAAAGAGCACAGAGTTCTGAAAAAAAAATTTAACACAAATGTTGAAGAACAAACTCTGGTCTGTGAGGAAAATGAGAAGCTAAAAGAACAACTAGAAGAAATGACCTCACTAAGGAAAGAAAATGATAAGCTCAAGGGAGAAACTCAAGAAAGTCAAAAATAGCTCAATAAATTCAAAACTAAAATTGAAGAAAGCATGAATGAAATTAGAGTGAACTCAGAGAAATATGAAGCTGTGAAGAAAGTAAATGCTGAACTCCTAAAAAATTCTGAGTCCCTTCAAAAGGAGCTGGAAGACAAACAGAAAGTCTTAGAAAAGTTTGTCCAAGGAAAGACTAGTTTAGATGCTATACTAGGGACTAGGGTCAATTTCAATAAGGAGGGTCTAGGCTATGACCCAACCAACAAGAGACCCTTGCAATTCAAGACCATCACCTTCTGCCCAGAGAAGGGAAAAGAGAAGCTGGACACACCATCCAAATCAAACAGCTCTAAGGAAATTCAAAGTCCTAAAGAAAACACAAAAACCAGTACTGGACAACCATTTAAGATGGGAATGAATTTTATGAAGAATAACACTAAGCCCACTCACCAGAACACAAATGGTAGATGGACCAAGAAAGTGAATCAGAATAAGAGCTGGAATTACAACAATCAGATGGGTCCAAACAGGACCTACTGGAGAAATAACTTTCATGGTCAAAAATATGTTAATCAACAAGCTTACAGGAAATTTCCTAGGAATAGGAAGACTAATGAATGGAATAGAACTCACTTCTCCAGTCCAGCTGGATTCAACTTTAATAAACCAGAAAGGAAGGTGCCAGAGAAAACCATGCTGAAGTAAATCTGGATACCTAAACACTTGATCAGAGATTTGAACAATATCCTTGGACCCAACTCATCTTGGGTTCCAAATCACTCTGCTTGATGTATTTGTGTAGGTCGGCCTGGCAGCTGAAGACAACAAGTGGTACCTCGACAGTGGCTGCTCCAGGCATATGACAGGAGACCGATCCAAGTTTAGCAAAATAGAGATGAAGCCAGGGGGTCTGGTCATGTTTGGAGGAAAGAACAAAGGTAAAATAATTGGAGTTGGTACAGTAGGTAAGTCTTCCACAAACTCCATTGAAAAAGTCTTACTTGTGGAAGGGCTTCAACACAACCTGATTAGCATTAGTCAGTTATGTGACAGGGGTCACAGGGTTGTACTTGATGATAGTTCATGCAAAATCCTTGAAACAAATTCTGATGTGGTTAAATTTGTAGCCAACAGGATTAATAATGTCTACATTGTAGACTTAGATGAGAAATCTGAATCTACTATTTGCTTATCTGCCAACTCTGAAAATGATGCTTTTGAATGGCATAGATGTCTAGGTCATGCTAGCTTTACAACTTTAAATAAATTGGTCAAGCATGATTTAGTTAGAGGCATGCTTAAAATTAAATTCAACTCAATATCAAAAACATGTGATGCCTGTGCTCTAGGCAAACAGACCAGAAATTCCTTTAAATTAAGATCTGAGCCATTGTCTTCTAGACCAATGGAATTTCTTCATATGGACCTTTTCGGTCCCACTAGAACTCAGAGTCTTAATGGAAACAGGTTTGGCTATGTCATCATAGATGACTTCTCTAGATATTCATGGATATTTTTCTTAGCAAATAAGAGTGATGCATTTCAAAAGTTTAATCTGTTTTTCAATAAGGTCAAACAAGAAGGGAAGTACAAGGTCTGTTCTATTCAATCTGACCATGGAGGAGAGTTTGAAAACTCCATGTTTACTGATCTTTGTGAAAAAGAAGGACTAACTCACAGGTTTTCTTCTCTCAGGACACCTGAACAGAATGGAATTGTGGAGAGAAGAAATAGAACTGTGGTGGAGATGGCCCGAACCATGTTGATTGAAAGTAAATTACCTAGAAGGTTTTGGGCAAAAGCGGCCAATATAGCAACTTACATAATCAACAGGGCCATGGTAAGACCCATTCACAAGAAAACACCCTATGAGCTTCTAAAAGGTAAGAAACCAAACTTGTTTCATTTCAGAATTTTTGGAGCAAAATGTTTTATTCATAACAATGATAAGAAAGATTTAAACAAGTTTGAAGCCAAAAGCACACCTGGAATATTCTTGGGTTACTCTGAAGTGTCAAGGGCATATAGGGTATTTAACATATCAGATCAGAAAGTGGAAGAGTCTCCACACATCCTTTTTAGCGAAAAGAAAGATGTTTCTAATGTTGAAAATCTTGACAGGGATTCTAATCATGGTGGGGATTTTTTAGAAGACCAACAGGAAGAAGAGAAGACTCAGCCGAGTGGAGAAACAAATTCCCCCAATCAGGAAGGGCCAAGAGAAACAGGTGAGTCTTCAACAAATATTAGATTTCTTAAAGACCATCCATTAGATAAAGTCATAGGCAATCCTGAAGATCCTCTTCGGACTAGGTCTCATTTTAGAAATGTGAATAATGATGACTTAATTACTTTAGTCTCACAAATTGAACCCAAAACAGTAGAAGAGGCCTTGGCTGATCAAGCTTGGGTCAATGCTATGTGTGAGGAATTAGGTCAGTTTGAAAGGAATAATGTCTGGGAGCTTGTCCCAAGACCAGATGGTATTAAAATCATAGGAACCAAGTGGGTGTTCAAAAATAAGATGAATGAAGATGGAATTATCTCAAGGAATAAGGCCAGATTAGTAGCCAAAGGCTACTGTCAGGAATTCGGTGTAGACTTTGATGAATCCTATGCACCTGTTGCTAGGATGGAAGCTATAAGATTGTTGCTTGCCTTCGCTTGCTCAAAGAATATAAAACTCCAACAAATGGATGTTAAGAGTACCTTTTTAAATGGAGTCATTATAGAAGAAGTTTTTGTTGAACAACCTCATGGATTTCAATACTCTCCTCAACCTAACCAAGTTTTCAGGTTAAACAAAGCCTTGTATGGTCTAAAGCAGGCTCCAAGAGCATGGTATGAAAGATTATCTGAATTTCTGATCAGCAAGGGCTACAAAAGAGGTAAAGTTGATCAAACTTTAAACAGAGATCTTATCATAGTTCAGGTATATGTAGATGACATTATATTTGGATCAACTAAGCATGAACTATGTGATGAATTTTCTACCATGATGTCTGCTGAATTCGAAATGAGCTTGGTTCGTGAACTAAAATACTTTCTTGGATTGCAGGTACAGCAGCTAGAGGATGGGTGCTTCATCAACCAAACCAAATACACAATGGAACTGTTCAAGAGGTTTGGTATGGAAAACTTAAAGCACATTACAACACCCATGGGCACCAATACCTCATTGGATGCAGATGAGATAGGTAAAGAAGTAAATGCCAAACTTTATCGAGGTATGATTGGATCACTTCTTTACTTGACAGCCTCTAGACCAGATATACAATTCAGTGTAGGAATGTGTGCAAGGTATCAGTCTAGACCTAATGAATTACACTTAGCTGCAGTTAAAAGAATCTTCAGATATTTGTCAGCTACTCATTCTCTTGGTTTATGGTTTCCTGCATCTCACACACTTAACTTAGTAGCACACACAGATGCTGATTATGCAGGCTGTAAACTAGACAGGAAAAGTACTAGTGGCCATTGCGAATTTTTGGGTGGGTGTTTAGTGTCTTGGGGCTCCAAGAAACAACATTCTGTGGCCCTCTCCACTGCAGAAGCTGAATATGTGACTGCAGGGAGTTGTGGAACACAAGTAATATGGATTAAACACCAGCTTCAGGACTACCAAGTAGACCTGGGGTGCACACCAATTTACTGTGATAATACTAGTGCCATCAATATTGCTAAAAATCCTGTTTTGCATTCACGAACCAAACACATAGAGATAAGACATCATTTTATAAGAGATGAGGTGTCTAAGAATAATTTTGAACTGATTCATGTAGGCACAGATAATCAGATTGCTGACATATTCATAAAAGCTCTGGATAATGAAAAATTCACCACATTGAGAAGAGAATTAGGCTTATACAAATTGACTTAATTATGAAGTCTGTTCTTATTGTGAGGGGGAGTTGTGTTTGTCTGATGTTTAGCCTTCTTTCATGCTGATTTAAAGGGGGAGTTCAGAATGCTTACTGGTTAGATTTCAGGAATGCTTTGAGTAAGGGGAAGCTTTGAGATTATGCTGGATTGTTTTATTGAGGAATGCTATGTCTTAGGGGGAGCTGAGTTGTAATGTGAGAAGAGAAGTTCTTTGACAGATTCAAAAGGGCTGTCCAGATGTGTAACTTTGCTGGTCTTGCATGACTGATCTAGTGTGGTTCTCTCAGACAGTAGAGTGTCACTTATCTCTTAAGTCTATAAGTCAGTGACTCTAATCTCCAGTTAGAATCTTTCCTTTGGTACTCCTTCAGAGATCTGGACTAATTGCATAAAGTATATCTTCATACATTGTCATTGATTCTGGTTCAGGCCAAAAACCTGTATGTCTTGATATCTGACCCAATCAACTTGAAATCTAGACTTCAAGACTCAATTTCAAGAAATAGTCCTTTTGGTATTGTTTTCAATCATTCTATCTCTTTAACTCAAGGGCTTAACTGAACAAACATGTTCTGTTGTGATCACTGAGAAACTAAGAGCTTCATCAATGAAATGAATATTTCTCCCATGTCATGAGGTGTCAAATGCTTAAAATGAATGAAAAGACATGACAGAGCAATGGTGGCTTGCTGGTGAGTAACTGGGGACTCTGGCATCTAATCAAGGTGTTTCCTCATGTCAAAAGCCACAGTTACTAACTCTGTTCCTTAATAATAATAAAAAAAAAGGGGAAGTAATGAGGTACTCACTCTGAGTAACTGGGGATTCAGGCCTCTAATCAAGGTGTCTCTCTAATGTCAAAGGAGTGAACTACCAACTTACTCATTGATATTCTTGAAAATCATCTCCAACAAAAAATTCCTTGTTGTTATGCAACTAATGGATTGCTTGTCCTCAATACCTTGAGAACACCTCTCTGATTTCGTCTCTTGCTGTCTTGTGGGATAGTTGAATGATCAGCTATATCTGGCCATACTTGTTAACTCCTGCTCTAAATCATCCACTATGTATGCTGATAAACTTGTCTATCATTCTACTTCTCTATTGTGTACTGGAGTATAAAGAATCTTCTCTTGAGATTAGAAACTCACTTATTCTCTTAAGACCTACTCATGACTTTCTGCACTAAGAAGTTACTGCCCTTACTCTTCATGTTTCCAGCACTGTCATACATTCTGTATTTCTTTTTGCTGATGTCAAAGGGGGAGAGAAGTTCTGCAATATCAGTGAGTCTTGGATTTGTCTTGAGCTTTGGGGGAGTCATGTTGCTTCGGGGAAGATATGGTTATGAGTTGTGGGGGAGATGAGAGTGTGTTGTAGGGAATGTATAATTCATCTGCATGAGCATGCCTTGAATTTAATATGTTTGTTGCAGCTGATATAAATCTCTTGTTGAACCTTGATATTGCTTGATTCATAGTGTTGTCATCATCAAAAAGGGGGAGATTGTTGCATCCCTATGGTTTTGATGATGTCTCACACTATAAATCAATCTTCTATCTCTAGATTTATGCTGGTTCATCACCTAAGTGAGTTCAATTCATATGCTGTTTCATTATTTCATCTATCTACACTATTTGGTTAATATGGACAGTAGTGGGTCGACTCATCAGCAAGGGTGGGTCGACGCATCAGAGCATTGATAGCTTGGTAACCAAAGTCTATACACCAGCTTGTTCTATTAAGTCTGTACATTGGCATATCTTCTTCTAGTCTGTACATCGGGCATCTTCTAACTGAAGTCTATACACTGGTCTTTATATTCTAAGTCTGTACACTGCCCGACCAGTTAAGTCTGCACATTGCCAAAGTCAGTACAACTCAACTCTATACATCCTTCCAAGCTTCAACTCTGTACACTGGATTGTCAAGCTTCATGTCTATACACTAGTTTGTCTAAACTTCAACTCTATACACTGGTTTGTCAAGCTTCATGTCTATACACTGGTTTGTCTAAACTTTAACTCCATACACTGCTACAGGAACCAAGTCCATACACTCTCCCGTTCAAATCCTTCAAAGTCTGTACATCAGTTTCGCTTCTCCAAGTCTATACACTGAACCTTGTTTTACCAAGTGTGTACACTCCACATCTTTTCCTACGCTTGGCCAAGTCTATACACTCATACATTTCCCTACGCTTTCCTGGCCAAGTCTATACATCGCTAAGTGTGTACATTGCATTCTGCTCAAACGATCAAAGCTCAAAGTCTGTACAGCGTGAAGTCTATACCTTAGCTCAGGGGCTTCAAGTCTATACATTGAACTGCTCTTCAAAGTCTGTACATCGTCCGTCTCAGCCAGCGTCTCATGCTGCGTCTTAGGCAAGTCTGTACATCGGCTTCATTCGCTCAAGTCCATACATCCACAGTGGTTCATCAAGTCTATACACTCACAGTGGTTCTTCCATGTCTGTACAATGCTGAAGCCTTCACAAGTCCATACACTGCTTGAGCTTCACCAAGTCTGTACATCGCTTCAAGCGATTCAAGTCTATACAACCTGCCTTTACATTCAGAGTCTGTACATCGGTCCTACAGCCGATCGTCTCATTCAGAACTTTGCAAGTCTGTACAGCCGAGCATCTCATGCATCGTCTCACTCTGGCATAGTCTATACACTGGCTCAAGCTTGTCAAAGTCTGTACATCACCGTTGGGCATCAAGTCAATACAATGTTCACCGTCTTATTAAGAGTCTTACACTATCAAGTCTGTACATTGTGAACAATGCATCTCTTCCTCAAAGTCTAAACACTGGCCTCTTGTTTCAAGTCTACACATTGGGTTGTCCGACCATAACTCTATACATTCTGTTGTTATAACTTGAGCCTTCAATGCTCACAGCACACACGTTACATGTCTGTACACTGGTTAGGCTTCGTGAAGTCTACACAGTGGCTGAGCAATGTAAAGACTACACAATGGCAAGGCTAGTTCATGCATTGTTCATCACATGTCTATACACTGCCATTCATGCACTTTATTCATTATGTCTATACACTGCCATTCATGCGCTTGTTCATAAGTCTATACACTGCCTTCACATGAGCTTTATTCATTAAGTCTATACACTCTCTCACGTTGTACACACTTACTCAGTTGATGTTTCTGAAGTATATACACTCGTCTAAATAGCCTGAACTGACTAAGTATATACATTCCATCTGTCTCTGTCTGCAGGCGATTCAGGCTGATGATTGGGCATGTGATCTGAGGTTGGCACCGGGCACGTGATCCAAGACACCAGGAACATGACACATGGATAGCAACCTAGTCAGGATGCTACCATGTGGTCGAAATTCAAATGATCTGGCAAAAAGTTCATGGGCGGGAACCTGGCAGCCACATGCCCAATATCTGCTATAAATATGGAGTTTCGTCCTTCAGTAGAAGCTTGATCATGAAAAAGAAAAAAGGCAGAAGGCATTTTTGTGTGAGGTTGCACGATCCAGAAAGAAGAAAGAGCAGAGAGTCCCATATTGTCCAGATCTGAGAGGAGTATGTTCGAGAGAGACAGTAGTGTCTGTGGTTTGATGAATTGCTTCTTTTGAAGCTACATTTGTATTGGTTTCAGAACCGACTGCTTCTTCATTGGTCTTTGTTTCTATTTTGTTTTCATTTTAGTTTGCTCATTCTTCTGATTTGAATTAGTTCCCCTCCGGTGTGTGGAGGAAGAGAGTATTACTCTAGTTTCCCTCTGGGTTGTAGAGGAAGAGAGATCGGTGATCTCTGGTGTTGCTAGTGACAGGTTGTCATTAGCAGGTTCCCTCCGGTGTGTGGAGGAAGGGAGAGGTGTCTCCGGTTCTGTTCTGGCTGGTAACTGGAACAGGTATCAAGTTCTGTGGGTAGCAGAGCTTGGTTGAGGGATTTGTTTCCCTTGGTTGTTCAAGCTGTGTGGCAGCATGTTGTTCGCAGACTGAGTCTGCAGTGATCTAGCATTGTCTAGTGGAATCCTCATTCTAGTTGGAGTGAGGGGTGGATGTAGATTGCGGACTGCAATCGAACCACCTAAAAACCGAGTGCCTCCTCTGTGGTTTGCTATTGTTATCTGCGCTCTCCATCTGCTTGTCTCTTTGCTTACATGTGATCAGTTCTTCATTCTCATTTACTTATACTGCCTTGCTTGGTGACTATATTTGCATTTCTCTGTGTGCGGGTTAAGGAGGGGCGTAAGCAGTAGAATTTATTTTCCGCCTAAGTTTTTACAAATTGGGAGTGATCTATTCACCCCCCCTTCTATATCACTCTTGCTGCGCTAACAGTTTGAATATGTTTCATTGAAGAAGGTGAACCGCCAATCTCTGACGGCCTTGTCCCAACCGTTAGAGTGGTGAGACGCACCCTCATTAGACCGTTACAGCTTGAAAGTTTCTTGATGAATAGAATGGTCTATTTGATGCTAGAATGGGTGCATTTTCTGTCATGATGCATATTATTGATGCTTCTCATGCGTACAAATGATTATGCCTTGTTTCATGCTCATATTAATCGTCATTGGCTAATCTTTTGTTCATGGATGAAGTTATGAATAGCATCACGCTCTGCCGTTCGTCAAGCAGGTAAGTCAGGTATTGTATCTCGATCCCTTGTCCCTTTTAATGCATTACTATATGTTATCTATGATATATTATCTCGAGAACCGGCTGGTCAATCATGTGCTCTGGGATCTGATGTTCCCCTTAAGCAAAATGATGATGATCTAAGTGCACATGTTTAATCGTTGGATAGGCCGTTAGGTTGAAAAAATTTGGGGACGATGGTTCTATCTTGCACGCCGTGGTTGCAGATGGTGTCCTGACCCTGATTTCTCCGGTCTAGCAATATTATTCTCGAGTATCTTGTTATTTTATTCTTTATTTGCATTTGTTTTAATGATTTCTTTTCCTTTAGCCCAGTGTGCATCATACGCATCCTTTGAGCATTCATGAGCCTCGTCTGTTCAGGGTGTCTCAATGATGGTGAATAACTGTGTTCTTAATCTCGAATGAGGAGAGTCATTCCACTCTGAATTAGAAGGTTTTTCCTTCGATCTGTTCGCTTGATCTGGTTAGCTGAAGATTCCTGTCTGGAGTTTAGTCAGTCCTTTCCTTTCCGTTGCCTCCGGAGGCTTGCCGTGTTCTCCTTTCCTTAGTTGGTAGTTCCTCCAGACATGCATCCTTTGGTTGGCTATTTCCTTGGGAGTTGGTTCAAAGTTTTCTAGAAAATTCCCGTCGCTTGTTGGTTGAACGGGTGTCGTTTGCCTTAACGCCCGCTTTTCAGTCCACTCCACTTCATTTCCGCTTCATCTCCATGTTCTATTTCACTTTCGTCTCACCTCCGCTCGCTCCCCTGCAAAGAGGATGTTAAGGAGGGGCATCTGTTGACACCCGTTTTATGACCAATAAGTTGGGTCATCTCCTTGTTTATTCTATATGATGCTCCAAGTTGTTCATTCTTCATTAAGCCTTCTTGATCAGTTGGAGGCTTATTTCATGGGTCTTATCCTCTTGGTTGAGTCTGGTTTCCTCGGGCTTGTCATTTGATGAAGCTTAGCAAGCTCTTATCACTTTTGGATCCTTATTGTCTCTAACGGTCTATTCCAGGGGCGTTACGTTATTCTAACGTATTGGCCCTGGGTCGTTACATCTTGAAGAGTCCTACGGCTTAAGGCCTTATTCCAATGCTTATCCTTTTGCCTATCCATTGATTCAAACGGCCTGTCGTGCAACCGTTATATCATTGTAATGTGTCATCCCATGGCCGTTACATTCATTCAGAGTCCAATTGTTTAGAACTTCTTCCCGTTGATCTTATCTTCTTAAGAGATAAGGTTTTGTGACGGTCTTCTCCTGGTGCGTTACATCCATGTGGCGGTCTATCGTGCAGCCGTTACATCCAACTGAGAGTCCTGGCTGGTCTGGTCTTTTCTCTGCCACTCTATGGTCGAATTGAGAGTTTGATCTTGTGATTTCTCTTCCAAATCTGATCCTTAGAACCTTCTGTTCGATTCTATGGACTCTTGGGAGTATTATCTTCAAGAGTTTGCTAGGAATTATCCTCTTTTCTTGCTAGATTATCCTCTGCTCGACCGGAGAGTTGGAGGGTCTATAAATAGCACCCTTGACTTCATGGCCTAAATGGGAGAAATCTGGAGTTTGCGTCGAAGTGCTGCCGCATTCAGGAGCCACATCCATCCAAGAGGAGCTTGTTTCTACGTCCATCTGCATCACAGTCAAGGGAGTACTCCGGTTTTGGGTTTTAAAGTTCATAGTTTGCACACTTGTGTTCTTCCCTTGTTCATCTCATCATAGCATTGTCCCACTCCTCTTCTCCCACGTTCTTCCACTTGTTTCAATCATCTAAACTTTCCTCCCACGTTTTAAAACACCTAGAGGGGTTAAAAAACCAAGCTTCCCCGGTATTCCCCTTTCCTTTTGAATGATCTTAAGTTCTTTGATTATTGATACTACACTTGTGTGAAAGGCTAATCTAGGATTATTTTCTTGTGTTCTACATTCTTTGGCAGGTTTACAGGGTTCATCAGACGAGGCCCAAGCTTTCTAGCCGGATGGAAGGTTTGGAGTTCGAAGGATTCACAAGTTGTTTCTGCAGATACTCTAACGGTCTTCATCAGACGCGTCAGGTGGCTATAACGGCTTATCGGGCGACCGTCACACTGCTGTGACGCACAGGTGCTGGACCGTTACATTCAGCAGATCTGTAAATTTCATTGGTTTCTCTCTCCCGTGGGCGGGTGCATCATCCTCCTATTTCTAAGGTATTATTTTACTACCTTAGTGGCGATCACGTTCTTTCCTTAGTATTGGGCATTGGTTTTCTCTCTCTCACATCTCTTATTTCCTTTACTTGTTCCACCCACGTGGTGTGTTTTATTTATTCCTTGCTCCACGCTCCGACATGTGTTTTTGTTTGCCTTCTTTAGTTTAGTTTTGAGATAGCATCGCCCATACTAGAGCTTCTTCTGATTGCCTAGGTTCATGGTTCACATGTTCATAGGTTGATTGAGATCATTGTGATTTGCTTATCATATTTATCATTCATCACCATCACATAAACAAAGAGGAAGAAAACAAATCAACAATAGCATCCCGCGGGGAAACTGTACTGCAACTCTTGTCGTGCCTAGTTTTGTTATTTTGGAGGCTTTCAAACTTTTTTGAGAGCTACGAGTTTTCGGTGAGCTTTTAGCCTTGATTTTTGCCCCTTTTTTAATTCCTTTCTTTCTTTTCTTTCTTGTTCTTTTGCGGAATAAGATCATAATGGACTGCCCCTATTTGAGACCTCTTTTATTGGGGGGGTCCAGATTGGTTCTCACCCCCTTATTCACCTTTTGCCCCTATTTTCAGCCGAGAGAAAAGGAAAAACAAGGACTTTCACCCTTCCCGAAGCATGGTCAAAGGAGATACGTCGTTGCGCGAAAGAAGAAAACCGAACCACAGGCGGTCGTGTAGTGTGTGAGATGTAGAATCGGGGATTTCCTTTCGTGGTCAAATGAAGGCGTACCCCGCCACCAAGTCATTGCTGGTTCGACTCTATGGATAAAAGTGTTTTAAATATAGCCCGTTCCACGGGTTTGGTAATTCTTCGCCCTCCGCGTTGATTAAACGATACGCATTACCCGGATAGACTTCTTTAATTACAAATGGCCCTTCCCAGTTGGGTTGCAACTTAGACCTGGGACCTGCTGACCTGATAAATTTGCACTTCAAAACCATATTACCCACTTGGAATTTTCATTCGATAACCTTCTTTTGAAAATACCGCAAGACACGTTTTTGATAAACCGAAACATGATTGGCCGCGTTAAGCCTCTTCTCGTCTAAGAGTTCCAGTTGGACTAGCAACGCCTCTCGACGCTCGTCGAGATTAAGTTCTTTGTCCAGCTGCACCCTTAGGGAAGGGATCAGGATCTCGTACGGGAGTACCGCCTCCATCCCATAGGTGAGAGAAAAAGGAGTCTGCCCTGTGGGAGTACGGACGGAGGTGCGATAAGCCCATAGAGCTTCTACCAGTTTATCGGCCCAGTCAGTAAATTTGTGTGATTCACATGTTTTCTTGATGATTTTAAGAAGGGTTTTGTTTGTGGCCTCAGCCTGGCCATTACCTTGGGGGTAGTATGGTGATGAATGATGCAATGATATATTAAACTTCTTACAGATGTCCCGGAGTTCTTGAGAAACGAATTGAGGCCCGTTGTCGGTGACGATATCACTTGGCACTCTAAACCGTGAGATGATATTCTTCATGATGAAGAGGCATACTGTGGTGGCTTTGATTTCTGCATAGGCTTCAGCTTCTGCCCACTTGGTGAAGTACTCCGTAGCTGTCAGTATGAAAGACTTCTGCTTGACTGCGGAATTCGGGTCACCGAGAGGTTCGATGATATCAAAGGCCCACATGGAGAATGGCCAAGGAGCAGAGAGAGGATGGAGAGAAGAAGCAGGAGCATGGATCTTGTCAGCATGGAGCTAGCACTGAAGACACGTACGGACATAGGTGGAATAGTCTTCTTCTAGGGTTGGCCAGTAATAGCCCTGCCTAAGAATCTTCTTCGCCAACACCTGTCCATTAACATGCCCTCCACACTCACTGGAGTGAGCTGCTTCCACTACCTTCCAAGCCTCATCTTCATCTAGACACCTCATTAGAACTCCATTGAGAGTGCGCCTATACAATTCTCTAGCAATAATCGTGTATCTTGCGGCGACTCTTCTAATGGCCCTTCGCTGCTCGGCATTTGCCACCTCCGGGAATGAACCATCCTTACAATATTGCTCAATTTCATAATACCACGATAACTCTTCTTCCTCTATGATCTCCTTGAGCTCAGTTAATGAAACTTCTTTCACCTCCTCCCTTTCTACCTTCCTTTCTACAGATTTCCTAAGGTTGTCGAACCAGGGATCCTGAAGAGAGGGAGTGTCTAACCGCTGGACCACAATGGTCTCAGTGGCACGACTGAGGGGAAATGAAAGAGAAGAAGCTAATGATGCAAGGGCATCAGCCAGAATGTTCTGAGAACGAGGAGTGTGAATGTAGATAAGCTTCCGGAATTGCCTAGCCAAGAGCGTGACCAGATCTTGATAGGGCTTAAGCTTAAGGTCACAGGTGCGGTAAGTTGACAGAACTAGCACTAACTGAGAGTCTCCTATGATGTTAAGGTATCGCGCGCCCAAGAGGTAGGCGTGCTTCAGACCAGCAAGGAGAGCCTCATACTCGGCTATATTATTCGTGGCAGAAAATGAGAGTTGATAGGCGATTGGGATGGTTACCCCTTCCGGAGTAAGGAGAACGGCGCCGACTCCACTACCCTGGGAATTGAGAGCACCATCAAAATGGAGAGACTAAAAAGGAAGATGAGTGATTACTGCCAAGTGTTCATCGGGGAACTCATCCTGGACGGAATCGGTGCGAGGGATAGGAGAATGAGCAAGGTGCTCGGCAATGGCATACCCCTTGATCGCTTTCTGGACGACGAAGGTGATGTCAAATTGGGAAAGAAAGCTCTGCCAGCGAGCTAATCGGCTAGAGAGAACAGGTTTTTCCAAAAGATAACGAATGGGGTCCATTCTAGAGATTAGCCTAACCTCGTGGGCAAAAAAATAGTAT
Source organism: Amorphophallus konjac (assembly GCA_022559845.1). NCBI lineage: Eukaryota > Viridiplantae > Streptophyta > Magnoliopsida > Alismatales > Araceae > Amorphophallus > Amorphophallus konjac. The sequence goes on from CM040121.1 coordinate 344,593,146, forward strand.
TTAGGCTTCTGAGCTACCCACACTAGCGCTGCACAGGTCTTCTCCATGGCAGTATACTTGGATTCAGCGGGATTAAACAACCTCGAAAGGTAGTATGCTGCCCTTTGTTGTGCCCCTGCGGTCTTGATGATTGGTTTTGATGATAGCAAACACTATAAGTCACCATATGCATGTGTGCATGAAAGACCTTGTTGATTCATTTAAGTGCATTCATATTTCATATGTGTTCATGTATTTGTGAATGTGTGCTTGTGAATGGCATTCCGTTGTTCTGTCTGACATCTGGACAGAAGTGGGTCGACCCCCCTCTTAGATGGGTCGACCCCCCCCAAGATTCACATGTCTATTCATTGGCTGCTGCATGCTCACACGATCATTTAAGTCCATACATTACTTCTAGCATGCACACACACACCCAAGTATATACACCGCTGCATGCTCACTGCATTTGATGTCCTGCCTGCACAATGCTTAAGTCTGTACAGAGTTAACATTGTCTCGCACACAAATTCACTTCCAAGTCTATACATTCTTGCATATTGTGCTTCACGCTTTGTTCAAGTCTATACACCCTGTTGCATATTGAACGTGAAGTCTATACATCGTCCAGAGCCTTGTTGCATTATGTCACAAAGTCTATACATTGCCAGCATGCCAAAGTCTATACATTGCCAGCACACACGTTCCAAAGTCGTTTCATTTGAAGTCCATACATTGCCCTGTAGCTTGCCTTGCTGAAGTCTATACATCCGTGTTCAATGTGCACAGTTCATGCATCAAGTCTATACATGGTCAAGTCTGCACATTCTTTAGTGGCAAGTCTATACAGCGACTTGGCGCTCTCAAAGTCTATACATTCACATGTAGGCAAAGTCTGCACATTGGCAGCACTGTGCAAGTCTACACATTGCCTTTGGGCATCCAAGTCTATACATTGGCAGTGTGTCTGTGTTTCAAGCCATTCATCAAGTCTATGCATTCCCAGTCTTTACCTACGTTGCACTCTCAAGTCTGTATAGCCGATCGTCTCAGTCAGCGTCTCACGTTTCAAGTCTATACATTGGCTCAGGGTTTCCAAGTCTGTACACTGGTCCTCAAGCGTTCCAAGTCTGTACATTGGTTCAGGCTTACCAAGTCTGTACATTGGCCTCAAGCTTCACAAGTCTACACATTGTCTTCATGGCATCGCAAGTCTATACAGCCTGCATGCCTCATAATGCCAAGTCTATACATCGTTTGCTTAACTTCAGCCTTTGCATCGTTAAGTCTATACAGTGGCATTTGAATTGAAGTCTATACACTGTTCTTCACAGCAACTCTTTACATGGTCTTGGCATGTGCATTCTTAAAGTCTATACATCGTGGCCTTCAAGTCTTCAGAGCCTGTACATTCTTCAAGGGCCAATTGTATACAGTGTCTCGCTCACATCTTCAAGGGTGAAGTCTATACATTGGTTAGGCTTGTTCATGCTAGGCTTGTTCATGCATCGTTCTTCTCAAAGTCTGTACACTGGTGTCTCATGCATTCTAAAGTCCATACACTCCTCCATGTATAGTCAAGTCTATACAGACTTAGCGAAAGCATTCAAGTCTGTACTCTGGTGCCGTCGTCTGCATGGTCAAGTCTATACAGACTTAGCGAAAGTTTAGCTAGTCTGTTCATTGGTCTCTCAGGCATGTAAACACCAAGTCTATACACTCCTTGTTTCATGTCTATACATTCGGTTGTTCCATGCATTCTCATCAAGTCTATACAGAGCTTGCCTCAAAGTCTGGACAGCGTTCGCCTCAATGTCTGTACAGCCTGTGTGTTGAACGAACACAAGTCTGTACATCGTCCAGCGCTTCATGTGAAGTCTGTACAATACCTTAGTCTTCTACACATGAAGTCTATACATTGCTGTTGCATTCACGCCATGTCCATACACTACATTTGTGCATTGTTCACAGCAAGTCTGTACATAGAGTTCTCATGCATGTAAACATCAAGTCTATACACTCCCTTGTTGCATGTCTATACATTCGATTGCTTCATGCATCACATAGAAGTCTGCACATCCCTTTCTGATAAGTCCATACATCATTTGTCAAGTGTGTACATTGAGGTCGCTTGATGGGTTTCAAGTCTATACACTCTCACGTTGTACATACTTGCTTATTTGCTGCTTCGAAAGTCTATACACTCGCTTATCTTATCAAGTATATACACTCGTCCTCCTTCACACGACTAACTCTATACATCCATTGTCCTGCTTGCTGAATAAAGTCTATACACTGTCTTCAGCTGATATTGTTCATCGACTGAACTTTTAATTAATCTTGCAGGTGTCTGGGCACGTGATCCGAGGTTGGCACCTGGCACGTGATCCAAGGAGCTGAGATGCTGACACGTGGCAGAGTCAATTGGGCGGGAGATGTGGAAGACACACGCCCTAGTTGCTGCTGCTATATATATGAAGTTTCTTCATCTGTAGAAGACAATAAAGAAGGAAGAGGGTTGATCGAGACTGTGAGTGAAGAAAGAAGAGTGCAGCAGAAGAAAAAGAAAAAGAGAGAGAGCTCGTGAGGATTGAGAGAAGAAGAGAAGAAAGTGAGAGAAAGAAGCAGAGAAGTAAAAGAAGAGTAAGAAGAAGAGAGATCGAGAGATAAGAAGCTTCATCAGCAGATCAGTTCATACTGGACCGTGGATCATATCCAGGCCAGTCAGCTCCTACGAGAGCCAAATTGTGATTTCGCTTTACAGCTTTCTGTTTGCTGTGATCATTTTCATTTCTTGTTTGTTTTTTCCTTTTGTTACTCTGGTTATCTTTGTTCTTTCGATTCTCTGGATAGAGGTCGGGTCCCTCCTGGTCTGGAGGAAGAGAGGTCTGTGACCTCTGGTTTGCTGGTGACAGGGAGTCACTGGTGGGTTCCCTCCTGGTGTGGAGGAAGAGAGACCTCGGTCTCTGGTTTGCTAGTGGCTGGGAGTCACTAGTGGTTCCCTCCGGTTGGGAGGAAGAGGGGAGGTTGTTCCCCTGGTCAAGCTGTTTGGCAGCAAGTGTTCGCAGACTGAGTCTGCTGGTTCTAGCATTAGCTAGTGAAGCCTCACTCCGGTTTGGAGTGAGGGGTGGATGTAGGTCTTGGTGACCGAACCACCTAAAAATCTTCTGTGCAGTGTGGTTGTGTTTTTGCTCCTTGTCTTCTACCTCCTTCACAGGTTGCCTTAGCATTCTCGTTTCTATCTGTGCTGCTTCCACTAGCTGATAGTTTAGGTGCGCCTTATATATTTGCTCTATTGTCTAAGCCATCTGTGTTTTAATTCTGCAATATTGTTTGAGTGAAAAGTTTTTGAAGGGAGGGATTCATTCACCCCCCCTCTGAATCCTTCGCACCGATCCTATCAATTGGTATCAGAGCGGTGTCTGCATAGAAGGTCCAGCGACCTGCAGATCTGATCTTACAGTCTTCGGTGCTAATTTACTTTTGGTGCATCAATATTCCTGTTGCATTTAATCTGATTGTTTCCATGGGTGATCCACCAGTTTTCAACGGCTCCAATTTTAATGTATGGTTTGTCAGTCTGAAAAATTATGCTATATCAGTTAATCCTGATCTGTGGAAGTTAATTTCACACGGTCCTCATAAATTACCAAAGAAAAAGTCCAAATGGACTGACAGTCACAGATCAATGTATGAAGAGAATCAGATAGCTATGAATCTAATGAAGGCAGCTACTGATAAGGCTTTACATTCCTGCTTTCATGATTGCAGCTCTGCTAAAGACATTCTAGATATGCTGAAGCGAGCTCAGAAGAGAAGTTAGGACAGCTGCATGATGGCTAACAGAAGCAATCAAAGTGGCAGCCAAAATGAAGAAGATGATGATGAAGAGGTAAACCCTTTCGGGAATTTCTTTTTGGATGATTGGGAGAATGCATATGCTGAATTGCTTGAATCTCATGAACATTTAAGAAAACAATATAAAAAATTAAAAAAGGGGACTGGGTTAGATAGTTCAAGCTCTCCATGTGAAAATTATTCTAATATCAAGCAATCCCATGATGCCTGCTTGTCTGATATCCATATGCATGAAAATCAGAATGGAAAATTGAAGAAGGAACTTGAATGTGCTTGCTCTGAACTAAGTAGGCTAGAATATGAAAATGACTCTATGAAACAATCTATTAAAGAAAATGAAGAAAAATTTGGGAAACATGAGCAAGAGAAGAACTTGTTTGCTGAAAAATTTAATGCCATAAAATCCGTAAATATAGAATTACAGAAAGATTTTGAAAAACAACAAAAAGAATTGAAGGAGTTTGAAGCTGGGAGAGAAAGCAATGTTAACTCAGAAGATCAGACTCTAATAAATGAGTTAATTCAAAATGATAAGCTTAAGGAAGAAAATGAGAATTAAAACTGCTGAACTCCACTATGTCTGAGAGACTTCTAGCCTTAGAAAGAGGAAAAACTGTTTACGTTGAAGATTCTGAAAAACTGAGCAATCTGGAGCAAGAGATTGAAAAATACAAAATAGCTAACAAAATTTTGAATGAAGCTATGAATTGCAGTGAGCAAGAGATTGCCAGTTTTGAGTTACACATTTCCTCTCTAGAAAATGAAATCCAAGACTTAAAAGATTCCTTATCTAAGTTTGTGAGTGGGCAAGAAAACTTAGACAAGCTACTAGGTGTAAAAGTCAATGTCAGGAAGGAATGATTGGGCTACAATAATCTGAATAAAAAGGCCTTTCAAAACAAAGTTATGACATCATTTGTAAATGCTTCAAAAGTAGCCACAACATCAAAAGATAAACAGCCCACTGTTCAGAAAATGCTGAGAACAAATGTTAATTTTGAGAAAGAGGGACTGGGCTACAATCCAGTCATGAGGAAGGTTGATGGAACCAACCTGAAAACTATTTTTGTTAAATCTTCTGAACATGAAAAGCCTTCTACCTCATCTCCACCTCAGTACAAGGCTAAAAAAATAGAAAAATGGGATAAAAATCAGAAAAGGACTGGAAAAAAGAAAATAAATAAAAAGGGTTCATCAGTGCATGTTGATCACAGTCCTCACACATACTCACATGCATCTAAAAAGAAAATGATCTGTCATTACTGTCATAGATTTGGACATCTGATGCATGAGTGTAAATTGATGGAGAAGGATGATATGAATGCTAGGAAATTTCATGATAAAAATCCTTCACCTCAGAAAAAGAAAACTGAATGCTTTCACTGTGGCAAATTTGGTCATAAGGCATTTGAATGTTGGCATGCTCAGGGTAGAAAGTTTAATTCTAAAACTGTCAATCTCCCTGCAGACAGAAATGATTATGATAGGAATAAATTTGTTGTAAATAGAAAATATTCAGCTTGTTTCAATTGTGGCAAGATGGGCCACATTGCAGCTCATTGCTGGCATGATAAGGGGAAGAAATTTCATTCTGAGTTCGTTAATTTCCATGACAGCAAAAATATTTTTGAAAGGAAAACTCTTGCATGTCTTGAGTGTGGTAAGTTAGGCCACAGAGCTAGAGATTGTTGGCATGCTCAGAAGAACTATGTTAACCCCTATGTTATCAAATTCTATGCCAGAAAATCTGTGAGTTTTTCATGCTATAACTGTGGAAAGCCAGGTCACAGGGCTACAACCTGTTGGCTGGCAGGATATCAAAACCAAATTGGCTTTGGTAAACAGAATCTTTATTCTGTTAACAAAAAAGTTCATGCATATGCACATAGAATTCATTCTAATAAGAATGTGCATAAATCAAATCAGAAATCTGCTGCTTCTTGCCATCATTATGGCAAATCTGGACATTTGATGGATGGTTATCCTCTGATGAAATTTAATGATCATCAAGTTAAAAATGTGCTGAGAAAACCTGCTAGAAGTGATACTGTCATGTCAGGACCCAAGACTTCTTGGGTGCCTATTTGTGCAAAATAGTTTGCTAACTTGCAGGTGTGCCTTAGAAGCTGATTAATAAAGAGGGGATTAATCCAAGGCACTCAAGAATAAAAACCCCTTCCTGAACTTTTCAGGTAAATTTCTTGCATTTCCTATTTTTGTTTTTACTGCATAGCACATTAAATCTATTTTTACATATTCATTCATCATCTGCCATTTGCATTATTTTCTGATCATGCACTTGCTGAGTGTTCTGTGCATATATGAGTTTAAAGGGTTGTCTGCATCTGATGCATACATATGCCAATTGCAGTTGTTTGTTAATTGTTGATATGCATAATATCTGAAAACAAATTGCAACTTCTGAAAATCTGAACTGCATATGAATGTTGTTTGAAATCTGTCTGTTGCATAGCTCACTGAAAATTTGGATTGCCTATAGGACTGCATGTTGAATTATCATAATTGACCTCTATGGTATATTAAATAGTAAGCCACTAAAAGGCAGGGAAATCTGTCTGGAGGCTTTTACTATGTGTGAGATGGTCTTTTAGACCAAGTTCTCCGCCTAGTACCATGGGTCATAATGCTTGATAGGGCAGTCTGAATGAGCATGAATCACAAATCCATATGTTCAGTTTTCATGGCAAACATTGCATGTTTTCAGGGGTAGTTAATTGCATGTCTTTGCATGGCAATCAATGTTGAGTCCTTGCATGTCTTTACATACATGTAGTTAATAGCATTGCATTTCACTACATTGAAAAAGCCAAAAAGATTGACTGAATGCATATTGTGAGGGGGAGTCAATGCATTGCATGTAGGTTGTCAAATGCATACACTTGTCAGAATTCATTGCATATCCTTCCTTATTGATTTTGTTGACAAACCTTGATCATATTCTGAAAGCATTGAGCTTTAAAATCTCCTCTATCATTTGGTATCAAAATTCTATCAGTCTTTCATGAAGATTTCAATGGGGCTATCTCGATCATAAATATGAAAACACTTGAACTAGAAATTTTCTATTATACGATTTTATGAATGTCTAAAATAACTCATGTGGTTTAAGTTTAATGTATTCATTGAGTTTGACTTTAAAATCTCTTAAAAATATATGAAACATGTTTAATAAACTTTAACCATCTGTTTCATGCTGTGTCTTGTAAAATCTTCTGAAATCTGTATTATTGAATACATGGCTTTATTTGGTTAAGTACATGAAATTATCATTGATTTGAAGCAAATGAGTGTTTCTGAAATGTCTAAAGGGTAAATTCTGTCAGAGCAATGACTTTGGTCACTGAGAAACACATGTCCAAAGGACTGTGTCATGAGGTGCCATAGTTAACTCTGCTTAAAAAATGAGTGCTAATTAGGCAGAGCAATGGCATGCACACTGAGAAATATAACTCACTCATCAAGAAATGATTTGTAGTGTGTCATGATGTGTAAATGATATCTATGTTCATATAAAGCATGACTGTTAGTTACACTAAGTGCTTAGGGATATTGGCGTCTGATCAATGTATATCCTCTAGTTATAAGGTGTACACTGAACTAGAGTGCTCGTAAAATGAGTAGCATGAAAATTTGTTGAACAAATTATAATATTTGAATATTGATGCAAAAATCAAATTGCTACAACCCTAGACAAAATCATATGACTTCATTATTGCTTGATGTTAATACTAGTGCATGTAATTACGAAAGAAGTCAATAAATTTGATTGTGGAAGAGAAAGGGAGGTTAATCAAGATATGTGTATGTGGGCTTGGTTCATTTTTATTAAACCATGGTTTTAGATATCAATACAGAATTTTATTGATAAACTTTGCATACATCATGTTTAAACCATGCTGATCAATAAAATTCATTCATAAGCCCTTATAATGGAAGACTTTGAAAAATTATGTTTTGGATTTATGAGATTGATATCTCCTTGAAGATCTTGTTGAATTCCTTGTGTTTGGAGCTTAGTTGAAATTCTTTTCCTCACTGTCATTGATTCATCATGAACTGAACTAACCTTTACTTGCCCCTGTGGTCTCCTTCTCATTCATTTCATAAGGTTTCAGTTATTGAGGGGGAGCCTCCATGTCATATGAATCATGCAGCATGGAAATTCATAAAGGGGGAGAATTGTCTTGCATTCATATATTTAGGGGGAGTTCTTGCATTTCTTGTTGCATCTGCATCTCTGCATTCATACCTGCTTAATTGTTATGAGTCATATTGCTCTTTGGGGAAGATTGTGCTTTCATGTAGTTAAAGGGAGAAATGCCATATCAATTGGTATCACATCTGCTTACTTTTCCTCTCTCTAACTAATGTCTTTTTGCTGAAGTCAAAGGGGGAGAATGGTTTTGACTTAAGTCTGTGTGACTCATGGTGTTGCCATCATCAAAAAGGGGGAGATTATTGTGCCCCTGTGGTCTTGATGATTGGTTTTGATGATAGCAAACACTATAAGTCACCATATGCATGTGTGCATGAAAGACCTTGTTGATTAATTTAAGTGCATTCATATTTCATATGTGTTCATGTATTTGTGAATGTGTGCTTGTGAATGGCATTCCGTTGTTCTGTCTGCCATCTGGATAGAAGTGGGTTGACCCCCCTCTTAGATGGGTCGACCCCCCCAAGATTCGCATGTCTATTCATTGGCTGCTGAATGCTCACACGATCATTTAAGTCCATACATTGCTTCTAGCATGCACACATACACCCAAGTATATACACCGCTACATGCTAATTGCAATTGATGTTCTGTCTGCACATTGCTTAAGTCTGTACAGAGTTAACATTGTCTCGCACACAAATTCACTTCCAAGTCTATACATTCTTGCATATTATGCTTCACGCTTTGTTCAAGTCTATACACCCTGTTGCATATTGAACGTGAAGTCTATACATCATCCAGAGCCTTGTTGCATTGTGTCACAAAGTCTATACATTGCCAGCATGCCAAAGTCTATACATTGCCAGCACACACGTTCCAAAGTCGTTTCATTTGAAGTCCATACATTGCCCTGTAGCTTGCCTTGCTAAAGTCTATACATCCGTGTTTTTTGTGCACAGTTCATGCATCAAGTCTATACATGGTCAAGTCTGCACATTCCTTAATGGCAAGTCTATACATCAACTTGGCGCTCTCAAAGTCTATACATTCACATGTAGGCAAAGTCTGCACATTGGCAGCACTGTGCAAGTCTACACATTGCCTTTGGGCATCCAAGTCTATACATTGGCAGTGTGTCTGTGTTTCAAGCCATTCGTCAAGTCTATGCATTCCCAGTCTTTACCTACGTTGCACTCTCAAGTCTGTACAGCCGATCGTCTCAGTCAGCGTCTCACGTTTCAAGTCTATACATTGGCTCAGGGTTTCCAAGTCTGTACACTGGTCCTCAAGCGTTCCAAGTCTGTACATTGGTTCAGGCTTACCAAGTTTGTACATTGGCCTCAAGCTTCACAAGTCTACACATTGTCTTCATGGCATCGCAAGTCTATACAGCCTGCATGCCTCATAACGCCAAGTCTATACATCGTTTGCTTAACTTCAGCCTTTGCATCGTTAAGTCTATACAGTGGCATTTGCATTGAAGTCTATACACTGTTCTTCACAGCAACTCTTTACATGGTCTTCGCATGTGCATTCTTAAAGTCTATACATCGTGGCCTTCAAGTCTTCAGAGCCTGTACATTCTTCAAGGGCCAAGTGTATACAGTGTCTCGCTCACATCTTCAAGGGTGAAGTCTATACATTGGTTAGGCTTGTTCATGCTAGGCTTGTTCATGCATCGTTCTTCTCAAAGTCTGTACACTGGTGTCTCATGCATTCTAAAGTCCATACACTCCTCCATACATAGTCAAGTCTATACAGACTTAGCGAAAGCATTCAAGTCTGTACTCTGGTGCCATCGTCTGCATGGTCAAGTCTATACAGACTTAGCGAAAGCTTAACTAGTCTATACATTGGTCTCTCAGGCATGTAAACACCAAGTCTATACACTCCTTGTTTCATGTCTATACATTCGGTTGTTCCATGCATTCTCATCAAGTCTATACAGAGCTTGCCTCAAAGTCTGGACAGCGTTCGCCTCAATGTCTGTATAGCCGGTGTGTTGAACGAACACAAGTCTGTACATCGTCCAGCGCTTCATGTGAAGTCTGTACAATGCCTTAGTCTTCTACACATGAAGTCTATACATTACTATTACATTCACGCCATGTCCATACACTGCATTTGTGCATTGTTCACAGCAAGTCTGTACATAGAGTTCTCATGCATGTAAACATCAAGTCTATACACTCCCTTGTTGCATGTCTATACATTCGATTGCTTCATGCATCACACAGAAGTCTGCACATCCCTTTCTGATAAGTCCATACATCATTTGTCAAGTGTGTACATTGAGGTCGCTTGATGGGTTTCAAGTCTATACACTCTCACGTTGTACATACTTGCTTATTTGCTGCTTCGAAAGTCTATACACTCGCTTGTGTTATCAAGTATATACACTCGTCCTCCTTCACACGACTAACTCTATACATCCATTGTCCTGCTTGCTGAATAAAGTCTGTACACTGTCTTGAGCTGATATTGTTCATCAACTAAACTTTTAATTAATCTTGCAGGTGTCTGGACACGTGATCCGAGGTTGGCACCTGGCACGTGATCCAAGGAGCTGAGATGCTGACACGTGGCAGAGTCAATTGGGAGGGAGATGTGGAAGACACACGCCCTAGTTGCTGCTGCTATGTATATGAAGTTTCTTCATCTGTAGAAGATAATAAAGAAGGAAGAGGGCTGATCGAGACTGTGAGTGAAGAAAGAAGAGTGCAGCAGAAGAAAAAGAAAAAGAGAGAGAGCTCGTGAGGATTGAGAGAAGAAGAGAAGAAAGTGAGAGAAAGAAGCAGAGAAGTAAAAGAAGAGTAAGAAGAAGAGAGATCGAGAGATAAGAAGCTTCATCAGCAGATCAGTTCATACTGGACCGTGGATCATATCCAGGCCAGTCAACTCCTGCGAGAGCCAAATTGTGATTTCGCTTTACAGCTTTCTGTTTGCTGTGATCATTTTCATTTCTTGTTTGTTTTTTCCTTTTGTTACTCTGGTTATCTTTGTTCTTCCGATTCTCTGGATAGAGGTCGGGTCCCTCCTGGTCTGGAGGAAGAGAGGTCTGTGACCTATGGTTTGCTGGTGACGGGGAGTCACTGGTGGGTTCCCTTCTGGTGTGGAGGAAGAGAGACCTCGGTCTCTGGTTTGCTAGTGGCTGGGAGTCACTAGTGGTTCCCTTCGGTTGGGAGGAAGAGGGGAGGTTGTTCCCCTGGTCAAGCTGTTTGGCAGCAAGTGTTCGCAGATTGAGTCTGCTGGTTCTAGCATTAGCTAGTGAAGCCTCACTCCGGTTTGGAGTGAGGGGTGGATGTAGGTCTTGGTGACCGAACCACCTAAAAATCTTCTGTGCAGTGTGGTTGTGTTTTTGCTCCTTGTCTTCTACCTCCTTCACAGGTTGCCTTAGCATTCTCGTTTCTATCTGTGCTGCTTCCGCTAGCTGATAGTTTAGGCGTGCCTTATATATTTGCTCTATTGTCTAAGCAATCTGTGTTTTAATTCTGCAATATTGTTTGAGCGAAAAGTTTTTGAAGGGAGGGATTCATTCACCCCTCCTCTGAATCCTTCGCACCGATCCTATCACCCTTTCCCTTCCTTCATTATCTACCTGAGCCAGAACAGCTCCTAGGGAGTCCTCAATCACAGAAATGTATAGGATCAAGGGTTTCCCAGGGACGGGTAGTTGCAGAACCAGGGGATTAGAAAGATAAGCCTTAAGCTTCTCATAGGCCTTTTGGCATTGTTCATTCCATTCAAATTTTGCCCCCACCTTTAATAATTCATAGAATGGACGGCATCTCTGCGAGTGTTGAGATATGAATCTCCTAATGAATTACAAACGCCCAATCAAACCTCAGAGTTTTGTGATGTTCTTAGGCGGCGGCATCTCCATAACAGCCTTTGCTTTGTTTGGATCGATCTGAATCCCCCGTTTACTAACTATAAACCCAAGTAACTTTCCTGATGCTACTCCAAACACGCATTTCTTTGGATTCATCTTCAACTTATATTCCCTAACCCTCTGCAACACTTTGGCTAGAATGGCGGGGTGTTCTTCTTGAGACCTTGACTTTACCAAAATATCATCCACGTAAACTTCTAAGTAGACATGCATCATGTCGTGGAAGATAGCCATCATTGCCCTCTGATAAGTAGCACCTGCATTCTTCAATCCAAATGGCATAACCACATAGCAGTATGTGCCCCAGGGCGTAGTGAACGAGGTCTTCTCTTGATCCTCAGGAGCCAGATAGATTTGGTTATATCTAGAATAACCATCCATAAACGAGAAGGCTTCATATCTAGCGGTATTATCAACCAATACATCAATGTGCGGAAGCAGGAAATCATCTTTCGGACATGCCTTATTTAAGTCCCTGAAATCGATACAAATCTAAAATTTGCCATCCTTTTTCATTACTGGGATTATGTTTGCCACCCATTGTGGATATAAAACAACTCTAATAAACCGGGCCTTATGCAATTTGTCAACTTCTTCCTTAATTCTCAAGGCCATCTGTGGGTGGAATCTTCTCGCTTTCTGCTTAACGGGTGTTGCCCCTGGTTTAAGAATCAATCGATGTTTAACCAATGTGGGGTCAAGACCCGGCATGTCCTCGTAGGACCAGGTAAAAGAATCACTATACTCCCTCAAAACCTTGATGAGCTCCTCTTCAACCTGAGGAGGGAGATTAGCAGAAATAAGTATGGGCCTGGGGTCCTCTTCGGTTCCAAGATTAATTTCCTTAGTGGGTTCATCCACTACCGAGGACGGTTCATCAAACCTTTTCAAACCTTGCGCGTACAGATCGGTAGTGTCGTCCACCTCACTTTCCTCATCATCTTCTGGGTCCTTCTCATTTACAATTTCATATACCCCTAATCCGTCATTGCTCCATTCCCCATTCACTTCCTCATCTTCTTCCAAAACAATCGCGGTCTTCACAAACTCCGGGCACCTAAGAAGGGCATGGCATCTCTCGGCCAAATCTTGCAAAAACCTATCAGGGATGGATTTAGGATGAGGCGTCACAGGGTGCGCTGCAGACGAGGATGGGCTGACTAAACTCGAACTAGACTCTACCCCAACTGACTCTACTAACCTAGGAGACTCTGCACACTGTACCTCTAACCTAGGAGATAGGAAATCTACTGGAAAAGGAACAGGGGTCTCTTGCCCCTGGGAATCTGAGCCGAACACAGCGTAATCTTCCATTGAAACCTCCGTTTTGAAATTGGCATTTTTTTTGGAGGCTGGAGGAGAGCACGCAACAAGAGGAGGAAGAAGACGGAGGAGGAGGTAGCTGCATGGGGAACAACTCAGGGAATATGCAATCAAAGAAGGGATCGGAAGATCGAAACCACATCTCGTGGAGTTGAGCATCGGGGGGAGGAGGAGTAAATAAGGTTGACAGATCAATAGGTGGGCAGTGCCCGGAAGCACATGGAACAAATAGAATTTCTAACGGTCTCTCCGCGAAGTACGGGTCGACCAGGATTGAAGGGGAACGGGGGACAAACCCCAATTGTTGAAACCAAGAGGCAAGACGGGATGTGGACAGAGAATAGGTAGTGATAGAGCTCCCCACTTCCCGTGGCCCCTGGTGGACCAGTTGCATTGGAGGACGCTTCACGCGTCTCCTTCTTCTTCGGACGGCCTTCTCTTTCACTGAACAACTTTTCAAAACAACCAGCAAAATGTTCCACATCACCCACCAACCCCTTCAGAGGCGGTGGTGGGTTAGCATCATCACAGGCATCATCAACCCTCATAGGGCAGGGTGGCGGCTTCTTCAAAGTGCCGGGCTGCAACGGGCCTTTCACAAAATGTTGACAATAGTCCCACGTCAGTGGCCCGAAGTCTCCCAGAATGGACAATGCCTTATCACGATAGCCAAGGCCTCGGCGGCCCATCTTCCTGCCTTTAGGGATGGGGTTGGTCTGTCCCTGTAATTGTGCGCCGAGACCCAGGCCCGGCTGATACCCCAGTTTCAGAATCATGTGCCATCCTTTGGAATCTCTTATCTTGGACTTGATCTTGACATTTGTTGGCACAGTGGCGGGCTTGCGTGACGCATATGCCCATGAATAATTCAAGTCCATAACTGACAGAACTGGCCTATTGCTTGGCCACAACGTAGGGAGAATCTTATCTGAAATGGCATCAACAGACTGGACGGTGGAGATGCTTTTTATCTTAACCACCCGACCCTGGAATGGGAATTTCAGGCATTGGTGGGCGGTTGAAGGTACGGCATTTAAAGTGTTTATCCATGGATGACCCAGAATAGCTTTGAACATCGGGTCTATGTCCAACACGTAGAACTCCATGTCCATAACCAACGGCCCTAGCTCGGCCTGTACAGTCACGACCCCGTGACAAGCATGCCTGGAATTGTCATATGCTGCTATGGTGGTGGGTGTTGGCTTAAGCATATCCTCTGAAATGTTGCAGGCACGGAGGGTACTTAATGGACACACGTTTATCGATGCTCCTATGTCCACAAGGGTAGACTCAACAGCCACTTTATTCAAAGAAATGGTAATACAAAGTGGCATCTGCCGTGCCTCAGGGGGCGCTAGCTCTGACTCAGAGAATGAAATAGAAGGCCCCTTTGTAATTATTGCCAACACCGTCGGCAAGCTATCTACTGCCACATCCTCGCTCACCATAACCTTCTGTAGAAAAGTTCTCAAAGCATCCAGGTGTAGCGGTGACCTTTTGATCAATTCCAAAACTGAAATCTTAGCCGGCATCCGGTCCAAGTGCTGCAATAGGTCATACTTCGTGCCTGGCACGGGGTCTACTTCTTCTGTCTCCGCTGTAGGGGAGGGAACTTGGAGGTTGGGTGCAAATGCACCAGAGGAAGGAAAAACTCTTTGGAAGGGACACCCACTCCGAAGGGCCCAATGTGGTGCCGGCACGGCCTGAGATGGACCCCCGCTTGGCCCGGTGGGGTAGGTGGAAGGCGTAGAAATGGGGGTGAGGATGGCGGAAGTTGGTCTAATGGGCCCTGGTGAAGGGGAGATGGACGAAGGGTTAAGCGGAGGGGTGATGATGGAGGGTATGGTGGGTGGTGGCGAAAGGACTGGTGGTGTGGAGGGGAATGCGGTGGGCCTGATGGGTGATGCGGAGGGAATAACGGGTGGAGCGGTTGTAGCAACCCTGGAAAAAATAAAATAATAATAAATATTTTTAAATAAATCAAATTAGAATGAACAAGCTCTTAATTAGTCAAAATAGGCTAAAAGATTTAAGTAAGTGAAAGAAAAATCAAGAGGAACAAATAAATTGAACCAAAAATGTGAATAACGCCTTGATTCAAGGCGCTAATTAAAATTAAACGCCTCTGACTAAGGCGTGAATTTAAAAAGGGACGCCCACTGGACAAGGCGTCAATTCTCAAACGACGCTCGACAAGGCATCAATTTAAATTCGACGCCCTCACTTAAGACGCTAATTCCATTTGTGTTCCGTTCGAACCAGAACATTATCCAGGGAAAGTTTATGGATTAGTACGAGTTAGTGGAATATAGTAAGAACTCTATCATGGAAATATAACTCCCAATAGAACTCTAACCCTATTAGGATTCCCAAAATCCTATAAGTAAACCTCTCTGTCGAACCCTAACGAGCTGTTGGCCGAAGGAAGCTCTGCCGCTGCTGTGCGTGAAGAACAGGTTTATGTTCTTCTTCCTTCCTTTGCTTTTGACTCTGGTTGTTTGAGGAAGGAACGTTAATATTCTTTTCTTCTTCTCCCTCATCCTCCTTTGCAGGTAGCATACAAACAACTCGTTGAAGAACGTGGTTCTTCATCAACATCGTTCTTCTTCTTCTGCTTTCAGTTGAGTATTATGAAGAAAACTCATGTTTCTTCGTCATCTTTTACTATAGGTTGAACACCCCGTGTGCTGAAGAATGAGGGGTTCTTCATCCACAAAAGAAGACATCTTCCTAAGCTCACCTGTTGTTGAGAAGCTCATATTACTTGGCTATTTAGAACGTCTGAAGACTCTGTTACAAACAGAGTGTCGTTTCCGTCTCCGAACCTTCCTCCGTTCATCAGTTAAATCTTCATAAGGTAGGTTTTCTCAAGATCGTAGCCCAAACTAGCTTAAGATCTTAATAATATCATTGGTCGTGCATGCATATAGTTTTATTGTGGTTTCAGATGTTTTCTATGTAATTTCAAAAAGAAACGCCCTTGACAAGGACGCTACTTTAAAGAAGTGACCCACACTAGGGCGCTAATTATTGTTTTGACGCCCTGCCCAGAAGTCGTCAATTGCATGTAATTAATGAATACCCACGTTTAAAAATTTAATATCTATGTAACAATGAATCTAATATATTGCATGAGTATACCTGTGAAATCCTGCTATTTTTCCTGTCATGATCATGTACCCTTTTTCCTGAAATTTTATTATCTGAAAATTGGTAAATTTCTGAATTCACGACCTTGTCTAGGTCGTCTTCTACTGAACTGACGCCCCAGACCAGGGCGCTCATTGAAAAGTAACGCCCCTGCCCAGGGCGCGTTTTTGTTAAAATTCCAGAATATTGATTTTCTGCAGAATAGAAATATTGAAGGGACGACTGATGTACAAGTCGTCAACTTCGTAAATAAACGCCCTATAGAAGGCGTTAATTTGATAAGCAATGACTTAGATTAAGTCGCTATTTTTCTGTGACACTATTTTACACTGTTACTGTTAACCGAGGGTTTCATATGTATATATATATATATATCTATATACATATCTATATATATCGGCACTATATTCCAGTCCGTGAATATAGTCCCACGTTTCATGATGTTTTAACGTTACCCCCTTAACTCTCATTGACATACAAGCTCTCCATTGGACACTCCGTTCCTTTGGACTAGCGAGTTAGTCATAGAGACCTCCGTAAGACTCCTCGAGCCTTGGATTCCCTCAAGGCCGACTGAGCTGGTTGTACCATAAAAACCCATTACACAATCCTTGCCATGTCACTCTATAGAAACATGGTATACCGGCCCTCAGGTCATGCCATGTGTGTGATATGAGAATTATCTTAATGAACGGGGTAAAGCATGACATTGTTATGATGTTCTTGTAAACCCCAATTCTATAACAACATTGTTATGATGTTCTTGTAGACCCCAATTCTATATTAAACTTGATGTTCTTGTGGACCTCAATTATATATAAAGAATGTCCATACTTACTTGTCATGGTACCCAAGTTAGGGAACCAATTCCACCTAGTTTTATCGATAATCGTGATTGTACCGTTATTATCGCCTAACAATGTGAAGTGTCATATTTTTGGACTCTATTCTATCAAAGTCTATCCTACATGTCTACAAGCTTTATCCTTGAAATTCCATATTGGCTATATACAAAAGTGAATGTAAAATACATGATTAATGCATGCGCATATAGGGCCCGATCTGGTCCTGGGAGGAGCACCCGAAAGTACTTGTGCCCATGGGAGTTGATTGATCACGGTATTGGCATTATACCGAAGTGCATGACTAGCTTGATTGAACATTCCACAAATCTTGTACTTGTACTTGACTTGATATTACATGACTTGCGTGACCCGAAAAAGGGTAATTGCATACTTGCGTGCTTGAACCATGATAGCCAAATTCCAACATAACATGATGAGTCTACTTGCTTGAATATCTTGATATCTTTTGATATAAGTTCTTGAAAGTTCATCGCTATCTTATTGTTATACACTCTCTCTATCTTGTCGTTTTGCGAGCATGCATAGCTATAGTGCATTCATGAAAGATGTAATTACTTAAACCCATTGCTAGTTCTTGAGATATAATTTCCTACTGAGCGTTCGCTCACTCCGTGTTTCCCTACTTTTCATGTAAGTCTGACTATGAGGGAACTCAATCTGAAGGGGATGGTCAAGAGTGAAAGAGTTAGAACTACTCAAGCATAAATTAGTCCTGTCTTTTCTCTATTTTTCTTGAGTCAAGCGTTGTATTTTATTTTATTGAGTCTAGTATTTGCAAGGGTTTGTAATAGACATATTCTTATGAAGGAATAGAGGATTGGGTTATCTTTACTTTTGCGCATCTCTGATTTTGGTGTCGAATACACTAATACTCTGATTGACATGATTGATATAAACTCGTCACGCGTCTTCGGGTATCTTCCGCTCTCGGGGCGTGACAGTTTTTGTGGTATCAGAGCCTAGGGTATTCAATTCCTAGGAAAAACCCAAGTCCAAGGATAGGTTCAAACCTTTAACCAATGAGATTGGATAGAACCAAGGGTTGAGTTAACATAAAAACTTAAAAGCCCTTAACGCGAGTATATACTAATATAGTTATTGTAATTGTAGGATAATGGCTGCCAAACGTGCTCAGTGGCGCAACATGCAGCGTACACTCCAAGGCATGACCCAAGTGCTGCAACAAGTAGCACAGGGAGGTGCACAACGAGCCGGAAGTCTCCACCAAGTCTTCAAGAACATGAACCCTCCCAAATTCATGGGTTCTACTGATCCGGATGACGCAGAGCACTAAATCAGGGAGACGGAGCGTATATTCCGTGTTATGCAGTGCACGGATTAAGATAAAGTCTTATTAGCTACTTTCCAACTAGAAAGGGATGCCCGATGCTGGTGGGAGTCAGTCGAAGCTACTATAAATCAAGACCAAATTACTTGGGAAGAATTTGTTGAACATTTCAACAATAAATATTTTTCAGACCGAGTCCAAGAAAAGAAAGCTACCGAATTTGCCGCACTCAAGCAACGGTCATTATCGGTGGCGGAGTACGAGGCACAATTCTCTAGATTGTCTCAGTATGCTAAGCACTTAGTTAGCACCGAGAAGATGAAAGCTAGGAGGTTCCTTAACAGGCTCAGGCCCCAATATATTACCCTGCTGACGCCAATGGATATTCAGGTCTACTCAGAGATAGTACGCCGAGCTCAATTGTTAGAAGATGCCACGGAACTATCATATAGAATCCGTGGGAAGGATAAGAAAGAACAAGTTACAAGTTCGGGTTCCTTTAAACCTAACTTCAAGAAGAGGCCTAGCACTGGAGGTACATCTTCTCAAGACCAAAAATTTAAGAAGACCAAGCCCTTCTCTATCACTGCTCCACCTTCGAATATAATATGCAAGCATTGTGACAAGGCTGGTCATAAAGCCGAAGAGTGCTGGAGGAAACTTGGAGCATGTCTCCGTTGCGGGAGCCGTGAGCATCGGATTCCCGATTGCCCATTACTTAATGATCCATCCGGTGACGGAAAGCGCCCGGTAACCAAGAACGCTCATCTTCACGCAATTAAGGTGACCGAAGAAGAAGAAGGCGGACTAGTAGAAGGTACACTGAGTTTGTTCCAAGAATGCACATGTCTTATTTGATACGGGTGCATCACATTCTTTTATTTCCAAGAAGTTTGCTAACCCACTACCTATGGAACCGGAATGGATGAAAATAATTTTATCTACTCCTCTCGGAAACGAAACCGATATTACTCACCATTATCAAAACTGTGAAGTCTTGGTAAAAGGAAGAAATCTTCCTATCGATCTCATATGTTTAGATCTAAAGGAGTATGATGTCATACTGGGAGCGGATTGGTTAGCCAAATACCAGGCAACAGTCGATTGCCATAACAGCAAAGTTACCTTCAGAGACTTTCTAGAACTAGTCTATTCTAGCCCTAAGAGTCGGAGCGAGTCACCTTTTATTTCGGCTCTCCGAGCAAGCAAGCTAATCAGGAAAGGATGTGTATCTTTCCTTGCAGTTGTCACGATTAAGGAGGCTAAGGAAACTAAGATAGAAGATATCCCAGTTGTGCAAGAATTTCCGGATGTGTTTCCGGAAGATTTGCCTGGATTACCCCCACAAAGAGAAGTGGCCTTCACCATCGACTTAGTCCCTGGTGCTGGTCCAATTTCTAAGGCACCTTATAAAATGTCCCCTGCTGAACTCAAGGAGTTAAAGGAGCAATTAATGGAACTTCTTAAGAAAGGATTCATTAGACCGAGTACTTCCCCGTGGGGAGCGCCTGTGCTATTTGTAAAGAAGAAGGATGGATCCATGAGACTATGCATCGACTATCGACAGTTGAATCATCTCACTATCAAGAACAAGTATCCACTGCCGAGAATCGATGAGTTATTTAAAATATCTAGATCCAAGTATTTTTTCAAAGATTGATCTCAGGTCAGGATATCACCAACTAAGGATCAACGATGATGACATTCATAAGACTGTATTCAGGAGCAGGTATGGCCATTATAAATTTGTCGTTATGCCTTTTGGACTAACAAATGCCCCTGCTGCCTTTATGTAGTTGATGAATAGCATATTCAGACCTTATTTAGATCAATTCGTGGTGGTCTTCATCGATGATATATTAATTTATTCCAAGACTAAGGAAGAGCATGAGGAGCAATTGAGGATTGCATTACAAATATTAAGGACAAACCGATTATATGCCAAGCTCAGCAAGAGTGAGTTCTGGATCGAAGAAGTGACTTTTCTCGGACATGTTATATCAAAAGATGGCTTGTCCGTAGATCCATCGAAAGTGGAAGCTGTAAGAAATTGGGAAAGACTGACCAATGTTAGCGAGATCCGAAGT
This sequence comes from Amorphophallus konjac, assembly GCA_022559845.1. Taxonomy (NCBI): domain Eukaryota; kingdom Viridiplantae; phylum Streptophyta; class Magnoliopsida; order Alismatales; family Araceae; genus Amorphophallus; species Amorphophallus konjac. The sequence continues at coordinate 344,613,769 of CM040121.1, forward strand.
TTCTTAGGTCTTGCGGGCTACTATCGGCGATTCATCAAGGATTTCTCCAAGATAGCCGTACCACTCACTAGGCTAACTCGCAAGGAGATCCGTTATGAATGGAGTGAGGAATGTGAAAGAAGCTTCCAAAATCTCAAGGATCATCTAACTACAGCTCCGGTCTTAGCGTTACCAATGGAAGGAGAAAAAATCGAGGTATACACTGATGCTTCTAGCATTGGCCTCGGATGTGTTCTAATGCAACAAGAAAAGGTTATAGCTTATTCTTCTCGTCAATTGAAGAAGCATGAAGAGAACTACCCCGTCCATGACTTAGAATTGACCGCGGTGGTATTTGCACTCAAAATATGGAGACATTATCTTTATGGAGTACATTTTACTGTATACTCTGATCACAAGAGTCTCAAGTATCTCTTTTCACAAAAGGAACTAAATATGAGGCAAAGACGTTGGCTAGAATATCTCAAGGACTTCGACTTCAATATACAATATCATCCCGGAAAGGGTAACCATGTAGCAGATGCCCTTAGTCGAAAGCCGAGAGCACTGTTAGCCAATTGTATGATTCAAGAATGGAAATTGCTGGAGTAATTCTCTGAACTCAATATAAGCATGGACACAGACTTTCAATGTGTCACATTATCTCATATAAGCATTCATCCGGACCTATTATCTGAAATACGAGCGCTTCAAGATAATGACCCAATATTAGTAGAGATCAAAGGCAAACTGGAAGGATAATCTGATTTCCAAATAACTTGTGAAGGAAGATTAATGTTCAGGAATAGAACTTGCATACCGGATTGTCCCGAGTTAAAGAAGAAGATCTTAGATTAAGCTCATAGATCAAGGTACACGGTTCATCCAGGATCAACCAAAATGTACCAAGATGTGAAGAGGAATTTTTGGTGGCCCAATATGAAAAGGGAAATAGCAGACTATGTATCACGCTGTCTCACTTGCCAACAGGTCAAGGCGGAACACCAAAAGCCTGCTGGAAAATTACATCCTCTAGATATTCCCAAATGGAAGTGGTAGAATATTAGCATGGATTTCATTATGGGTTTATCTAAATCAAAAGGAGGACATGATGGAATATGGTTATTATTGACCGATTGACTAAATCGGCGCATTTCTTGCCAATAAAGAGCCGATGGTCAGTTGATGTTTTGGCTGCATTATACATCAAGGAAATAGTCAGATTACATGGTATTCATGTTTCAATCGTGTCTGACAGAGATCCCCGTTTTACTTCTCATTTTTAGAAGGGACTACAACATTCGTTGGGAACAAGGCTTAACTTTAGTACAGCTTTTCATCCTCAAACGGATGGTCAGACCGAGAGAACTAATCAGGTGGTTGAAGATATGCTCAGAGCTTGCATCATTGATTTCGATGGAAGCTGGCATGATCACTTGCCGTTGGTGGAATTTGCATATAATAATAGCTACCAGGCAAGTATACAAATGGCACCTTTCGAAGCTTTATACGGAAGGAGTTGCCGATCACCCTTATGCTGGGATGAAGTTGGAGAGAAACAACTGCTAGGTCCAGACATGGTAAGGGTTACCACTGAAAGAATACAATTGATTCGAGAAAGACTGCAAGTTGCTCAGTCTAGGCAAAAGGCTTATGCCGACATGAGAAGGAGAGATCTTGAGTTCCAAATCGGAGATCATGTATTTCTCAAGATATCGCAGGGACGTGGCATACGGAGATTTGGTGTTAAGGGCAAGCTTACACCAAGGTTCATCGGACCTTTTGAGATATTGGAAAGAGTTGGCGAGGTTGCTTATCGCATCGCATTGCCTCCTCAATTGTCTGAAGTGCATAATGTATTCCACATATCTATGTTGAAGAAGTATGTGCACGATCCATCGCATATTATTGATCATGGAGACTTAGTGATCCAAGAGGATCTCACATATGAGCAGAAGCCCATGAAGATACTAGATCATGAAGTACGTACCTTAAGGAATAAGGTTATTCCCATGCTAAAGGTACAATGGAGTAAGAGTTCTGATCATGAAGCCACATGGGAGACCGAGGAATCCATGAGGAAACAATTCCTAGAATTATTTTAAGGTAATAGGCTCTACACTCTCCGCATGTATATGCGATTGAATTTGGGGACCAAATTCTTTTAAGTGGGGGAGGGTGTAGCAACCCTGGAAAAAAATAAAATAATAATAATAAAGATTTTTAAATAAATCAAATTTGAATGAACAAGCTCTTAATTAGTCAAAATAGGCTAAAAGATTTAAGTAAGTGAAAGAAAAATCAAGAGGAACAAATAAATAGAACCAAAAATGTGAATAACGCCTTGATTCAAGGCGCTAATTAAAATTAAACGCCTCTGGCTAAGGCGTGAATTTAAAAAGGGACGCCCACTGGACAAGGCATCAATTCTCAAACGATGCTCGACAAGGCGTCAATTTAAATTCGACGCCCTCACTTAAGACGCTAATTCCGTTTGTGTTCCGTTCGAACCAGAACATTATCCAGGGAAAGTTTATGGATAAGTACGAGTTAGTGGAATATAGTAAGAACTCTATCATGGAAATATAACTCCCAATAGAACTCTAACCCTATTAGGATTCCCAAAACCCTATAAGTAAACCTCTCTGTCGAACCCTAACGAGCTGTTGGCCGAAGGAAGCTCTGCCGCTGCTGTGCGTGAAGAACAGGTTTATGTTCTTCTTCCTTCCTTTGCTTTTGACTCTGGTTGTTTGAGGAAGGAACGTTAATATTCTTTTCTTCTTCTCCCTCATCCTCCTTTGCAGGTAGCATACAAACAACTCGTTGAAGAACGTGGTTCTTCATCAACATCGTTCTTCTTCTTCTGCTTTTAGTTGAGTATTATGAAGAAAACTCATGTTTCTTCGTCATCTTTTACTATAGGTTGAACACCCCGTGTGCTGAAGAACGAGGGGTTCTTCATCCACAAAAGAAGACATCTTCCTAAGCTCACCTGTTGTCGAGAAGCTCATATTACTTGGCTATTTAGAACGTCTGAAGACTCTGTTACAAACAGAGTGTCGTTTTCGTCTCCGAACCTTCCTCCGTTCATCAGTTAAATCTTCATAAGGTAGGTTTTCTCAAGATCATAGCCCAAACTAGCTTAAGATCTTAATAATATCATTGGTCGTGCATGCATATAGTTTTATTGTGGTTTCAGATGTTTTCTATGTAATTTCAAAAAGAAACGCCCTTGACAAGGACGCTACTTTAAAGAAGTGACCCACACTAGGGCGCTAATTATTGTTTTGACGCCCTGCCCAGAAGTCGTCAATTGCATGTAATTAATGAATACCCACGTTTAAAAATTTAATATCTATGTAACAATGAATCTAATATATTGCATGAGTATACCTGTGAAATCCTGCTATTTTTCCTGTCATGATCATGTACCCTTTTTCCTGAAATTTTATTATCTGAAAATTGGTAAATTTCTGAATTCACGACCTTGTCTAGGTCGTCTTCTACTGAACTGACGCCCCAGACCAGGGCGCTCATTGAAAAGTAACGCCCCTGCCCAGGGCGTGTTTTTGTTAAAATTCCAGAATATTAATTTTCTGCAGAATAGAAATATTGAAGGGACGACTGATGTACAAGTCGTCAACTTCGTAAATAAACGCCCTATAGAAGGCGTTAATTTGATAAGCAATGACTTAGATTAAGTCGCTATTTTCCTGTGACACTATTTTACACTGTTACTGTTAACCGAGGGTTTCATATGTATATATATATATATATCTATACATATCTATATATATCGGCACTATATTCCAGTCCGTGAATATAGTCCCACGTTTCATGATGTTTTAACGTTACCCCCTTAACTCTTATTGACATACAAGCTCTCCATTGGACACTCCGTTCCTTTGGACTAGCGAGTTAGTCATACAGACCTCCGTAAGACTCCTCGAGCCTTGGATTCCCTCAAGGCCGACTGAGCTGGTTGTACCATAAAAACCCATTACACAATCCTTGCCATGTCACTCTATAGAAACATGGTATACCGGCCCTCGTGTCATGCCATGTGTGTGATATGAGAATTATCTTAATGAACGGGGTAAAGCATGACATTGTTATGATGTTCTTGTAAACCCCAATTCTATAACAACATTGTTATGATGTTCTTGTAGACCCCAATTCTATATTAAACTTGATGTTCTTGTGGACCTCAATTCTATATAAAGAATGTCCATACTTACTTGTCATGGTACCCAAGTTAGGGAACCAATTCCACCTAGTTTTATCGATAATCGTGATTGTACCGTTATTATCGCCTAACTATGTGAAGTGTCATATTTTTGGACTCTATTCTATCAAAGTCTATCCTACATGTCTACAAGCTTTATCCTTGAAATTCCATATTGGCTATATACAAAAGTGGATGTAAAATACATGATTAATGCCTGCGCATATAGGGCCCGATCTGGTCCTAGGAGGAGCACCCGAAAGTACTTGTGCCCATGGGAGTTGATTGATCACGGTATTGACATTATACCGAAGTGCATGACTAGCTTGATTGAACATTCCACAAATCTTGTACTTGTACTCGACTTGATATTACATGACTTGCGTGACCCGAAAAAGGGTAATTGCATACTTGCGTGCTTGAACCATGATAGCCAAATTCCAACATAACATAATGAGTCTACTTGCTTGAATATCTTGATATCTTTTGATATAAGTTCTTGAAAGTTCATCGCTATCTTATTGTTATACACTCTCTCTATCTTGTCGTTTTGCGAGCATGCATAGCTATAGTGCATTCATGAAAGATGTAATTACTTAAACCCATTGCTAGTTCTTGAGATATAATTTCCTACTGAGCGTTCGCTCACTCCGTGTTTCCCTACTTTTCAGGTAAGTCCGACGATGAGGGAACTCAATCTGAAGGGGATGGTCAAGAGTGAAAGAGTTAGAACTACTCAAGCATAAATTAGTCCTGTCTTTTCTCTATTTTTCTTGAGTCAAGCGTTGTATTTTATTTTATTGAGTCTAGTATTTGTAAGGGTTTGTAATAGACATATTCTTATGAAGGAATAGAGGATTGGGTTATCTTTACTTTTGCGCATCTCTGATTTTGGTGTCGAATACACTAATACTCTGATTGACATGATTGATATAAACTCGTCACGCGTCTCCGGGTATCTTCCGCTCTCGGGGCGTGACAGTGGTGGTCAGAACGACGTGCCTGAGAATGGAGGGGATAGCAGGTGCGGGGGAATGGTTATGGTGGAAGGCCAAGAGGTGTGTGGGGGTTTCATCATCAAAAGTCCACCTAGCCTTGGGGGCTGGGTGCTGGATAATGTTTACTTGGGCTGGTGCCGGCGCCGGCAGCTGTTGTTGTTGCTGAGGAGCGGGTTGATGGACTGGTATGAGATTCTGATGTATCCCAAGGTCTTGTTGCTGCTGTTGTTGCTGGGGTTGCTGTTGCTATGGGGGTTGCTGCTGCTGCTGTTGCTGGGGCGCCGCCTGCTGCGGCCTAGCTTGTCTCTGTCTCTGCTTGATGTCCTCGATCAGCTGGTGCATCTGGGCCCAATCAATCCTCTGGCCCTCGTGTAAATCGTAGACCAGATCTCTAAACTGATAGTACCGCTCTATTGTGTGCCCGGGCTACCGATGATATATGCAATATCGGGACTGATCGGCGGCCGGATTCCAATTTTGACGCTCCAGAGGCAATTGAATATCACCAGTATACATCAAAGCAGAGAAAATATCAGGCAATGTCTCAAGGAGAGGAGGGTAGTGGGTCCTCTTTGGGCTCGGTCGAGTAGGTCCGTAAGCGGTAGGTGGAGGAACATTATTATATTGTGGTGGCCGCTGAGGCTATTGGGGTGGTGGTGGTTGTTGTTGCGGGTATTGAGGAATCGGGAAAGTGGGTTGGGGAACTTGTGGAGCGGTGAACTGTGGGTTGCGCGGAGGCTGCGGGAAGCGAGGTGGAGCGGCTTGGTGGGGGAACTGAACAGCCTGAACCTGCTCGTTGATCTGCACTCCCTCAGTGACGGGGCCTTGGGACTTTCTGGCGGTTTTGGGTTTCTGGGCCTCAAATAGTGAATGAATAGGGGAGTCTTTGAATTGGGTTTGTATGAACCGAGCTCTAATGTATAACTGGTGCATATTCGAAATGTCATTCATTGCCAAGATATTTCTGAATGTTGGTGTGGCATTGGAGATTAACAACTTAACTTTTTCTTCTTCCGGGATTTTCCCGGGCACACGTGAGGCCATCTGCCTCCATCGATCTGCATAGGTTGCAAAGTCTTCTTCTAGCTTCATCTTTTCCGCTACCAGGTCGGTGAAGGAATACTCGGGACCGACCCGATCTTGGAACCTCTGGATGAATCTCTCCTTGACTGTCTTGAAATTCTCGACCTTCTCCATAGGCAAAGTATAAAACCATTCCAAGGCGACCCCTTCCAACGATCGGCGGAACAAGTAAGCCATGAGGCGATCGTCATGCTGGAACTGTGCTGACTCGTAAAGAAACTCCCGAACATGAATGAACGGGTTGCCGTTCCCGTCATATTTTCGGTACACGGGGAGCTCGGATTGAGGAGGAAAATGAATGTCCCTGAAGTTAGGAATATGGACGTCAGCCAAAGATTGCGGGCCAACTCGCTTGTGGAGGAGGTCAATTTGTTGCTACATAGCATCCCATTTATCGAGAATTTCCCATTCCCGGGATGGAGGAGAAGGAGCAGGAGGAGCAGTACCTAGATACGTAGCCAAAGGAAAAGCTGGCTGAGGGGGCGGCCTGTAAGATGGATAATGGGCCAGGGAAGGGCCCACATCCGCATGAGCCAGCTGGGTGGCCCCTGGTTGCAATCGAGTAAAGTCTGCCGGGGCTACGAGAGCCTGCGGCGATGGAGAAATAGTGACATAGGGATCAGGGTAAGAAACAGAGGGGATTGGAGACTTCCCCTTATCGAGCGGCTGATGGGCCGAGGTAGAAGCCTGGCCCATTTCCATGCTGGAGTACCGAAGGATCTGAGGGCGAGTGGGAGTAAGGTCAATGGGGGCCACAGAGGTGGTCCCAGCAACAGAAGATGAAGTGGCAACAACAGTCATGCCACGAGAAGGAACTGAAATCGGGGCATCAGCCCCCTGCAAGGCTTGCCGGATGAGATGGAGCTGGGTTGGGTCCAGCTGGGCCATCATGTTAAGAATCTGATTGGCCGGATTCTGAATTGATGGATTTGAAAGAGAGGGTTGGGAACCCTCACCAAGAATGGTCGGGAGCGGAGGGGCAGTCCCCTCTCCTCCTTGCATATGGATGACCCTAGGCGGGTCCACAAGAAGGCCGTGAGGAAGGGAATCCTCGTGAGATTGAGAGAAGTCGTATGACGACATAGGAGATGATGAATCAAACAAGGGATTGAAGTATGATTGGAAATGAGAACTGACCCTAGGAGGTGATCCTGAAGGAAAGAAACAACCCCACATACACTAAACAACTAAGACTAGGGAAAACAATCCTAACTAAAGCAACCTCAAAAAAACAAGCATCCAATGGGGAGGAGAGATAAGAAGAGAATCAAGAACATGAGCAACCAAGTTGTCAAATGATGCATGCCAATTTTTAAATTCCTCTTGTAGGACCTTAGTGGATTAATTAGTATATGAATTCGCTCGACCACAAGGTACCTAACCAGCAGGGGAAATGAGGAACTGGGTGACTCTACGGGGATCTCTCACTCGCAGATGCAAACCCTAGACTGGGGGTGGATACGGTACAACCTGCCCGGCGTCCGTGTGGGAATTCACGACTCACGGGGGCTTACGGAGGTCCTCTGCAAGGTCCCTAGTCGGCTCCAAGGAATATGGAGAAGAGAGGAAACCCTACCTCGGTAGGAATGCAACTACTATGAAAGAGGTGGATGCTCCTATGTGCACCGGAGTGCATGCAAAATCTAGTCTAGCAACTATCAAGCAATGATCAACCAAATATATAAGCAATAAAAACAATCATGCAACAATGATATGGGAGCAGGGGGAGATCAATAACTGGCACCAAAGATCATGAATATGATGGAATATGGTAATATAAAATGAACTATGAGTGCGCTGTAGCACCACAAGGATGGTCTGTATGAGACCACTCTAAGGGACAGACGGTCTGTACAGGACCGTATAAGCCACGGAGCAACTGAACAGCAGAATAACTGTAGGAAGACTCACAGAGTGCTGGAAATATGGGACGGTAGAGATGAGGAACGTACCATGAAGAACGGTCTGTGGACAGCCGTGTACTCTCTAGGACGGATATCCAACAGCCATGCACCTACAATCAGAACAGCCAGGAGCGTACCCGTGCCAGGAATATGGACGGCTAAGAGAAGGCCGTTTAACAGGTCAGACGGTCGATGGGAGGCCGTCTGCGATAGAACGCTGGTAGGGGAATTGGCACTGTTCGCAGGGAGGGACGGTGGGCGTGCAGCCGCACAGGTGATGAACGACTCTGGGAGAACCGTTCACGTTCCAGAAGGCAGAAAATGCACCCAACCTGCAATCGCTCTTAGAAATAGACTAACACAACGAAAAAAAGGTCAGCAAATCACAAGCACTATGGGCACTAGGGGTCCCACCGTGATCGCCACAAAAGAAGGGTGTAGATATATTTTCTCCCTCCCGTACGTTCCTTCCAAGTGTCTTCCCGATGTCTATTCTACCATAGCCGACATGAGAAACAGATGAAGATAGAAGGAAAAGGGGAAGTATAAAAAACCGTGATCACCACCAAAGCGTCGGACGTGATGAACACGCCGTGCCTTGGAAAGAGGGAGAGACACTCGCCTAGCTGCAGCGCTGGGAAGATGAGCGGTCCAGGTAGAACCGCCTATAGCTTGCACGGTCTTACGATAGACCGCCTAAGGGTGCTATAGGAGGTGCGGGATGAAGGACTCCTGGCTGTTGAACGGCTTAGTCAAGACCACAGGAAGATGATGGACGGTCCAATCGGCACCGCACGTCCTCTCGAATGGACCGTAGAGCACCGCGCAAGACCTCCGTGCCAGAAGTCGCAAAGGGGTCCAACCTCCACCCTCTCCAGCCGGCCAGAGGAGATGGGCCTCGTGCTAGGGATTGCTGACCTGGAAGATTTTAAACCCCTAGGGTGTCAAAAACACAGGTGGATGTGTGCATGGTAATGAGGATGAAGAAAAACGTGGGGAGAGAATGATAGGAATAGTGCATGCAATGACAAAGAAGACAAAACCAATCAAACATAAAGACTCAAAACTTGTCTACTCTCTGAACCGGAGGCATATATGGGCATAGGAAGCCTCCCTCCTTGGTGCTAGGTCGCTCAAGAATGCGGCAGGGCTTCGCCATTGACCAAAATCTCCCCCCCCCTTTTCCAACCCAGCCTTTAGGGTCTATTTATAGAGCCTAGAAAGCCTAGCTCGAAATTAGGGTTTCCAATGGATATTAATCCGAGATATCAAAAGATAAAGTGAAGATAATATCCTCAGCTTTCGTTAGGATCAAATCTCATCCGATTTGGTTGAGAATCCATGGAGAAAACCGAGGACAAAGTTGAGGGTTTAACCACGGATAAAAGGGATAAAAATCGGTTGAAATTCAACAATCGACGGGATGAACGGTCTTACGATAGACCGCTCAACTGGATGGGCGGCCATATACTGGCCGTCCAACCCTGTCGGTGGAAATTCAAAATAAATCATCAATAATTCAAATTATCCGTTGGACTGACCGAAACCTTCGCCATTGGACTCTCAGAGATGAACGGCTCATATTCGACCGTTCAAAGGGAGAACGGCCAAAGACTAACCGTTCTAGCCTAGTCGGTGGAAAATCAAAAATACATAAGATAATTAGATAATTATCTGAAAACCAGCGGCGTTAGGACTCTGGAGAGATGAGCAGTCACAACCCGTCCGTCCATCAAGTTGAACGGCTAGGAGAGGCCCGCGTAAGTGCTTATCGGTGGAAATTCAAAAATTTAACCAAATTACTCCAAAATATATGGACGGCCCACGATTAACCGCACATGGATTGAGCAGTCAGGTATGAACCGTACATTCATTTGGGTGTTGAAACTCATGGAAAAGCCCAATCAACTGAAACCAAGGCTCGTTAAGCCCTGAATCAACTTGGACCTGACCAAGGAGGGAGGCTACCCATAAAACTGGCCCAAAGCACGCCTGAAAATAGCCCCAACGAGTGATGGACAACTCGAGGCATCAATAAATGGGACTACAAGGAACGACCCGACTTATTGGCAAAAAACGGGTGTCAACAGTGGGTTCACAAGAAGAACCGAGACATTACACCAGCTTTGCAGAACTTGAACAATTCTACTGATGACCCTAGGAGAGGGGGCAACAAAATTATGCGTGTGGGAGAAGCGGTAGCTGCGATGCCTCCATCCACTGTTAGGGCCTGTATAAGGCGGGCCGTCATTTCCAAATATTCAAGAAATCTCAATCAAGTGGCCAAACTAGCACGGCTTTCATGCATGCCATCGGCCCGAATCCAAGCATTGCCTTCTGCCACCTCTGCAAAGTGCAGCCAAGAAGACACAATAAGGATGGTTCGAGAGTATTTCCATAGCTTTGGAAGTCCCGTTGTGGGCCAGCAAAGGTCGCTTCATGTCGTCAAGGCCGAAAAAGAAGAAAAAGATAAAATGTCACCCGTGGGGGCGAATGAAAAGAAGAAGCAAGCTGGGGATTGAAGCCTTGAAAGGTCTCCACAAAATGAAAAGATCGAAAGAATTTCCATATATAAAGAACCAACTTTCTCCCATCGATCCCGAAGGGGAGTTGAAAAATACAATAGAAGAATGCAAATCCTCACCTGCAATATGACAGGGGTGATGAGTGGGCATGGTACTATGCCGAATGAACAAGAAGAGCCGGATGAGATCGCTGGAAGAAAAGGCCCAATGATAAGACAGGGTGAAATTACCACTGAATTACTGTAACCGCTGAGGGCAAACGGGTTGCTAATGAAGACATCGCTACTGTCACTACCAGAACAGTGGCGTCTGAACAAGAAGGAGCATTCTTGTCTCCTCCATCTAAGTGTGCCTCCAGTAGCACACTCAAAGGCATCAGTAATGAAGCAACTATGGACCCCACCATCCTGATGACGTTGCAAAAGTACCAGCAAGAGATGGAACTACTGAAGAAACAATTAAATGAAAGGACTGAGCATGCTATGGCACCTGAGCAACCGGGGGCACGAGCCGAGCCGTCACGGGAAGGTTCCAACCCCGCGGGTCCTCCTTCACCAGCTGTTTTACAAACTGCTGATCAGAACAGGACTACTCCCTAGCATTGTTCCCAGTGGCTTTAGCCGGCATGGCCAATGCCTCCTCAAATGCAGCAGCATGATCCCTTATCAGAGCCTCTTCCACCTCATGTTCTGACTTTGGCCTCACAATTGATGCAGCCCGCCCACCTCTGCCCTCAACCAGCAGAGCCAGTTATGGTGAACGAGCTGATGGTGGAGCAATTGATCGAAGCAAGGCTGGCAAAGAGGGGAAGTGAAGATCATGCCCCCTTTGACATATATGAAGTGCCATATCTAGCCTATCATGCTGCCAAGAGATTGCCACTCGGCGTCAATAAACCACCAAAATTTTACAAATTTAACGGGCAAGGCTCCCCGAAAGAACACATGGCACACTATATAGCAGTCATGGGCGACTTGGCGATGGACGAGTCATACATGCTGAAGTTTTTCAGGTCTTCTCTAAAAGGACCTGCCTTTGAATGGTACTCTAGCCTGTCGGCCGGATTTATTAAGGACTGGTCAAACATGCAACAAGAATTCATCGAACGATTTCACGCTGCCGAAGCAGAGGTGATAGTGGCCGAGTTATTGGCAACCAAACAAAAAGATGATGAGCCTGCTGCGGAATATATCAAGAGATGGAGGGATCTCAGCATGAAGTGTCGGCTCCCTCCGCATCCAGAAGATGCAATACAGATGTGTAAATAAAATCTGAAGAAAGAGATCTTGGAAAAGATAATTAGAATAGAAATCCGATCTTTTCACCGATTAATTGATGTTGCCACGAAAGTGGAAGACTTCTTCGAAAGATATCCCACACTTCCTGCCGACTCAAGTCACCAAGCCAGGAAGGTTAATAAGCGGCCGATGCTGAAAGCAGTCCGTGTTGTTAGCCTCAAAGCAAAAAGGCATAAATGGGTGCACAATCCTCCCCCAAATAAACCTGCTGAATGTCGAGAAAGGCATCTCCGATAGAATAAAGAAAAGAAGCTCCATGCCTTCCCCAGGGATAGGACTTGAGCATTGTTTGAATGGGTTATCAAGTATAACAAGATTACTCTTCCAAAGCCGAAGAGGCCTGATGATCTCAGGCGAAGAGATGATCCTTGCTTCTGCCTCTAGCATAGAATCCTCGGGCACCCCATTGAGGATTGCCAAATATTCAAGGACATCGCCCAGGGCCTAATAAAAAGAGGGGAACTACAGATGGGGGAGCACAAAGTCAATCCTCCCTGGCCGCATGAATTGCCTGCTCTAGGGGCATCAATTAACATGATATCTATATGTCAACAGCTTCCCGAAGAAGTGCCAGAGGCCTACAACCGGCGCACCAATGAGGACTGTGTTCCAGCTTGTAAAGAAAAATAAAGGAATCGACGAGCAATGCCAATAAGAAAAAGAACAAGGCCGGCACCTCGCCCGGCTCTCGAGATGCATGAAGAAATCAACCCAGCAGAGGAACGGCTACAGACCATTATTAACAGGCTAGAAAAGCATGAGCAGCCCAATGACCAGCCCATGCAGCTTAAGAAGCCTGCCCCTCAAAGATGCAATGAGCCCTACCGGCTAACAAAAAGAATGAAAGGAAAGGAGAGGGTGTTCAATGCATCGGGCAACCCACTGTGGGGGCAGATGCCAACCAAAGAGGGGAAGAAAAAGAAGCACCCAAAGGCTGAAAGGAGATATATGGCTCTCTCCTATAACACATTGTCTGCCTCGTCTGGCGGGGCACAAACCGCTGATGAGGAAGATGAAGAGATCTACTTCATGCTGAAGGGAATAATTCAGGCTGAGGCTTCCTCCTCCCACTCATCTACTGGGTCCGAAAGAATGTCAAAACAACGCCCGTCAGTTAAAAAGGGGTTCAACACCACATTCCTCCTACACCCGGAGGCATAAAACACAAGGAGTTCATCTTGAAGGAGCTACCTATAGTCGGCAATGATGGCAGGATGCCACACATCTTATACAAACCAGAGGCGGAAGGTAGTATCACTCTCGACCCCTCCTGGTGAGACCCCGCCTTAATGGCGTTACTGCACCAGAAACATCAAGAGATTGAAATGCTGCAGAGGCAGCTAAATGAAATGAATGTAAGTCCATACATGCCTCGATCAGCAAGACATCTACTTGAAGCGGTACAAGCTGATGCTAGCTCACCTAAAGCCCCAACATGGCCAGCCATGCTCCGACTAATGCCTAAATATACAGGGGGCATTCCCCCTCAGCCACTCCAATATCCAGTCCCCCGGGCATGTCAGAAGGCAATCGAAGCGTCTCCGACAATGGCGTCAATGGAGCCGCATATGCAACCAACTACCTTACATCAAAGTCCAACAAGTCTGGTGACAATAGACAGACCGAGGATAGAACAAACAATGAGCATGAAGATGGTCGAAGAAGAAGTTACTGAGGCCGAATTACAAATAACCAAACAAAAAGATAATGAGTCTGCCATGGACTACATAAGAAGGTGGAGGAATCTCCGTGAAAGGTGTCGGCATCCGCCAAGTTACAGGGACTCCGTTCAGATATGTAAAGGAAATTTGTGAACAGAAATTCTACGATGGGTCATTGACATTAAAGTCACGACCTTTGAACAGTTAAGTGACATTGTGGCCGATGTCGAAGCAGTTCTGGCGAAGCTTTATCCGACTTCTACAGCCTCGAGCCATAAGAATAAACCAACCATCAAATACCCGAAGCAAGAAGAAATTTGCACCTCAAATTTTGAAGTCTTCGAGCAACAAAAGAAGAAAATGAAAGAGGCAGCCAGCCTTTCTTCCGCTGAGCCGGCAAAACAAGGGTCTTCATTAAGGGGCAAAACGATCAAACCATACTCCTTTCCCAAGGATAAGACCCGGGCTCTCTTCGAGTGGGCCCTTGGATGAGGCAAAGTAGTGCTTCCAGAGCCGAAGAGGCCAAGCAACGCCAAAGGAAAAGATGGTTCACGTTTCTGTCCTTATCACAAAGCAGCAGGACATCCTATTGAGGATTGCTATGTGTTTAAGGACATTATTGAAGGCTTGATCCAGAAGGGGGAACTGCAGTTGGGTGAGTACAAGGTGGACCCATCGTGCCCTCATCAAATGCCCGTCTTCAAAAGAGCAGCCTCATGCAGCATCGCTGCCCCAGCTGCTCCTCATAGATTTGGCTGAAGCCAGCATTTAGCATCACCCCACAGATCGAATGCGGATATAAAAAAAATAAAAAAAGAAAAAAAAGAAAAAAAGAAGAAAAGAAGAAAAAAGAAAAGAAGGAAAGGAAATGGCATATTCTAGGGGCAGGCACCAAAAAAATGATAAATGAAGGAGGCCGTGATGGCTGCAGCTACTAGTGGAAATATCACTTCCCTCACGGCTTAGTCTGTACCAATAAGAAACTGCCATTGTGAGATTGGTATGGTGGAGCGACCCACTCATCCCCTCTCTGAGGAGGTGAGCGCTCTCCTATACACCCACCTTGGTCTGTTAAATGAAGGGCAACGATTCTATACTACACTGGCAGCGCCATCAGAGTTGTCCATTCCAAAAAAAAAGATAAGAATGAAGGCAAGAGAAAAGAAGAAACGAAGTTATGGGGTCAACAGGGCTTCCATGGGATACTCCCCACTTATCCCACCGAGACTGAACCTCTACCGTTGATTTGGGACCTATGCCCCCGGCCAACATATTCTCGTTGTCTTCTGGCGTTCCGCCAACAATGATGCAGATACACCAAGAGATGCCACATTTATCTCACGGGACTTTCCCACCACTATCGGTTCGGACCCCTTTGTCCAATGTCGGCCCAATAAAATCTCCCTGCTCTTGGCATAGGGTACTCTACCCTTTCCGAGCTCAAAACTTTGCCCATCAGTCTCGTTGGGTAGGGTTCATAAAATCTTTTTCTTTGGCCTGAGGCACTCCGCCCTCGTCGAGCTCGAAAATAACCTTTTGTCCCATCGGGCTGGGTCAACAAAACCTTTTCCTTAGCCCGAGGCACTCCGCCCTCGCCAAGCCCTAAAATTACCCTCTGTCCCACTGGGCTGGGGTCATAAAGTCCTTTTCTCAGCTTGAGGCGCTCCGCCCTCGCCGAGCTCGAAAACTGTCTATAGCCTCACGGAGCTGGGCCCTTGAACCCCTTCCTTCCCGGCTCGAGGTGTCCCATCTTGGCTGAACTCTTGGACATTAATCCATAGTCCCACCGGCGTAATAAATAATGAAAGTCACCAATAGTCCCACCGAACAAAATGTCCCGTACCGCAAACGAGTCTGTGCCAGGGAGACCAAAAACAAAAAAAAATACAACAAAAAAAACAAAAAGAAGAAAGAAATAAATAAAAAAATGAAGAATTAAAGATGATGATTTAAAATAAACTTAATGAATCAACAAACTCAACAAATTCAACAAAACCAATAAATTCAACAGATTTAGCAAACTCAATAAACCCAATAAATAGAACAAAATCAATCACCAAAATAAATCAATCAATCCGGTGAACTAAATAAACCACAATAAACTTAATCAATTCAATAAATCAAACAAGCCAAATAGACTCAGGGGAACTAATAAACTCAACAAGCCCAATAAACCCAATAAAATCAATGAACTCAATGGATACAACAAAATTCAATAAACCCAATGAATCGGGCAAAATCAATTAACCCAATAAATCAATAAACTCAATAAACCTAATAAAACCAATAAACTCAATGGAATTGACAAAATGTTCAACAAACCCAATAAGCTCAACAGACTCAATGAATTAACAAACCGAATAAACCAAATAAACCGTAATAAACTCAACCAATAAATTCAATAAACTTAACAAATTCAACAAACCTAATAAACTCAACGAACTAAACCAACAAACTCAATAAACCCAACAAGTTCAATAAAACCAATAAATCCAATAAACCCAGTAAACTTAACAAAATCAATGAACTCAACAAATTCAACAAATTCAATCAATACAAACAAATAAACTAACAAAAAGACCTCTTCGCTTTGTCTCAGACCTTCTGTCTGGGCAAGGTTTGTTGACCCCGACCTCTTCACGGGTCAACGTCCATATTCTATCCTGGCTTAGACCTCACGTCTCTGCTGGGTTTGTCAACTTCGACATGACGTCAGGTTGACATGCTCATCTACACATTCTACCCTTGTTTCTGACCTTTCGTCTAGGCAAGATTCGTTGACTCCGATATTTCATCGGATTAACATCAATATTTAGCCCTGGGTCTGGGCCTCTCATCTGTTTACCATCTGGTCTACCGTCACCCCAAACCTTCTATCGGGATAGGGCCTGTTGACTTCGACATGACATCGAGTCAACACCTATTCTATATTCTGCCTTTGGCTTAGGCCTCATGCCTCTGCCAAGTTCGTTGGCTCTGACATGACATCGAGTCAACACTTATCTTATATTCTGCCCTTGGCTATGGCCTCACGCCTCTGCCAAGTTCATTGGCTTAGACATGACGCCGAATCCACACTTATCCTATATTCTACCCTTGGCTTATGCCTCACGCCTTTGTCAAGTTCGTTGGTTTCGATAGGACGTCAAGTCAACACCCATTCTATATTCTGCCCTTGGCTAAGGCCTCACGCCTCTGCCAAGTTCATTGGCTTCAACATGACGTCGGGTCAACATTTATATCCTATATTCAACATGACCCCACGTCGTCGCCAAGTTGGTTGACTTTGGCAGTTTGTCAAGTCAACAACCATTTTCTACCTTGGCCCAGACCCTGTGTCTCTCCCAAGCTAGTCATTTTGGACATGACTTCGAGACGACAACAATGTTTTATGTCTACCCTTGTCTTGGACGTACCGTCTAAGCAAGGTTTGTTGACTCCGACATCCCATTGGGTCAACGTCCATATTTCACCTTTGGTTCGGACCTTCTGTCCAGTCAGAGAATAAAAAGACCCTTCTTCTACCTCTGGCTCAGACCTTTCGTCCAGCCAGACAACAAAAAGACCCTTTCACCTTTGGCTCAGACCTTCCGTCCGACTATAGAATAAAAAAAAACCCTTTCACCTTTGGCTCGTACCTTTCGACCGACCATAGAAAAAAAAGACCCTTTCACCTTTGGCTCGGACCTTCCGTCCGATCATAGAATAAAAAAACCCTTCTACCTCTGGCTCGGACCTTTCATCTAGCCAGACAATAAAAAGACCTTTCTTTTACCTCTGGCTCGGACCTTTCGTCTAGCCAGACAAAAAAGGGACCCTTTCACCTTTGGCTCGTCGGACCTCCCATCCGACCATAGAACAAAAAGACCATTTTACCTATGGCTCTGCCCCTTCCATCCAGTTAAAGAATAAAAAGACCCCTTCATCTTCGGCTCGGACTTTTCATCTAGCCAGACAACAAAAAGACCCCTTTTATTTATGGCTATGTCCTTTTATCCAGTTAAAGAACAAAAAGACCCCCTCTATCGCCAGCATTATGACCTTTCGTCTAGGCTGGCAAGTAAACCAAAAAAAAAAACTCTCCTTGCCCGGTGTCATGGCTCCTTCCGCCTAAGCCGGTAAATATTATATCTTGGCGTCATGACCTTTCGCCTAAGCCAAGCTACATGGCGTCATGACTTCACGTCTAAGCCGTTAAACATCCATGTCCGGCGTCATGGCTCCTTCTGCCTAAGCTGGTAAATATTATATCTTGGCGTCATGGCCCTCCGCCTAAGACAAGTTGTACGGCATCATGACTTTATGTCTAAGCTGTTAAATATCCTTGTCCGGTGTCATGGCTTTCAGCCTAAACTGGTAAATATTCTAGCTTGGCGTCATGGCCTCCCGCCTAAGCCAAGTTGTATGGTGTCATAACTTTATGTCTAAGCCGTTAAATATCCTTGTACGGCGTCATGACTTTATGTCTAAGCCGCTAAATTTCCTTGTACGGCGTCATGGCTTTCTACCTAAGCCGGTAAATATTCTAGCTTGGCGTCATGGCCTCCCGCATAAGCCAAGTTGTACGGTGTCATGACTTCATGTCTAAGCTGTTAAATATCCTTGTACGGCATCATGACTTTATATCTAAGCCGTTAAATATCCTTATCTGGCGTCATGGCTTCTCGCCTAAGCCAGTAAATATTATATCTTGGTGTCATGGCTTTTCGCCTAAGCCAAGCTGTCCGGCGTCATGACCTTCCGCCTAAGCCGGTAAATATTTTATCTTGGCGTCATGGCCTTCCGCCTAAGCCAATCTATATGGTGTCATGACTTTATGTCTAAGCCATTAAATATCCTTATCTGGCGTCATGGCTTCTTGCCCAAGCTAGTAAATATTATATCTTGGCGTCATAGTCTTCCGCCTAAGCCAAGTTGTACGGTGTCATGACTTTACGTCTAAGCCGTTAAATATCCTTGTCCGGCGTCATGACTTCTCGCCTAAGCTGGTAAATATTATATCTTGGCGTCATGGCCTTTCGCCTAAGCCAAGCTGCACGGCGTCATGACTTCACATCTAAGCCGTTCAACATCCCTATCCGGCGTCATGGCTCCTACTGCCTAAGCCGGTAAATATTATATCTTGGCGTCATGGCTTTCCGCCTAAGCCAAGCTGTCCGACGTCATGACCTTCCGCCTAAGTTGGTAAATATTTTATCTTGGCGTCATGGCTTTCCGCCTAAGTCAAGCTGTACGGCATCATGACTTTATGTCTAAGCCGTTAAATATCTTTGTCTGGCGTCATGGCTCCTTCGCCTAAGCAGGTAAATATTATATCTTGGCGTCATGGCTTTCTGCCTAAGCCAAGCTGTCCGGCGTCATGGCCTTCAGCCTAAGCCGGTAAACATTATATCTTGGCGTCATGGCCTTCCACCTAAGCCAAGCTACACGACATCATGACTTTGCATCTAAGCCGTTAAATATCTTTATCCGGCATCATGGCTCCTTCCGCCTAAGTCGGTAAATATTATATCTTGGCGTCATGGCTTTTCGCCTAAGCCAAGCTGTGTGGCGTCATGGCTTTCCGCCTAAGCCAGTGAATATTCTACCTTGGCAACATGACACACTGTCTAGGCTAAGTTATCTGGCATCATGGCTCTGTGCCTAAGCCAGTAAATATTTCTCCCTTGGCATCATGACCTTCCGACTAGGCCAAGTGGTCTGGCGTCATGGCTCCTTGCCTAAGCCGACGAATGTTGTCTCTTGGCGTCATGGCCTTACGCCTAAGCCATGTCATTCGGCGTCATGACCTTTTATCTAAGTCGACAGTCATCTTTTCATTGGCCCGGAAACTACCTTCCAACCCAATGAACAAAAAGACCCTTTTACCTTGGCGTTACAGTTTTACGGCCAAGCCAAGTCTTTCAGCATCACGACCTTTACTTGAGGCTGACCACCACCCTACTATTGGCCCGAAACCACTGTCCGAACCAATGAACGAGAAGATCCCTCCTTTGGTTCCATACCGACCTTTGATCCCTCTGAGGATTCACAACAACATATGACACCTTCTCCCCATTGCCGCGGCGTTAGCCACCTACCTCTCAAACAGTTGGCCTGCGGGTATGGCTATTAAGCCCCATTAAAAAAAATAAAAAAAAAAGAAAAATAGAAAAAAAAAGAGAAATAGAAAAAGGAGAAAGAAAAAAAAAGAGGGAGCATAACATGGTTTGCTTGCTTGCATGTTTCGCGCGCATGTTTGCTTGTAGCATAGCATCAATATGCTTCCTTCAAATTTCTAAGACCGCATGCTTCCTTGCTAAATAACGCTGCCTAGATTCTGTGTCTGCGTGCGTCACGGCACATACTAAGAGATGGAAAAAGTCTATTCTTAGTGAGTGCACATGGCCAGGGGAAGAGTCGTAGCTATGTTGCTAGTACAACTTGTATGATACACCCTAGACGAAACTCTCACACCTTGCACACAATATGAGCAGTGGCCCCTAGCCATAGGGACGTCATAAATTCTGCTTAACACTTCATGGAGCCTTAAATCTCTACACTCACATGAAGGGTAATCGTGAGGGGAAAAACTGCCTACCCCCTTGTAAAAAAAAATTTATGAATAAAAGGATGAATCCTAGTAGCCGGGAATCCCCATTGAGACACATGAGGAGACTCGCGCCGAACGGTGAAGTCCATAACAACACTATAAAAAAGAGAGAGGATGAATCCTAATAGCCGAGAATCTCCATTGAGACACATGAGGAGACTCGCGCCTAACGGTGAAGTCCATAATAGTACTATAAATAAAAGGATGAATCCTAGTAGCCGGGAATCCCCATTGAGACACATGAGGAGACTCGCGCCGAACGGTGAAGTCCATAATAACACTGCAAATAAAGGGATGAATCTTAGTATCCGGGAATCTCCACTGAAACAAATGAGGAGACTCGCACCGAACGGTGAAATCCTAAATCAAGAACAAACAAGGGGAATGTGCGAAGCTACCAAAAGTCGAGAACCCCAAATGCATGTGTAGGCGATAAAGTAATCCTCTAGTGTTACTTAGAACGTCTGCCCGTCCCTATGTTTAGGGTTTGCTGCCCGTATAATCACACTTTCACTCTATGGAGGAATAGTCTTGGGTGCAGATCGTGGCTTATGCGATGCATATATCCTACGCAGTTTCCTCTTCACGTATGCACGTCTCCCTTATTGTGCCATGTGAGTTACACTCCGTCCGTGAATTTTGGACATTGTCCTTATCCTATCCCTGATATAACGGAACTACACTATATATATGTGATGCCTGCTGGTGATGAGTGCTTGCGTGAGAATAAAAATGATGATGATAGAGAAATAAATGAAATAAAAATGATAACAAAAAAATAAAATAAATAGAATAAAAATGATGATAAATAAAAAAATAAAATGAATGAAAATGATGATAATAATGAATAAAAATAAGGATAATATCAGAATAATAAATGAACAAAATAAGATATTTTCAGATGGGCTATGGGCTATGGGCTACACCCGCATGTCCCGCTCTTTCGTCTCTCACTCGCGACACCCGCGGGTGGGGGGTATTTGTTGACACTGAAAATATTTCTATTTTTTCTTGACCTTTGCTTTTGCAGGTCATAAACTCTTGTCGAGCACCCCTACGGCCCCAATTTGTGATGCCGAAGGTGATATCAGCGAAAAACCTGGGAAAGTCGTTCACCACATGCGGAATGCCAAAACGGTTCGCAAGTTACCATAAAGACGTTCGATCATGGCAGAAATGCTTCGAGGGGTGGCCCTCCCAATGAAGACGCTCCACATGTCCACAGAATGAAGTTGGCGGCACAAATCGCTGAGCCGAATGCTAAATCAGAAGAAAACCTGGGTTACCCGATTCGGGTACACGCTGCACCAGAAAGGTCCGTAGGTGACTGAAAAGTTCCTCAGTCAGGGAGAAAATGCTTCGAGGGATGGCCCACTGGATGAAGAAGCTCCACATGTTCTCAAAGAAGGTCTGGCAACACGACTTATAGTGCCGATGGCTGAATCAGGAAAAAACTTGAGAAAATCAGCACGGGTTCGGCACGTGCCGAAAATCTTCGAAAACTCCAAATCAGGGCTCCGAAACATACTCTGGAGCCACTGCACCAACTCTAAGACTGCCTTGGGCGACATCTCCCTCCAGAGCCAATTCCAGGGCAAAATGCCAAAATTATGAAAATGCCACCATCATTGAGTCGGTGGCACTCTTGTGCTTGAACCGGTGGCCCCTCACGTGAGTCGGTGGCGTCCACTCGTGAAGGTGAATCGGCAGCACCCCTCACATGAGTCGGTGGCGTCTCTTCTCTGCGTGAATCGGTGGCGCCCGTGGGCACCGCGAAGGAGTGAATCGGTGGAGAGACCTACGGCGAGTCGGCGGTGCCAATCGCGCGGCCGAATCAAGGGTGGGGCCATCCCATCGCCCCTCCGATGCTCTGTTCTGGGCATTCTCCTATAAATAGGGCCCGTGGCCCTCGATCAAAAGCCTAGTGGGGGGGAGTGGGCAAAGATATACGAAGAAAGCTCTCACTTCCAGAGACTCGAAGAAGCTCCCATTCCCAGAGGTGAGAGAGGAGACGACGAGAGGGAGAGAAGGAGGAGAGAAAGGGTGGAAGGAGGTGGGTCCATTCCAAGGAATGGCCTTTGGTATTCTCCTTTCGTTATTTTCTTTAAAAAAAATCTGTATCCTTATATTTCTGTCCCCTCTGGGATTACAGAGAAGAATAAAAAGGCTTCTGCTCCTTGGTCTATTGTACGTGCATCATCCATCGTTCTGTTGTTTCTCCCTTTGCTCTTTCTTTTGATTCCTCTCAGCCTCTTCCCCGAGCGTGAGGAGGCCCCTTTAGGGCTACAGCCACAGCGAATCCTAGGATCCCTCGGCAGAGGGACCGTGATGATTTCATCGTAATGGCCTATGGCCACGCCCAACGAGGGCGACATCAAACTCCCCTCCCCAGGGCTCTATGTTTTCACCGAGGATGTTTCTGATGCGTGTGATTGAACCGAATCTATGCATCACATTCAATAGCAAACGAACAAAGGGAAACTTCTAGACACCCTTTCATTCCTGTTGATGAGTTGCAGGGGTGTTAGCGAGCTCCAATAGTCGCCGCTACGGCAATTCGTCTCCTCCTTTGAAGGTTACTGTATATGCATCCCTCGCCGTGTTCGATGGTTTGCCTTCATGAACCGTTGTCCCCTCTTGAGCTCCCCTTTCCAGTGACAGGCACGAGTCGTGTCCATCGACTGGGACTGCCTGATCCGAGCTCCATCTTGTAACGAGCGAGGGAACTTTACCACTATTCCTTTCAGATAGAAGGGGATTCTATTTCGATCATTTTTCTCGATTGCTAGTATGAGCCCACCAATAGGGAGGGGAACAACCCCGATTTCTATTCTCGTAGGCTCGATCATTATCACTCCGGGTTCCAGGGGGTCTATCGCTTTGTCACATGTTCCCCTGGAAACCCATTGCATGAGTGAATCACTAAGAGTGCCGTTCATGCGGCTACATGCTGATTTGTGTGTATTGACCCTGATGAATGTTTCCCCACTGAGCACCATGAGTCTCTCGCAGGCTGGCCCTCAAGACTCGTAGAGTGGCGATTCTGGGAACTGAGGTAGTCCACCTGGGCTCCTCAATGTTTATGGCTTGACACCGTCTACCGTGTGTTATGCTACTTGTTAAATTGAACATCTCCCTATGATGGGGAGATGCTGCCCAAATTTTCTCAGATGAGATTGTGGTTTTTACGATGATTTTCTTAATCTCTGATAGATCATGATGATTATGTCTAATGTTTCAGAAGGGCCTAGATATCAACGGCTGCCTTGTGCTCGAGTATGAACCTCGCACGGGCAAGATGAGAAGAAGATTTAATAAACAAAGAGAAGGAGGGGCTGCTTAATCTGCTTACACGGCTGGGCAATCATGCCTCTGGGATTCATTAAATCCACATAAATAATTGTTTGAAGACTTGGTTGATGTGGAACGGCTTAATCTCTCCCAACTTCCCCGTTAATAAAGCTCCAATCTGCTGATTCGGTGACGTCGCCACCGACTCATCCGCTTGTTCATTTGATTCGGTGGCGATGCCACCGAATTGGGTTTCTTGCCTTTCGAATCGGTGGCGACGCTATCGACTTGAGGCTCTTAGCGCCTTCGCGCCATCGACTTACGTATGCGAACATATATATATATATATATATGAAAGTGGTAATAATAATAATGTTAATAATAACAAAAAAATGCAATTATGCCAACATCACATATGCTTCATGCATTAAATACATAAATATTCTTAATCACCCATGTCATGAATAGGGTGCCTACTTGCATGTATGATCCAACTTCGATATACAGAATGGCGTTCAACAGAAGGCTGGGTCACGCCCGATTGGAAGTGTCGTTATGCATGATGATGGTCTTCAGACATAAGTTCTCCGCCTTGTATCGGGAGTCAGTTTAATAAATAAATACTACCATATTGTGTGCTTGCATGTAATTACGTCTTTCATATACTTTATGGGCCCCATGGTCCTTCTATTTTGGCGCTTAATCAAGGGTTGTCTCTCTTCCGAAGGGACGTAATTAACACCGTAGCCTTTACAGTACGGCGGGTTTTGAGTCTCGACATGAATATCACAATCGACTGACCAAGTCAGATCGAGCGCATCAATAAATTTGCCACTCCGGTGATTGGCACGCCTACGCATTTAAAAATGTTCCACCAAAACCCCATGCCAAATCATCCGCCCGCTCCGCAACCTTAGCCACCAGCACCGGCTTAGGTTAATCTTGTTCAACCCCTAGCTCTCGACGTCGGGTGGTCCTATGACGATGAAGTTTCAGTACAACGGCTCATGGCTCTTCACCATAACTACTGCAACCCTTCTCCATCTTCTACCCCCGGCATCCTCCCGCTTGACCATCAAACCCTTTCACCCTCCACGTTCGTCAAACCCCTCATCCTACCACCCGCTTCCTCTATTGTTCTGCCCATCTCCACTCCACCGTAAATGCCTACACCCGTCATTACCTCGCCTCCACTTAACCCTTCACCAGTCATCCTCCCTCTACGGCCTGTTATCTCCACCACTACTCCTATCACCTCCATTACCTCCACTACACCCTCCACCACGTCACTTATCCACCCTGTCAGGCCCATTAAGCCGCTAATCTCAAGCCCATCCGATGCCGTGCCAGCCCAGAACCTTGCCCTGCGGAGCGGGCGCTTGTTCCACAGAAACTATCCTTCCACTGGTGCACCCGCACCTAATCCCCAGTCCTTGCAACAGGCTACTGATCAGAAGGAGGCAGATCCGCTGCCAGGAACCCAATATGATTTGCTCCATCATCTGGACAGGGTGCCTGCTAAAATTTCTGTGCTAGAATTGATCAAGAGGTCCACGCTTCACCATGATGCCCTCCGCAATTTTCTACAGAAGGTTATAGTAAATGAGGGTATGGCAGTGGACAGCCTACCAACGGCCCTGGCTACCGTCTCCAAAGGGCCAGCAATCACATTTTCTGAGACTGAACTAGCACCTCCCGAGACAGGCCAGATGCTGCTATGCATTTATGTCATTCTAAACAAAGTAAGCATAGACGCGACGTTGGTAGACACAGGGGCCTCTATTAATGTCTGTCCTCTCAGCACTCTAAGGGCCTGCAACTTGTCAGAAGATTTACTAAGGCCGACCCCGACTACTATTGCAACATATGACAATTCCAGAAGAGCATGCCATGGGGTAGTCACCATTCAAGCAGAGCTTGGGCCTCTTACCATGCCAATTGAGTTTTATGTGCTAGACATCGACCCTATGTTCAAAGCTATCTTGGGTTGGCCGTGGATTGACAATCTTAATGCCGTGCCATCCACCGCTCATTAGTAACTCAAATTCCCTTTTCAAGGGAGGGTGGTCAAGGTAAAAAGCATATCCACAGTCCAATCTGTCAAAGCTGTCTCAGAAAAGATTTTGCCTACGCTATGGCCTAGTAATCGGCCTGTCATTTCAGTGTTAGATCTGGATTTTCCATGGGGCTATACACCACGCAAGCTTGCCACCATGACAGTCAACATCAAAGAAAAGCTAAAGATCAGAGATTCAAAAGGTTGGTCCATTATACTGAAGCTAGGTTATCAGCCGGGGAGAGGTCTCGGCGCACAAATACAGGGGCGGACCAAGCTGGTCCCCAAGGGAAGAAAAATGAACAGAAGAGGCCTTGGTTATCAAGAGTCCGAACTCTCAGTTTTGGGAGACTCAAGGCCGTTAACTTGGGACTACCGCCAACATTTTGTCAAAGGTCCTCTCCAGCCAGGCACATTGAAAACATCATCAAGTCAGCCCGACACAGAAGATATAGCTTATACAGTTGTCAGCCCGCCATTGCTGCCAAAGCGGCCCGGTGATGATATGCTCAATTTTAGTCAAGCATTTGCAAGATTATTTTATGAAGAAGACAGCTGCCAAAGAAAGTAGGAGGTGCGGCTTGTGCATTATGAGCCGAAGAAGCCAGCTTACCGCCCTCGGGAAAGGGGGAGCTCACCCATCATCTTCACTTGGTCTCCTTCCCATTTGATGTCTCTTTTCAAATAGCTAGAATTTATACCCCGATCACCTCCTATCTTAATCAACCCGTTCCTATGTGAGATCCCCACTGATTTTCTCATTGTTAGAACATGCACTTGTTGTCTGCCAGTTAATCTATCTACTCCTTTCTTCTCCTCCTCTGATCCTTTTCTCGACCTCTTCTGTCCGTCCATGTATCCCCTTAGGCTCCCTCCTCCGCCTTCTTCTCCATCTTGTTGCATGATCTCCACTGATCTCCAAAAAAAACGTCAAATTTGAAACGGAGGTCTCAATGGAAGATTACGCTATCTTCTCTCCATCATCCTCCCAGGGGTATGAGGCCCCTGCTGCCTCCCTTCCACTAGATTTTCTCTTTCCTAGGTTAGGCGTAGGGTCCGTCGGGTCTATGGAAGTAGAGTCTGTTAGGTCTAGAGAAGTAGGGTCTTGTTCTAGGTCATCCAATCCATCCTTGCTTGAGCCGCGCCCGCTGGTGCGACATTCTAAATCCATTTTTGATAGGTTCTTGCAAGATCTAGCTTATGTCATGCTCTTCTCAAGTGCCCGGAGTTCATAGCTACGACGATTGTGATCAAAGAAGACGAGGAGCAAGGCGGGGTGTCAAGTGACGACGGACTGGGAGTCTATGAAGTCATGGATGAAAAGGACCTGGTCGATGGTGAGGACAGCGACGTAGATGACACTGGCGATTTGTATGCGCAAGGCTTAAAGAGATTTGACGATCCATCATCCGCAGTGGATGAACCTACGAAATAAATAAATCTGGGAACTGATGAGGACCCCAGGCCTATTATTATTGCCGCTAGTCTCCCTCCAGAAGTTGAAGAAGAGTTAATCAAGGTCCTAAGGGAGTATAGCGATTCTTTTGCCTGGTCTTACGAGGACATGCCGGGTCTTGACCCCTCTTTGGTGGAACATCGACTAATGCTTAAGCTAGGGGCATCGCCCGTTAAACAAAGGTTAAGAAGATTTCACCCCCACATGGCCTTAAGGATGAAGGAAGAAGTTGACAAATTGCATAAGGCAAGGTTCATTAGAGTTATTTTATATCCTCAGTGGGTGGCGAATATAGTCCTTGTCATCAAGAAGGACAGGAAGGTGCACATTTGTATCGATTTCAGGGATCTGAATAAAGCATGTCTCAAGGATGATTTCCCGCTACCTCACATAGACGTGTTGGTGGACAACACCGCCGGGTATGAAGCATTGTCATTCATGGATGATTATTCAGGATACAACCAAATCCGTCTCGCTTCTGAAGATCAAGAGAAAACCTCCTTCATCACGTCCTGGGGCACATATTACTATGTGGTCATGCCGTTTGGTTTGAAGAACGCTGGTGCCACTTATTAATGGGCGATGATGGCTATATTCCACGACATGATGCATGTTTATATGGAAGCTTACGTGGATGATATCTTGGTGAAGTCAAGGATGAAAGAGGAACACCCCGCCATTCTAGCTAAGGTGCTCCAGAGAGCTAGGGAGTACCAGTTGAAAATGAATCCAAAGAAGTGTGTTTTTGGAGTCTCTTTAGGGAAATTGCTAAGTTTTATAGTTAGCAAAAGGGGGATTCAAATTGACCCTAACAAAGTAAAGGCCGTCATGGACATGCCTCCGCCTAAGAATATCACGAAACATCGAGGATTGATTGGACGACTGTAATTCATCAGAAGATTCATATCCCAGCATTCTCAGAGGTGCCACCCGTTTTATGAATTACTAAAGGTGGGGGTCAAATTTGAATGGAATGAAGACTACCACAAGGCCTATGAGGATTTAAAGATATATTTGTCCCATCCCCCAGTTTTGCAACCTCCTGTCCCTGGGAAACCCCTGATCCTATACATTTCTATTATCGAGGACTCCCTAGGAGCTGTCTTAGCACAAGTAGATAATGAAGGCAAAGAGCGGGCAGCTTATTACCTTTCCAGGTTATTTAACCTGGCAGAGGCCAAGTATACTGCCATGGAAAAAACTTGTGCCGCCTTGGTTTGGGTAGCTCAGAAGCTGAAACACTACTTTCTAGCCCATCCGGTTAGGATAATCTCTAGAATGGACCCGATCTGCTATCTCCTAGAAAAACCCATCCTTTCTAGTAGGTTAGCATGCTGGTAGAGCTTCATCTCTCAATTTGACATCACATTCGTTGTTCAGAAGGCAGTCAAAGGGTATGCCATCGCTGAGCACCTCGCCCATCTTCCTATCCCCTGCACGGACTCTATTCAGGATGATTTCCCTGATGAGCATCTCTCTGTCCTTACCCATCATCCCTTTTGGTCTCTATACTTTGATGGTGCACTCAATTCCCAAGGCCGAGGGATAGGTGTTGTTCTCCTCACTCCGGAAGGGGTGACGATTCCCTTTGCTTATCAGCATCGTTTCCCTGCTACCAACAACATTATTGAGTATGAAGCTCTTCTAGCTGGACTGAAGCACGCCTACCTCTTGGATGCGCATTATTTGAACATCATAGGAGACTCTCAGCTTGTTCTGCAGCAAGTTCTGTCCACTTACCGCACTGGTGACCTGAAGCTTAAGCCCTATCAGGATTTGGTTACTCTCTTGGCTAGGCAATTCCGTAAGCTGATCCACATCCATACTCCTCAATCTCAGAATATCCTTGCCGATGCACTGGCATCGCTCGCTTCCTCCTTATCCTTCCCTCTCAGTCGAAGCATTGAGACCATCATCGTCTAGAGATTGGACGCACCTTCTCTTCAGGATCCTTGGTATGACAACCTTAAGAAAACTGTAGAAGCAAGGGCTGAGAAGGAAGATTTGAAGGAAGTATCTTTAACAGAGTTAGAAGAGATTCTGGAGGAAGAAGAGTTGCCGTGGTATCATGAAATCGAGGTATATTGCAAGGATGGATCATTCCCAGAAGGGGCAAGTGCTGAACATCGTAAGGCTATTAGAAGAGTCGTCTCGAAGTACACTATCATTGCAGGAGAATTATACAGGAGCGCTCTCAATGGAATGCTCATGAGATGTCTAGACGATGATGAAGCTTGGAAGGTGGCCAAGGCAGCCCATTCAAGTGAGTGTGGGGTCATGTCAATGGCCAGGCTCTAGCGAAGAAAATCCTTAGGCAGGGTTACTATTGGCCCACTCTAGAGGAGGATTATTTCCTCTATGTCCGGAGGTGTCTTAAATGCCAACTCCACGCTGATAAAATCCATACTCCTGCATCATCTCTTCATCCTCTCTCTGCTCCTTGGCCATTCTCCATGTGGGCTTTTGACATTGTTGGCCCGCTCGGTGATCCTAACTCTCAGACCAAGTAGAAATCCTTTATCCTCACCGCCACTGAGTACTTCACCAAATGGGCCGAAGTGGAAGTGTACGCAGAGATCAAAGCAACCACAGTGTGCCGCTTCATCCTAAAGAACATCATCTCGCGGTTCGTAGTACCAAGCAGATTATCCTAAAGAACATCATCTCGCCGCTTCATCCTAAGATTAAATGCAAAAACTTTTATTTATTTTAATCTCACATGACTCAGATTGTCATTATCAAAATCAGGGTTCCAACAATCTCCCCCTTTTTGATAATGACAACTATAAGTCATGTAAGATTAATTTGCTAACATTCATAACCGAGTTCATCGACAAAATGAATCAAGCATTCAACAGACTCATGCTTCGACGCAACCATGCAACACAACATAGCATTTCTGTGTACTTTAAAAAGATACAAAGTAGTGTTTGAATGAAAAATCTCTTTCAAATGGTCTATCACGCAAGACCATCAGTAAACAAAAACTGTAACATTTTCTGTCCAAAATAAAACTGTCTGTCCTATACACATTCACATTCATTCTCCCCCTTTGTCATTATCAAAATTTGGGGAAATGATAGTAGCTAATAACCTCGGTAACTCCCCCTGTCTCTAGGGGGATATACTGAACTTGAACCAGGGGTAGAAAGTCTGTTCATCAGAGAAGTCTGAAGATCTCTAATGGAGTCTGCCAGTCTGTCAAGCTTTTGATGCACAGTGTTCCCCAGCCTTTCCACTAGAGAACTGACTGATTCCCGTTAGGTAAAAAATTGTTGCACAGTCTCTGACAGTGTCTGCAGATTAGACTGAATAACTTCAAACTTTGTGATGAATTCTGGCTGAGTGGCTGTAATTTTGGTTAATGTGCCCTTTAATAATTCAAACTCAATCTTCAGATCAAATGTATGATTGAGGATTTTACCCATATTGGTAACTATGGAGATTTGAGTATCTTGACTTTTACTTACAATGTCACCAATTCGATTGCTGATACCCATAAGAGATTGTAAAATTTCTTGTACAGCTTCATTTGTTCTTCTTTTAGTAGTTAAAAAATCTATTCCTTGGCATTTTACAACTATTTCCAAATGTTTCAGCCGGCCCTCTATTCTGTCAATTTGAACATTCTGAAACAAGAACTTATTGTTCATCAAATCATTCTGATTTAGCACAATCTCTGTCAGGTTGGACAACATCTGAGCGAGATTGGGTTCAGCATTTGTTCCATCTGAACTAGAAGTGGAGGCACTGGAATCTGGCAGCTCAATGAAGTATGCATTATGCTGTTCAGGAAGTGGAGTAGGTGATGTACCAAGACTAATCATCTCTCCATGATATGGACCATATTCAGGAGCATGTCCCATAAAATACTCTTGTACTTCTTCTTCAGCTGTCTCTGGAGCTTCTTCATCAGATACTTGGGCTCCTTGTGGTACATGCTCCTCTTCATTTACCACAGACTCAACAATTTCTTCGAAGATCTCTTCAGCAGTTTCTTTCATTATCTGAGTGATCATATCAGTAAGAGACTCTTTTTCACTTTCCTTTTCTTGAGAGACTTCAGCTCTTTCATCTTCTTCAGGAATTTCATTTCTGTCCTCTTCTTCATCTGCCACTTGTCCCTGTTGGACTTCATGTTGTTCCAGTTCAAATTGTACCCCAAAATTATCAAACAACTGACTAATGTTTTGATCCAACTGCTGTGTCTGTTGAGCATCTGTTAGATTCAGCTCATGAACTTCTTGATGCAATAGAAGATCTTTGAGATTCTTCTGAGCAGGTTCAGCAGTGGTCTCCTCTTGTTGTACTGCAATTGATTTACTTCTTTTATGTGTTTTCTTCCTCTTCTTCAAAGGAGCCAAGTCTTGATCATCTGACTCTGTGAGATCCCTTTCATGACTGACCTGAAGCTTTTTACTTTCTTCAATGGCATCTTTCATTTCACTGCCTTTGGATGACTTTGGCCTGTAGTACTTGTTGACAAAATCCAAATTATAGATGTTCACCTTGGGAATGTCCTTTGATGATTCCCCTTCCAGTGGAATTTTCATCTTTTTGAAAATTGCTGTCAGATGAGCAGCATAGGGTAAATTTCTGTTGGACTCCTTGAAAGTGCTCATTGTCCGAAGGATTATGGCTGGAAGACATATCTTTATGCCTTTGAGTAGGCAAAAGAGAATAAATCTCTGTGAATCTGTTACTCTCCCTCTACTTCCGACTTGTGGAGTTATCATAGTTGTAAGAATGTGATGAATTAATCTCCTCGGAAGGGAAAACTTGCATGCATTAAACTGGGAGAGATATGTCTGCTTATTTGGGTCTCTGGGATCTCTGGGCTTCTCTGAAATGAGGGAGAAGGCCTCATGTAGGTCTATATTGAATTCACCTTCCACTTCACCTCCCTCTAGAATATGAAAGACTTTATGTAGAAAATGCCTGGACATGTCAATCTTTACTCCTCTAACCATGGACTGAACCCTTGTCTTTTCAGAGATACATTTAAAGTTATGGTAAAACTCAGCAACCAACTTAGGATAATAAATCCTATGCTTACTTAAGAATTTCTTCCATTTCTAAAATTTAAAAATTTCTAACACTTCAGGAAATTCTAGAATCATGGGTTCGTCATTAAAATCTATGTAACGTGGGAGCATGACCTTTCCTATTTCTAGGACCACTTCAACCTGAGTAAGAGACACATCACCTTCTGAATGTTTAGCAGAAGCTCCTTCTTCACCAGAAACATGACCAACCTTATTGTGCCGTTTGGAGAGAGTCCTTTCTACCTTCTCTTTCCCTTTTTGTTTCTTTTGTTGAGATACCTCTCTGGATGACTCGGACGGCCGCTACTCTACTGAGGTATCCTTCGGATGTTCTTTCATTTCCTTTCTCTTTCTATTGAGCGATTCCTCCTGAACCGACTCAGAAGTGACTTCCTTTGACTGTGCTTCCTTTGGTCTTCGCTCAAACCAGCAAGTAACCTCAATCTTCTGGACCTGTGGAGGTGGCGGCTGTCGCTCTTCTGAGCCAGTCTTCTTTCCCTCATCCGTGGCTGACGGAGAAGACATGATGGAGATGATGAAGAGAGACGGAAGAAGCAAGAAGAAGAGATGTGTAGGATGAGAAGATGGAGGGTTGGAGAAGCAAGCTTGCTGGCTTACTTAGAGGAAGAGCGGGGGACTCGAGAGCGGGACAACGCCTTGACTTTAAAAGAACATATTATAAAAAGGCGAGTAGGGTTTCGTATAAATGAGATATTGCCACCTTTACCAATATTCAATGGTTAATACCCAAACTGCCCTTTACCTTTAAACCCGTAAGAGCCTTCCTATGCCGAAACAGGATATACAGAATATGAGACTATATCTTAAAATAGTTTTCTCCACAATTTATTCTTATGCGTCAATAGGGGAGAGATAGCATTATCAAGGAGATATCTCAATCAACAACATCCTTAATCTTATCAGCGTCTTTCATAACTCAGTGACTGATTGAGAAACCCAATTTTCATATAGACTTTAAATCAATATAAATTTAATGAAGGAACCTTAGGGTCAACCATATTAGCCAAGAACTTTTGCACAATGTTGACTGAACATTCCGGTATACCAGCACCTTTTTACTTAAGAAAACATGTTTATCAGACACCAGAATCCCTGGTTACTCAGTGCGATATACCTTTATGTTTCATAAATTTTTGAACAGAGATAACATTAATTCTCATGACTTAGCCTCTGAATTTCTTTGAGACAGATGGCCAATTTCTCAAATAAAATGCCATTGCTCTGCCACAATTTAATTTTGATTGATGACGTATTCCCTGGTCCTTTACCAGAATTTTCTTTAGACATGAATTAAGGACTATATGGGCCTTAGATTTATTATCAGATTGTGTTCTT
Source organism: Amorphophallus konjac (assembly GCA_022559845.1). Taxonomy (NCBI): domain Eukaryota; kingdom Viridiplantae; phylum Streptophyta; class Magnoliopsida; order Alismatales; family Araceae; genus Amorphophallus; species Amorphophallus konjac. The sequence continues at coordinate 344,647,238 of CM040121.1, forward strand.
ACTGAAAGCTTTTGGATTTTAGATGCATTGCTAAGAGATTTCCAATTTTGAACTATTTCATTCCCATTGAGGAGACATTCAGATTGATTGTGAAGACTTTTCAATTAAGATATAATATTCATATACTGAGTATCACATCTTTGCACAGGTTAGCAATTTAGTTCTCAGATCAGGGTGGTTTTAGTAGTTAATTATTGAAGATAAGTAAAGGTGGCATCTATCTGATGTTACTCCCCCTGACTTGCACAATCTCCGATTTTATTAGAGGATAAAAGTGGAGAAGAGAGGAAGATATTTGACATGGAGATGTTAGAAAGAGAGCCACTCATAAACAAGGAGAAGACTGAGGCCAGAAAAGATGAGTTCAGCAGCACAATCTTAACCACCAAAGTCAAATGCTCACTCAGCTCTTATGAACTAGATATCCTCAGAATAGACCTTTCATCTCATGACAAACTACAAAAACTGTATCACCACAGCAGTATCATCCAGCCAGGCAGCATCAGATGAAGCTTTAGCTTTCCTTTTACTTTCAACCCTCTTTGGTTTTCCTACATTTTTTAGAATTTCATCTTGATTCTCAATCCTTTTTCCAGTAAGCTGAAACATGGGTGTAGCAGAACAAGAAGGCACAGAATTTTGATTTCTAACAACAGGATTCTTCTTGTCTACAGGAAGATATCCTAACCCTTCCTTTTGAAAGTTTGTTTTAATACCTAGGATCTTGTCAAGGTTATCTTTCCCTTGAACAAATTTAGACAGTGAATTTTTCAGATCCTGAATTTCAGAATTCAAGGAGGTAATGCTCAACTCATAGCTCGCAATTTCAGTTTCATAGGAAATAATCTGTTGATGCAGTGCATCATTTAAACTTTTCAGAGTTTCAATTTCCTGTTCAAGCTTTTGTTCCTTATCAGCATCAGCTTCCTTTACATCACATTTCCCTTTTTCAATAGACATCCATCTCTCTGACAGGACAGTATTCAGAACCATTAGCCTTTTATTTTGATCTTTCACTTTGCAATTTTCTTCAATCAAGCTATCTTGATTCATAGCTTTTAGATTTTCAATCAAGTGTTGTTCATGCAACTCAACTTCTGAATTTCTATTCATCAGATCTTCTATCTCTCCTTGAAGAGACACAACATGTTGCTCTTGCAGCCTAAGTTTAGATAGAAGATCATTATTTAATATTCCAACAGAGTCACATTTATTGCATGAATTTTTGCTTATTTTCAGACTGCTTTTAAGGTTGGCGTTTTCACATTTTAACTCTCTAATTTCATGCAACATGGCCTTTTTCATCTCTTTCATTTTAAGTTTATAAGATTTATAACTCTCAAGTAAATCATCATGCATTTCAATTAATTCATCCAATGAATTTTGTTCAGATTCAGAACTTACCTTTGAGAGAGAGTCATCGGATTGATCGCTGCTTTGATCCTTGGTCGTAAGGCACCTATGATTCTCCTTGCCATACTTGAGGATCAATTCATCCATCAACTCCTTACCATTCCTGCACTTAGTCACGCATGAAAGCACATTAGTCTCTATAGCTCCCTTCAACATTTCTATGGCTTTTCTATTTTCAGCATTCATCAACTCATGACCACTATTCCAGTCTGACATATTTACAGGTATATCATAAGGACCATGTTCAATCAGTATCAGCAGATTTGGATCTACAAGACTCATGTAATCCCTAAACTCTTTGTGCCAGTCAGAGAAACACAGTCCATTGAACATCGGAATTTCAGGCACAGAATCCATGACACACAAATGAAATACCAGACAATCTAAACAGTCAAATAAGTCACCGGAAACAGTAGGATCCACTGCAGATCGTTGGATCTGATGAATCAGTGACCCGCTCTGATACCAATTGTTGTGGCAGGTGACACACGGAAGTAGATCCAAAGGGGGGGTGAATGGATCTTCTACAAAACTTGCCCCACAATTAATTTTCTAATGAACTACCTCTGACTGATTGAGGAACACTACCTATTAACCTAATCGATCAAATCATCTAATGGACTAAAGATCAAACACATAGAGCGCACCTACACATGCATCTAGTGAAGATAAAGGCATCAGACAAACCACTGCACGCACAAGATTTTTAGGTGGTTCGATCTCTATCCAGAGATCTACGTCCACCCCACACTCAACCTGAGTGTGGCTTCCCGCTGACTCACAGCTTGAACGGCTGGGCCTCACAGCTTGCCTACAAACAGCTGAGCATCACGGCTTGCTGTCCGAGGTATCCACCTCGCCCGCTGAGCAACATAGCTTGCTGTCTGAGGTATCCACCTCGCCTGCTGAGCAACACAGCTTGCTGTCTAGAGGAATCCTCCTCTGTAACGCTGAGCAATACAGCTTAGCTCTGCTGACTAACAGCTTGAATAAAGGTTCAAAAGAAAATAAAATATGGTAAAACACAGTGACAGAAAGTTGTATACGATGATAGCACAAATGTGGCTCCCATGGAGCTGACTGGATTGGATATGATCCAGATTCCAGTAGTGACAGATCTTCAGATGAAGCTTCTCTTCTTCTCCTCTGACTCTCTATCTCTCTCTCTATCTTTCTTCTTCTTCTTCGTTTCTTTTCTTCTCTGCTACTCTCTCTTTATCTTTCTTTTTCTCTTCTTCTGGATCGTGCAGGCTCTCTCTATATCTTCTTCTCTTTCAGATAAGTTCCCCTACTTCGATCACTCTGCTCACGATCACTCTTTTTCTTCTTCTTCTTCGTTTCTTTTATATCTTCAGAAGACAGGTGAGCGTGTGTTTTTCATGGGTTCCCGCGTTAGCGTCTAGACCACGTGGCACCATCTCAGCTTGCTGCTTAACACGTGTCACGAACTTGGCACATCTTTCATTTTTGAGTCACATGCCCTTCTTAGACTCATCGAAATAAAAATCCTGTCAGATCAGACTTGTTGTCATCTTGAATTAATCTGAAATAACAGAGAAGGATGTATTGAGTTAGTTCGAAAGTTGAACTAGTCATGTACAGACTTGATGGCGTGTAACGTAGTATTCATATGGGAAACTATGCACATTAAAGATGAATGCACAAACATGCCACCAACGAGTGTACATACTTTGTGTGCGATGTACAAATGATGTGCAGACTTTATGTGCATGGGACAGGACGATGTATAGACTTGCCACCAGAGAGTGTACAGACTTTGGAAATACATGAGGCACACGATGCAACAAAACTCTGTTCAGACTTAACCTGTTCATGGGCAAAAGATACATCGACTATGTGTATGCATGAAGAACACGGGCTGTACAGACTTCACTGCGAATACTTCTGAAGAATGTACATACTTTGTGTATTCATGGAATCAAAAGGAATGTACAGACTTTAAAGTGAAAGATGCACATGTGCATGTAGCAAGGTAGTGTACGAACTATGTATATGCATGAAGCACAAGAATGCCCTGACTTGGTGTATGCATGAGGCGAGACACTACATTGACTATGTGTAAACATGAATCGAAACAATGTATGCATGTAGCAGACGAATGTACTGACATGTATAGACATGCTGAGTTATCAAGGCAACCGTGTGCAGACTTGGTGTACGCATGAAGCATCTGATACATGAACTTAACCACGCATACTAGCTACGGTTGTACAAACTTGTGAAGCACTACACTAACTATATATATATACTGAAGGATGAAACAATGCATTGATCCATAGATGTAAGATTAAATGCAAAAACTTTTATTTATTTTAATCTCACATGACTCAGATTGTCATTATCAAAACCAGGGTTCCAACATAAGGAACTTAATCTCGATGAACGTCGAGAGGCGTTGCTCGTCCAGCTGGAACTCTTGGATGAGAAGAGGATGAATGCGGCCGATCACGTGTCTGTTTATCAAAAGAGAGTTTCACGTTATTTTCAAAAGAAGGTAAATGAGCGCAAATTTCAAGTAGGTGATATGGTTTTGAAACACAAATTCGTTAGGTCTGGAGGTCCTAGGTCTAAATTGCAACCTAACTGGGAAGTGCCGTTCATCATCAGAGAAGCTTATTCAGGGAACGCATATTGCCTAGTCAAGGCGGAAGGTGAGGAGCTGTCTCACGCTTGGAATGGGTTGTATCTTAAGCATTTTTTCCCTTAGAGTCAGGCTGATAAAGGCCCGATAGTAAGGTGTCCCTTTTCTCGATCATGAAGGAAGATTTCGAGTCCGGCATTCACACACTTCACGACATCCCTGGTCGGGTTTCCCCAAGTTTTGTGTAAACACCGTTTCTCCTTGGACATGCTTCGGGGAAGTGAAAGTCCCTGTCCGTTTCTCTCTTCGACAGAATCTAGGGGCAAGGGGAGGATAAAGGGGGCGATGACTGATCCAAACACCCTGATGAAAGGGGGTCTCAAATAGGGGCAGTCCGTTATGACCTGATTCCACGAGAAAAGAAAAGCAACAGTAACATCAAAGCAAAGAAAAAATAAAAGAAAAGGAGCAAGAATCAAAGCAAAGCCAAAAGCTCATTTCAAAAGCTAAAAGCTCAATGTCCAGAAATATCCAAAAGTATAAAACTAGGCACGGCAAGAGTGGCAGTACAGTTTCCCCACGGGATGTTATGAGCCCGATCGTATGCATGCCTAATGTGGATGAAGGTTCGATGACGGGCACAAAGCCCCGTCGCAACAGACTGAATCACTGAAGGGGTCGTCATGAGAAGGATTCAAGCCCTAAAAACCTCTATACCAGATCTAAGCTTACCTCTCGAACACTTTTTTCTTTTTAGGACTAGAACTGTACCCTGGGTATGGCCTCGGTAGAAGCACCATCGTACAAATTGGCTCCCGGCCGAGGATCGTCACCTTAAACGCACGCCAAACTCAGGAAATTCCTAGTGGGACAGGTAGGGCTCTTGTTGCCGGGACGAAGTTAGCTTTCAAATTTTAAAAAAAATCAAATGAGCCAAAAACTAAAAAAATCAAATATTTTAAAACTCCAAAAAATCAAATATTTCAAATCTCCAAAAAATCAAATATTTTCAAAACTCCAAAAAAATCAAATATTTTTAAAACCTAAAAAAATCAAATATTTTAAAACTCCAAAAAATCAAATATTTTTAAAATCTAAAAAAATCAGATATTTCAAAACCCAACAAAAATCAGATATTTTGAAATCTTCAACAAAAACCATCACCCTTTGCATAGCATGCATTGCATCTATACATTTTCATTCTATTTATCGCATATTTAATAAGGCTCCACCGCTTGACCAAATATCAAGGATTGGTCATTTCTAACTTACTCCAGGCAAGGGGTTGAGCCTAAGAACGGATCTGACTTGTTTGCTTGTTTAAGTATGTGCAGGCACAAGCTCCATTGCCCTAGGATTCAAGGCTCACAGGCTTCCTCTACTCTCTTTCCTTTGCGGTCTTTCGTTAGGCCGCTTTATCTCCCCTAGCCGTCTAAAGATGACCGTTTTCCCTCACCCGAGAGCCAAAACTCTCCGATTTCTGTTCTCTCTCCTTAGCGGTCTTTCAATGGACTGTTAGGATCCTTCTAGCGGTCTAATGGCGACCATATGCCCCACCCAAGGACCAGAACTCACAGAGTTTTTTCTGCGCCTCTTTGCTTGCGGTCTATCGCTAGACTGTTAGTGACCTCTAGCGGTCCTTTACTAGACCGCTTTTCAAATAGAGGGCCCTGCTCAACCTAAACATTCGTGCCAAAGAAAGCCATTCCACAACAATGCTTCAATCAAATCCTTCATTTTATTCATCTAAAGTTCATGATACATCATTCTCAATAAAATTCAAATACATGATCATGGAGTTCAAATTACATTCAATTTTCCATCCGCGCAGGGCCAGATCTTGCGTGATTCCTTTATATAAGCTCGATACACCTCGTCGACTTTTATCACTTCTGCTTGCAAGACACGGACGCGGCTGATCTCCCACATGGTCAGAGCGCTCCGGATCGCCCGCTCGTCCTCCTCAGTCTCGATCTTCCTAGCTTGAAGGGGAGGGTAGTGAGATAGTGCTTGAACCGTAGTGCGGGGAAGCCCAACTTGTAGGTAGCACCGGTGCGGGTTGTAGATCGCCAGGGTAGTGTTCCCCACTAACTGCAAGTCTAGGCCCAATCACCGAGGTAATCTGACAATAGTGCCTTGAAGAGCCCGGGGTCGCATCACGAACTTGTCAATTGGCAAGGTGTTGAGGTAGAGGCACCAATCGTCCCGTGTCTTCTTATCCGCAGTCTGACATTCAACCTGTGAAGAAAATCCAGATGCACCTCCTATATAGAAGAATGGGTGGCTCCCGAATATGCGGCTAGCTGATGCAACATCCTCCTTGGGTAGAAATTTGAGTCTAATTCCCATCCAACACTCAAGGATGATCATTGACCCAAAGAGGGAACCCCCTAAAGAGGCTGAACTAAGGCCTTCATAGAGATAAGAAAGGACGGCTTGGGAGATGGATAAACCCCGCCACAACCCACTAATGATGCTGAGGTTTTGAATATGAAAGAGGTGGTCGGTGGTAGAGAAAAGCAAGACCCCGTACAAGCAAATAGAAGTAGCTTTGGCTATGGCTTCATACCTCCCCCACTTGTTTTTGCAATGAGAAGTGATCCATTGGGCCATGAGTATCAAATGGATATTGCGGGAGCTAATCATGGTTCTAACATCCTTTAGGTTATGTATGAAATCCCCCAAGATGAATGATGGGTCTATAGGTTCAATCGTGTGACACACCAAGTCTTCATCCCCCATCTTAGTCTTAGGAAGGGCTAGATAGGTCTCTACCTCTTCTATAAGAACAGTAGCTTCAAAGGTTGGGAACATGAAAGTATGTATTTGGGGATGCCACAACTCCACTAAAACTGAAATGCTAGGCCAATCATAAAAAAATTTTCTAAAAATTCTTGTCTAGAACTAATAAGGGGTGTATGTGCCATGCCCTTAAGATTGAGAGGACCTCTAAAGGGAGTTCTTTTATCATGGGAGCCACCCACTTCAAGCTAGAGTAGCATCTTGGACCGGGAAGGAGCTAGAAAAGGGAAGAAAAAGAGAGAAGAAAAGAAGGGAAGAATGCCATGAGAAGAAATTTAAGGAAGTTCAAGAATATTTGAAAATAATTTGAACTCACCTCTCTTGAAGGGCTTGTGCTCAAGTGCTTGAGGATGGAAGTCAACCGCTGCAGCTCCCCATGCTCCCTTCTAGCCAGCTTTGGCCCGGTGTAGACCACCTCTCCCACGATGCTAGCTTCAAAGCTTCTCTTCATGATGATTTGGGTGATTTTGAGAGAGTATTCAAGGTTTAAAGTAAAGATTTCTGTGAGCTACGAATTCGGGGTGTATTCCTAGTTATAGGGCTCTAATTCTAGTCCTAATACATTAGGGTTGAGGCTAGGTGGCCTCAATTTAAGTTAGGATAGGTCTTAGTCCAGATTAGGAACCTCTATCCACGGATTAGGACTCTCACGGAGAGTCCCACTCGGATTTAACTGAGTCTTCGCCCTTGCGGTCTATCGCGTGACTGCTAAGCTCCTATAAGCGGTCGTCAGACGACCGTTTCTTCCCTTCCTACACCACCTTCTCTCCCCTCTCCAAACGGTCATGTTGCGACCGTTTGTCCCTTCATGCGGTCCTTCATTAGACCATTTTCTGGCCTCCTTTCCTATTTTGATTATCTTGTCTTAAACATTCGCTCTCTCTCTTGCTCTCCTGCTCTCTTTGTTAATCCTAGAGGTCGTTATTAGTGAGTCAGCATTCACATTCATACATTTTGCATTTGAAAAAGGTAAAAAAAAGATCACATTTTTACTAATCAAAAGATCATGGACATACATGCATAAGTACAAAATCACTCTCCAGTGGGTCCCCCTCCAGGACCTCTGCTATCCCCGGTCCCCTCATGCCTCTTCGCCGGTGGGCCCTTGGCTGAGCTCCCCTCCTCGCGGTGGCGTCGGCGCTACTCGTCCTCCTCGTTCCTCCACTAGCCAGAGGAACCCGTAAAGTAGTCTTGGTTTCCACTACGCACGCCGCTCTGTGACACACTGTGAGAGGACCGTCCGCCCACTAGCCGAAGTGCCCTCTCCAGCGCCCGGATATATATTTTTTTTTTGGAAAACCCTACCTAGGTGCAATAGGAGAGTGCACCCTCTACCAGGGGTAGAGAGAAAGTCACTCTACCATTACACACTAGGAGGTAAATTTTATTGAGATTCAAAGAATGTTGAACATGTTACATCAGTCGGATGTTAGGCATACCTAGCTTATCCATGCGAGCAACCCTTTTTATATACATGGGAAGTTGTTGCTGCGAAAGAAAAAAAGAATTACATTTCATGGAACATGGTAGGTTAGCCAAAGCATCAGCCACCTGGTTAGATTCACGAAAAATGTGTGAAATAGAATCTATGCTGGACAACATACTCCATATTTCCCTAATTTAGACAGCAATCCTCCACGGGCAAGGTGACTTTCGGTTGACAATGTGAACAAGAGATTGGGAATCACATTCAATAAGTGCTGGTTGGGCAGTCATAGCCTTCAGATACCTCAAGCCGTCCATAAGAGCCCTGGCTTAAGCAACTATGTTGTTACCCTGAGCATAATAATGAGTGAAGGCTAACAGAGATGAACCATGGCTATCCCGGATAATACCACCACCTCCAGATGCACCATCACTTTTAGATGAACCAACAGTGTTGAGTTTTAAATAAGGCCATGGGGGATACAACCATTTAACCAGCACCATGGACTGATTTTTATTTGAGCGGCCAGAGATATCAAAGGAGTCTAATATACACCTCCTATTGTAGTTCGGTTCCTATAGCTCAGAGCAGTTAATAGCCTGTTTAACTTGTACAAGGATTTTATGAATCAAACAATTATGGTTAATGTTCTTGTTGTCATGGATGAAGGCATTTCTGGCAGCCCAAATCTCCCACTGACCATAAGCAATGACACCAATGGAGAATAGGCCAAAAATTGTAATTCCTTTCACAGTAAGAATAGTATGAATGATAATTCTCCTTGCTGTGTTACCAGAAATAGGAATACCTCTTGAGTTAAAGTAAGACCATATACTAGATGCCAGCTCACTGTTAGCAAACAAATGGTTAATATCTTCCTCTTGGCTATCCTTGCAACATCTGCACTTAGAGCAAAAAGGAATACCCGAGTGTTTGATATTCAGGTCCAGAGGCAGACAGTTGTGGATAATCTTCCAGAGAAAAATAGAGATTCTAGTGGGAATCCAAGGGGACCATATAAGTTTCCAAAAAGAATGAGTTTCCAACTGTTGAACACTAAAGAACTGGTTGTAAATTGAAGATACTGTACAATTGCCACTAGAACAAAGAGACCATACTGCTTTGTCTGGGAATTGGGATAATTTTGTAATAAGCAAAGCCCTTCTGATATCTCTGGGAAGAAAACCATCCATACAGCTGAGCACCTCCGGGGTTGGAGCAGTAAGAATTTCCCGGACAGAAGCTTTGCAATATGGGATGGAGCTACCATGAATAAAAGATTCCAAGCTCCTGTCCCCAATCCATATATCCTTCCAGAGGTTAGTAGACTGACCATCACCAATGACAATTCTCTGATACTGAACAATGAGGTTTTTGGCACGCAGTCAGCTTTTCCTATAAAAGCCTTGCATCTCTTTAAAGTTAACAAGACTGATGTGGTTGCCGCTAATGTATTTAGCTCTAAAGAATTCAGCCCTTAAAGAGTCATAACATAAAGCAAGCCAAAGCATTTTAGTCTAAAGAGCAATTTCCATATGCCTTAAGGATATAATACCCAGGCCTCCCTGAGAAATTGGTTTGCAAATATCCTGCCAGGATTTCTAGTGTTTTCGGTTGTCATGTTGAGAAGAGCCCCAAAAAAAGTTGGCAAAGGACTGATCAAGAAAGTGATGAATACCTTTATGAATAGGAGTAGAGGCTAAAATGTGTATTGGAATAGAGGATAGCGCATGCTTAATAAGAATAAGGCGTGCTCCTTGAGAAAGAAATTTTGCTTGCCAACCTTCAATCTTCCTTTAAATAGCAGTGATTATACCCACAAAATGAACCTTTTTGATCCTGCCCAGAGCCAAAGGAAAACCCAAATATTTGTGTGGGAAATTCTGTCTGGAAAATCTAGTGATGCTCTTAATTCCGTTGGATAGAAGTTGAAAGTGCTTGGAATGAATGAAGTAACCACTCTTGTGCACATTTATGAGCTGTCCGGAGGCTCTTTCATAGGTGTGTAGAACATCCATAAGCTTTCTGATGGAGGCAGCAGAGGCATTAGCAAATACAAGTGTATCATCCGCAAATAGAAGGTGAGAAATAGCATGGCATCTTCGAGGCTCAGAGAAACATCCTACTACACCTTCCATGAAGGCTTTGTACAGAGACCTGCTGAGGGAATCCTGAGCGAGAATAAAAAGGTAAGGGCCTATAGGATCACCTTGTCAGAGACCCCTAGTGGACTTAAAGAAACCAGCTGATTCACCATTTATGGAGATTGTAAACCAGCAATTACTAACCATCAGCTCAATGAGATCCTAGGCTCAACGCCCGGATCTCAACTCTCAGCTCCCTCACCTCTAGTTGAGAATCCGCCGCCGCTGTCGCTCTAGCTCTAAGTCTCTCCACCTCTACGTGAAGATGGGCCACCTCAGTCGCCTCGGCTCGGAGTCACTCTGCCTCCGCTCGAATGCGCTCTGCCTCGCCAAGTGCCGCGGTCAACTCCCTCGTCTGCATAAGCATTCATCATGGTCAGTCGTTTGCATTATCATAAGCATTAGTCAAAGGAAGTCGGTTGGTTTGCTTACCCTCTCCGCGAGAGTGGCCTCGGCCTCCTCGGCCCGAGCAACCGCCCGTGCAAAGTCGGCGTCCCGCTCCGCTCGGCCTCCCGCAGGCTGGGAAGAAGAAGATGGAGCGTCCGGTCCCTGCCGCTATACTCCCTTGGCCCGCTGCATTTTAGAAGTCAAGTCAGCCGAAGCATTGCATATTAGGTCTAAGGTTTAACAGAAGTCACCAGAAGCTCCAGCGTGCGTTGGAACTCATCCCTCTACTGCACGGTAGAGTGGAGGAGACCCTGGAGCTCCGCTATCCATCCTTGGGGGTCTAGCTGCATGTAGCGAGTCAAGATGTCAGTGCATTAGAAGTGATTAAGAAGCATGAGTTTAGAGAGTCGTACCGGTCGTCGAGCGCCGCGAAAGACCTGGTCTCCATACCTCCTGGCATAGGCCTTCAGGTAGGCCTCATCACTGGTAGCTCGGGCTGGTACCACCTGACCTCTCCGCGTCCAATCGCGTACCTGGTCGATCACCCGGGTGACCCAGTCAATCTCGCCGCTCAGTCCCTTCGAGGACCGTCCTACCCGCTCATCATCCCGCGCCGGGAACTCCACCTCCAGCTAGTGGATGCCCCTGGTCCTCATGATCAGCCGGTAGTGCAGTGGCTCGATGATATTCATGCAGTGAAGCCACACCTCTCGTCCCGCGTACTCCTGGGCTACCTCCACCCAGGGATGTCCCTCGTGACCCTTGTCACGGTATGGTGTCCAGCGCACCTGAAAAGGCAATCGAGTAAAGTGTCAGCATTTATAAGAGCATTTAAGTGCATTTAAGAGTCTTAAGTCTATAGTCTTACCGATGCATAGGGTAACGTGTCCATGTCATCCTGGATCGCCCGCGCTAAGCATCGCAGTGACCCAGTGTCCCGAACTGCCATCCATCGCATCGCGATGGGGATCCGGTCCCGATGTACCTCCTTTCTCTGCCCTAGGCCAGGGAGGTACAGGTAACTCCATGCCTGCATTAGTTAAATGTCAGCATATAGCAGTCAAATCATAATCATAGGCATAAGCATTTAAGAGTAGAGCATCTGATGCGGGACGACGATGAGACTCGACTCGGACTTGTTGCGAACCTTGGACTCTATAAGATGACGTGACTAACGAGATGACGCGACCAGCAACAACACAACAACGCGGCACCTAAAGAGCTCCAAAAGAGGCGAACATGCCCCAAACATGAAGCGCTAAACTCACGGTCATCCCCGGCGAGGGAAACGTGACGATCTGCACGGTTGAGTAACCGGCTTTGAGTCTCGGGTGGTCAGGTCACTCTCATGCTCGGAATGAGTCACGAGACGGGTTTCGCACTCACAACTCACAACGGTGACTAATTCTTAACTAGCTAGGAAAATTACTAACTCACATGCAACGGCATCTAGAACGTATACTAAATAAGCAAGCAATACAAAGTGGGTGGCGAGTGTACCTCCACGCTCGGGGCGTGGGAAAGACTTTCTCGGCCGAGAACCCTCACTCCCGGTACAATAAGCAAATTAATTACAGCATGAAAATTACGGCCCACTCCACGCAGGGAGGTAAAAGGCCACAACAGTGGTCCAGGAGCGCCGTTCCAGGGTTGATAAGCAGCGTGTTGGCGGCGTGTCGGGCAGTTGCGGGTTGCGGCTCAGGATCTACAATTTCAGGCCGGCAGGACAGCAAGCACGGGCGTCCAAAGGGACATCGGCCTCCGGGAATCTTCTGAAGGCGTCAGTTCACCAGGACGCTGGAAGAGGGTCCCTGGTCGACCCCCGTGAGCGGCGGCCGCTAGATCTGCTCCAACGTATTTTCCGAGGATTTAACCTGTGACCTCCTTCTGTTGGCCTGTCTCAGAACATACATGGACAGTCCTGCGCACTCCGGCGAAAATGGACGCCACGCCCAGATCCTGTGTCGGATGGGGACGAGGTTAGCGCTGTTGCGAAGAGGACTTGAAAAGCTTCAACATGTCGGAATTTCAGATCCGTCTAATGGTGGAGCTGGAAATGAAAACTTCTTCAAGTTAGCTGTGGTTTCTGTCCCGTTACACAGAATTGATAGGGCAGAACGGGATGTGCCTTTTTATGGGGTTTGACCAAAAATTAAATGGAGGATCTAGGGCTTGGGGATTTTTGTGGAGAGAGGGGGGAAGGAGATGATCATGCCATAATTCTTGTGTATTTTTTTAATAACGTTTGAGCGGGTGGAAAATTCGGTTACCAACAGACTACCTCATAGATCTGCATACAGGCAGACTGTGAGAGGTGAAAACAAATGGCTGGTAAGGGACTTAAACGGGATCTGATCTTCGTGAAATTTAAACTGGGAGTTAGGAAGAACTGCAGGAAGACGCCCTCAAAAGATGAAGAAGTTCCGACGGTCGGATCTTCGATACCAACTTTTTTACTGAGCTGCTGTCCAGGAATCTCGAAATTCAGGACATCAGGGTGGAAGTCGGGTTGTGGTGGCTTGATGGCGGCAATAACGGAGGCGGCGGCGGCAGTGATCGATTGCAGCAGATAGAGGAAGAGAAGGAGAGGAAGATCACTCAGAAATATTAGGGTTTCAGCCCTAGATCTGAGGCAGCAAGGGAGAGGAAGAGGAAGAACTAGCAAGAGAGAGGGGGGGTGCGCCCATGGCATATTTCACATTAATCCATCATTAATTCTGCATAAAATGCCACAAGAGAGGTCTTATACTCAAACCATAGACCTTGGCTAATGACCCCTAATACCTTTGGTCAAAGGGGCATAATGGGGAAGGGAGATAAAAAAAGACTAAACGATTCCCCACATGTGGACAAACAAGGGGGCGCCCCCCTCCTTGGTCAACAATGGCAACCCATGGTCAATATTCCATCCTTGACCATGGGCCATCATATTGGGCCCTCTATGAAGGGAGGCCCACAAGAGAGGGAAGGCCCAATTGGGCTTCTAAAGGTCTTGAGGCCCATTGTGAAAATTGGACCCTTACATGAAGTTTAGCCCATATTACACTCTTGACCCATATTAAAGCTAAAAATATAAATACACACCAATACACTCAAAATAAATACAGAAAAATATCAAAACTATGATGGAGGCTCCATACTATCACCCAACCACAAGGACGTTGGCGTGCTATGCGTCTGGTACCGGCGGCTAGCTCTGGTGTCCCAACCAATTCTCCCCGGGTGGGAGAAGCTCGACCCCATCAAGTAGGGGTCAGGGTCACTCTGATATCGCTCTAGCAGATCAGGATCTATCCCCTGTAGCTCCACCTGGGTGATCTACATGTCATCGAACGCGGTCCATCCCCTCCAACGTACCAAATAGCACTAGTACCCTCCACCTAGAGTAGTCGTTACCTGCTCATCCAGTATACATTCTATCTACTCTCGCTGCTGAGGTAACAAGACTGGAGGTGGACACTCTGGGGTGGTGTCAGTCGCAATGTGTGGAGATGGCTCAAAGGGCTCCCTGGGTATCACCGCTGGGTCCCTATAAGCGACTGGATCCGAAAAGTTGAAAGTGGAGCTAATCTCGTAATCCTCTGGCAAGTTCACAACATATGCATTTGATCCGACTCGCCTCACTACCCGAAAGGGACCAGCACCGTGAGCGTGCAACTTCTTCACGGCTCCCGAGGGAAACCATTCAGGTCTGACCCTGATCATGACATAATCGCCATCCTGAAACTCACGGTGGTGCCTGTGGGCATCAGCCAATTCTTTGTATCGTGCGTTGCTGGACTCAATGTGATGACGCACATGCTCATGCAACTGTCTAATATGATCGGCAAAGGACTCGGCTGACTCAGGCACACGGGACTAGATGGGAGATGGAACTAGGTCTATGGGCTTCCTAGGTCTACGGCCAGTGATAATCTCAAAGGGGCTCATGCCTGTAGACTTATTGACCAAATCGTTGTAGGCAAACTCTGCTAAGGGTAAGACCAAATCCCAATCCCTGACTCGATCTCGGACCAGACACCTAAGAATATCCCCCAAACTCCTATTGACAACCTCAGTCTAACCATCGGTCTGGGGGTGATATGCAGTGGAGAATTTCAATTGGGTGCCCATCATGTGCCATAGGATTTTCCAAAAAATAGCTAGTGAAGTGCACATCCCTATCAGACACTATAGTGCGTGGGAGTCTGAACCTGGAGACACAGTGTGAAAAGAATAGACCGGCAACTCTAGAGGCATCCGAAGTTTTAGAGTATGGAATGAATAATGCCATCTTTGAGAACCTGTCTACAACCACAAAGATGGAGTCGTGCATTCGGAGGGTGCTGGGCAATCCCAACACCAAGTCAATGCTAATGTCCTGCCATGGACTATCTGGGACAGGGAGGGGAGTATAGAGGCCGATATTCTGCTTCCTTTGTTTGGCCATAGCGTAAGTGCGGCATTGGGCCACGATGCGAGCAACATCCCTCTTCAGGCTCGGCTAATAGAATTGATGCTCAACCGCCTCTATGGTCTTATTCCGGCCGAAGTGGCCAGCAAGACCTCCCGCGTGCATCTCCCACGTAAGAAAGTCACGAACAGAAGTCTGTTGGATGCACAACTTGTCACCTCAGAATAGGTGACCCTCCTGAAGCACAAACTCGCTATAATCACGCGAGAGACCAACCTGAAGGACGGCATAGATCAGACCAAAGTTTGGACAGTCAACATAAGCATCCTTCAACCTCTCTAAGCCCACCACCTCTACACTCATGGTGGTCAACATCATCATCCGCTGACTTAGCGCATCAGCTACCTTGTTCTTCACCCCTGTCTTGTGCTTGAGCACAAATGTGTACTCCTGGAGATACTCCACCCAACGATTGTGGCGAGCATTCAGCTTCTTCTGGGTATGGAGGAATTGTAAGGCCTCATGATCAGAAAAGAGGACAAACTCCTGGTGCAATAGATAGTGCCTCCAATACCTCAATGCCTGAACGACTGCGTAAAATTCTTTATCATATTTGGAATAACGCAGCTTGGCATCATTCAGCTTCTCGCTAGAGAATGCAATGGGATGGGACTCTTGGCTCAACACTCCACCAATACCCACTCCAGAAGCGTCACATGTGACCTCAAACACCTTAGAAAAGTTAGGTAGAGCAAGGACAGGTTCCTAGGTCATACGCTCCTTGATGTCCTGAAAGGCTATGGCTGCAGCCTTAGTCCATACGAATGCCCCCTTCTTTATGCAATCAGTGAGCGGGGCGGTGATGGAATTGAAGCCAAGAATGAAGCGGCGATAGAACGTCGCTAAGCCATGGAAGCTCCGGACATCGTGGAGGGTGCGGGGCTCGGGCCACTCCCTAATGGCCCTAATATTCTCCGGATCAGCGGAGACTCCATCCCTAGACACAATTAACCCGAGGAAGGTAATTTGATCAGTCATGAAGGCACATTTCTTCGGGTTGGCGAATAATCTCTCTCACCTCAAAATGACACAGACCTGCCTAAGGTGATCTAAGTGGTCCTCCCTAATACGGCTGTAGATAAGAATGTCGTCAAAGTAGACGACCAAGAAGACCCCTATCATAGGGTGTAAAACATGGGTCATCAACCGCATGAAGGTACTAGGGGTGTTGGAAAGCCCGAAGGGCGTAACCAACCACTCATAAAGACCATCCTTGGTCTTGAATGCCATCTTCTATTCATTCCCAGGCCGGATCAGCACATGGTGATAGCCACTACGAAGGTCTATCTTTGAGAAGATAGTGGCTCCCGACATCATGTCTAACACGTCATCTAATCAGGGAATGGGAAAGCAATACTTCACCATGATCTTGTTAATCGCACGGCTATCAATGCACATCCTCCATGTGCCATCCTTCTTCGGGGCCAATAATGCGGGAACAACGTAAGGGCTCTTGTTATCCCTGAGAGATCCCGGACTCATCAACTCCTTGACCTACCTTTGAAGTTCGGCATGGTCCATGGGACTCATCTTGTAGTGGGGAAGGTTGGGAAAGGATGAGTCCGGGACAAGGTCGATCTCGTGTTGGATATCCCTCATAGGTGGAAGGCCTTCAGGGAGGTCTTCCAGGAAGACATCGGAAAACTTCCGTAGGATCGTGGCTATCTCTGGGGGGTGCTCATCATTAGACCCAGGAGCGACATCCTCCACTCCTCGGACAACAACGGCAAGGATAGGGCTACCCCGGTCACCTCTTGCTCCATCTCTCGCGGGCTAATCATCATTAACCTCTGGGGTGGGAGGTCTCCTGTACTAGGAGTAGTCGAAGCAGTAGTAGCCCGCGCCGAGGATGAGGTGGAAGGACCGACCATCCCCTGACTAGGAGGGGTTGAAGTGCTATGGTTGGCTAGTCCTCGGACAGAAGGATCCTTCGACTGGGTGGGGTGGAGGGTGATCCTATGACCCCCGTGGTCGAATGTG
This sequence comes from Amorphophallus konjac, assembly GCA_022559845.1. Classification (NCBI taxonomy): domain Eukaryota; kingdom Viridiplantae; phylum Streptophyta; class Magnoliopsida; order Alismatales; family Araceae; genus Amorphophallus; species Amorphophallus konjac. The sequence goes on from CM040121.1 coordinate 344,664,445, forward strand.
CAAGTGTTCGACCGACCTTGAAGGGTGGCATCCCGATCAAAGAGCCATGGCCTACTGAGGATAATGCTACCCACCTCCATAGCTAACACGTCACACCATATCTCATCATGGTAAGCCTGGAACTGCAGTGGCACCAGACATCGCGGCCTGACCGGGATGGAAGTAGAATCCACCCAAGATACCCTATAAGGGGCGGGGTGATCTACAGGCGCCAAACCCAGGCGTCTAACGGTCCCCGTAGAGATAGCGTTAATGCAACTCCCACTATCAATGATCACCTTACAGGTCTTTCCTCCCAGCCTACAAAATGTATGGAAGATGGTGGTACGACGCCAGTCGTCGCTCACTTGAGGCTGGGTTAGGATGCACCTGACTACACCCAACTGTACATCACCCTGATGCTGGGAACCTGGGACATCAACTGGCTCTCCCTCCATTAGTTCATCAAAGAACTCCTCCGCTAAGTCCTGATCAGCCTCGTAACTGATCGGTACAAGCTTAGGTGTGGGGTCGTTGGTAGAGGGATCAGAGATAACAAGCGACTCCCGAGTGGGACACTTGGCTGAATAGTGGCCAACTCCACCACACCTAAAGCAATGGCCATGCGTCCCGGGGCCCTGGGATGTTCCACCAAGATGGACTGGGGGTGTAGGAAGTAGGGGTGGAGTTGGCACGGTGGGCTGGGGAGGTCTAGGGGCAGGGACGGGTACCTACTGGCAAAGGGGAGGATCCCTCGAAGGGAGGGGATGCCTAGGAGCAGTGAGGTCCTGGCGAGGGGGCTCCTGGGGGCGGGCCACAGGCCACCGAGTGTAGGAACCAAGCGTGGTCCTAGGATCAGACACACGCGGATATGTGACACCCTAGCGCGGGGTAGGAGCAAACTCCGCCTCAAATTGCTCCACCTCGAGGGCAACCTGGTACTCGTCTTCCAACTTGGCCACTTTGCGGCAGAAAAGCTTAGACTGTAGGTGTGGCCGCAGACCACGTTGAAAATGGGAAACAGTCAGGGAGCTTTCCTCTGTGGCGTCACATCATAGAAAGTACTCATCAAACTCGGTGATGTAATCAGAGACGGGCCGATCTCCTTGGGTGAGATTCTGCCATTTGTCTATGAGACGCTGGCGGTATGTGGTAGGAAGGTGCTTCTTCCTGAGTTTGTTCCTCATCTCATCCCACGTCTCCACCTGGGGCTCCTGACGGTGAAACAGCAGGTTCTCCATGTTCCTCCAATAAGTCTGCGCCTGCCCTAGCAGTTTCATTTTCGTGAACTTGACTTTTCGGTGGTCCGTCATCCCAAACCACTCGAAATACCGGTCCATGCCGGCCTCCCAATCGAGATAGACCTTTGGGTCCAAGGACTCATCAAAAGTGGGAGGGTCTGCTCACACCGTCCTAAGGACCCGCTCGTCCTCATCATCCCTCTGTGGTCGGTGACCATGATGACGTCGGCCATTTCCCCCATAATCATTGTCGGACTCGTAATCCTCAACATCGGGGGCATGTGGCTGTCGCTCCTCAGCCCTAAGTGGGGTGGGCTGGGCAGCAGGCGCCTGAGGGGCCGGGACAGCTCCGGGGAGCTCCCGGCGGGGGACTCTCTCCACACTCTCCATCCTTCCAACCAGGCCTTGGATAGATCAGTTGGAAGCTTTGGCACGGTCCTCCATGGCCTTGAGATGACCCTCCAAGCGGTCGGTATTCTCCCTATTAGTTTTCTCGGACCTATCCATGCGCTCCATGAGTAGAGCGAACACGTCCTCCAGAGTTCGGCCTCCCAGGGTGGCACCTCGGGGATCACCCATAGTGTCAGGGTGATGGTATTGAGCACCTCCACGGGTGGGCATGCAAATGGGAGAGGACCTAAGGGAACTAAGGGGTGACTCACTACGACCTATATGGATGGACTAATGCAAGATGAAGGATGACATAGACTCCAATATCCGGTACGAGGTAGAGGTTTGATCTGAAGATCGCACTCACGCAAATGTGCCCCTTTCCCAATAGGCATAGCCTATCGTTCCGGGAACACCTTTAGATATACCAGATGAAATGGAGCACCTTGGAACGACTACCCTAGACTCAAACCGGCTCTGATACCAATTTGATACGGGACGCCGATGAGACTCGACTCAGACTTGTTGCGAACCTTGGACTCTATAACACGACGCGACTAACGAGACGACGCGGCCAGCAACAACACAACAACGTGGCACCTAAAGAGCTCCAGAAGAGGCGAACATGCCCCAAACAAGAAGCGCTAAACTCACGGTCATCCCCGGCGAGGGAAACGTGACGATCTGCACGGTTGAGTAACTGCCTTTGAGTCTCGGGTGGTCAGCTCACTCTCGTGCTCGGAATGAGTCACGGGACAGGTCTCGCACTCACAACTCATAGCGGTGACTAATTCTTAACTAGCTAGGAAAATTACTAACTCACATGCAATGGCATCTAGAACGTATACTAAATAAGTAAGCAAGACAAAGTGGGTGGCGAGTGTACCTCCACGCTTGGGGCATGGGGAAGACTTTCCCGGACGAGAACCGTCACTCCCGGTACAATAAGCAAATTAATTACAGCATGAAAATTACGGCCCACTCCACGCAGAGAGGTAAAAGGCCACAACAGCGGCCCGGGAGTGCCGTTCCAGGGTTGACGGGCAGCGTGTAGGGCAGTTGCGGGTTATGGCTCCGGATCTGCAATTTCAGGCCGGCAAGACAACAAGCACGGGCGTCCAAAGGGATGTCGGTCTCCGGGAATCTTCTGAAGGCGGCGATTCACCGGGACGCTGGCAGAGGGTCCCTGGTGGACCCCCGGGAGCGGCGGCCGCTAGATCTGCTCCAACGTATTTTCTGAGGATTTAACCTGTGACCTCCTTCTGCTGGCCTATCTCGGAATAGACCTGGACAGTCCTGCGCACTCAGGTAGAAATGGACGCCATGCCCAGATCCGGTGTCGGATCGAGACGAGGTTAGTGCCGTTGCGAAGAGGACTCGAAAAGCTTCAACATATTGGAATTTCAGATCCGGCCAACGGTGGAGCTGGAAATTAAAACTTCTGCAAGTTGGCTGTGGTTTCTATCCCAGAACATAGTGGATCTGCCTGTCTATGGGGTTTGACCGAAAACCAAATGGAGGATCTAGGGCTTGGGGATTTTTGTGGAGAGATGGGGCAAAGAGATGATCATGCCATAACTCTTTTGTATTTTTCTAACGACGTTTGAGGGGGTGGCAAATTCGGCTACCAACAGACTACCTCACAGATCTGCACACAGGTAGACTATGAGAGGGGAAAACAAATGACTGGGAAGGGACCTAAACAGACTCTGATCTTTGTGAAATTTAAACTGGAAGCGAGGAAGAACTGGGGGAAGACGACCTCAAAAGATAAAGACGATCCGATGGTTAGATCTTCGGTACCAACCTTTTTACTGAGCTATTATCCAAGAATCCCAAAATTCAGGACAGTAGGGTGGAAGCCGGGTTGTGGTGGCTTGATGGCAGCAAGAACGGAAGCAGCGGCGACGGTGATCGATTGTAGCAGACAGAGGAAGATAAGGAGAGAAAGATCACTTAGAAATATTAGGGTTTCAGCCCTAGATCTGAGACAGCAAGGCAGAGGAAGAGGAAGAACTAGCAAGAGAGAGAGAGGGGGGTGCGCCCATGGCATATTTCAAATTAATTCATCATTAATTCTGCATAAAATGCCACAAGAGAGGTCTTATACTCAAACCATAGACCTTGGCTAATGACCCCTAATACCCTTGGTCAAAGGGGCATAACGGGGAAGGGAGATAAAAAAAGACTAAACAATTCCCCACATGGGGACAAACAAGGGGGCGCCCCCCTCCTTGGTCAAAGATGGCAACCCATGGTCAATATTCCATCCTTGACCATGGGCCATCATATTGGGCCCTCTATGAAGGGAGGCCCACAAGAGAGGGAAGGCCCAATTGGGCTTCTAAAGGTCTTGAGGCCCATTGTGAAAATTGGACCCCTTACATGAAGTTTAGCCCATATTACACTTTTGACCCATATTAAAGCTGAAAATACAAATACACACCAATACACTCAAAATAAATACAGAAAAATATCAAAACTCCGATGGAGTCTCCATAGTATCACCCAACCGCAAGGATGTTGGCGTGCTGCGCGTCTGGTACCGGCAGCTAGCTCTGGTGTCCCCACCAGCATCTTACTTGAAGTAAAGGCGAGAAGCTACCCAACATCGTCTGCCAGTCGGTGGTGCTGAGTGTGTCAAATAGGAACGCCAACGCAGTAGCACCCCATGCGTACCGTCCAACTCCGTCCAGGTCCCTTAGTAGTGGAAGGAGCCTACAGCTCACTCCGTCCGCCCTCGTCGCGAAGAGCATTTTCCCGAACATCAGCATCAGGAAGCGACGAAGGACGATGTCTCCCTCTGGCCCCTGTCCTATCGCCAATCTCTCTCTGGCTCTGTCTGTCAGTCTCCAGAGGTGCTCCTCGGGTAGCTCTCCCACGGCTGTTGCCGCTCCTCTCAGCCGAGGCTCTCCTAGAGCATCGCTCGTCCCAGCATCGATGAGTGGCAACCTGGTCTCATCAGCTCTAGCCCGAGTAGCTCCTGCACCAGCTCTCGGTAGTCAGCATAAGTCCACCCCGTCACTGGCGCTCCGTGCACTCAAAGTCCCGTGATCCTCCCACGTCCTCCAACGTCGGGATCATATGATCCCACGGGAATAGAAAAACTCTGCTGATCGGATCCCACCTCTCGTGTAGCGTGTACAGCAACGTGGTGTCTATCCTCATCCCCCCGATGCTCAACAGCTCCCCGAACCCCATCGTCGCTAGTCTCCCTCTCTGGAAGTCCGACAGCGCCAGGTATACTGCTCGGACCTGTAGCCAGGAGATCCTGGTCTGTCTCTTCCCCTGCATACATTTTAAAAGATCAAAGTCGGTCATTCATATAGTTCATAAGTCATGCATTGCATTGAATTTAAAATAAAATAACAAAAAATCACTCTGGTTCCCAAACGGTCGTCTCTAGACCGTTTCTCCTTCCCTAGCGGTCATGCCTAGACCGTTTGGACCCTAGCGATCGCTGGAAGGACCGCTAGGCTCTCAGCGTGAGGGTCGTGTTTGCCCCGTTTCCTCGAGTGTTGGAAATGGCCCAAAAGGCCTTTACATCATTTTTATGGGTCCGCAGACCCCTTGCTATCCTACCCTCATGCATCGTCTAGAAGGTTCATCATCATTGATGGCCCAATTTGGTTTTTAAGGAGGTTGGCTTACCTCCGATGACCGTCTCCCGGCCGGCGCCGCCGGTGCTTCCTTGGCCGCGGGCTCATCATCGCCCTCCCCTGTGGCATCTCCAGGCCCTTTCTCCGCCATAGAAAACTCCTCCACCGCCGGTTGACCCGACGACCCCTCTTCCCCTTTCGGTTGGTTCGCCATCGCCGGAGGTGTCTCCTCCTCCTCTATCCGTCGTCGGAATCATCGAATAGCCCTCCTTTTCACCATCTTAGGGGATGGGTGGGCGTAGGCTTACGGTGGTCGGTGGTATGGTGGTCTTGGTCGCCGGAGTGGCCAGAGTGGGGTTTTGAGTGAATTGAAGTGTGAAGGAATGGAAGAATGAACGCCGGTTATATTTTTGAAATCTCCCAGCGCCATGTGGTCTATCGCCAGACCGTTAGGAAGCTCTTGGCGGTCTTCATGTAGACCGTTTGTCGTTTGGGTCACCCTCATTGAAGAATGTGAACCGCCCTTCATCTAGCAGTCTATCGCTAGACCGTTAGGTGTCCCTTTGCGGTCCTTGACTAGACCATTTGAGTTGCTGCATATTGACGATTCGAAATGCTATATATGCTTTGTTTTTTGGTTCCATTTTTGAGTGGTTAATGTCTTATTTATACTTCATGCTCATTCTATGAAATTAATGGTTGATGGCTAACCCCTCTTATTGTCATAATCATAAACGCCATTGCATACTGTTGTTATCTCGCCAAGCAGGTAAGTCAGGTAATTATCTCGATCCTTAGTCTCTTAATGCATTACTATATGGTATCTATGATATATTACCTCGAGAATTGGCTGGTCATTCATGTGTTCTGGGATCTGATGTTCCCCTCTAACAAAACCGATGATGATCTAGGTGCACATGTTTAATCGTTTGATAGGCCGTTAGGTTGGAAGAAGTTGGGGGACAATGGTTCTATCTTGCACACCATGGTTGCAGATAGTGTCTTGACCCTGATTTGTCCGATCTAGCAACACTATTCTCGAGTATTTTTCTATTTTTTCCTTTCTTCGCATTCGTTTTGATGATTTCTTTTATTTTGGCCCAGCATGCATCATACGCATCTTTGAGCATTCATTTGCCCTCATTTATCTGAAGTGTCTCAGTAATGGTGGATAATTATGTATCCATGGTCTTGAGTAAGGAGAATTATTCCACTCTGAGTTGGAAGGTTTCCTTTGATCTATTTGCTCGGTTTGGTTAGCTGAGGATTCCTGTCTGGAGTTTAGTTCATCGTCTCTTTTCCATTTGCTCCGACCGCCTATCAGCTGTGCGTTCCAGTGAGGAGGTTGGTCGTGTTTCTATTTTCTTTTAGTTATTAGTTCCTCCAGACATGTGTCATTCGGTTCGGCCATTCTTTGTGATTGGTTCGAAGTTTTTCGGAAGATTCCTATTGCTCATTAGTTGACGACGGGTGTCGGTTTACCTTAACGCCCGCTTTTCGATCCACTCCGCTACATTTTTCGCTTCATCTTCATGTTCCATTTCACTTTTGCTTCACCTCCGCTCGCTCCCCTACAAAGGGGACGTTAAGGAGGGGTATCTGTTGACACCCGTTTTATGACCAATAAGTTGGGTCACCTCCTTATCAATTTTTATGATGTCCCGAGTTGTTCACCAGTTATTGGGCCATTTTTTGGTCACTTTTGGGCTTATTTTTATGGGTTATTCTCTCTGGTTGGGCCTGGTTCCTTTTATCTTTCGACATGTGAGCTTATTGGGCCTGGATAAGGGCTAATAACGATTTTATTTTGGATTAACTTGGAGATTTATTGGCCTTTATCTCTTTTGCCACGTCTATCAGCCTTGCGATCTATCGTACGACCGTTTGGTCTAATTGGCGGTCCTTTGCTAGACCGCTAGGCATACAGAGAGTCTCGTTAGGTCTCTTTGGTCTTATCTCTTTGTGGACGACTGAGCCATGCGGTCTATCGGTCAACCGTTTATGGAGCCTTGCGGTCTATCGCAAGACCGTTAGGGGAGACAAAAAGTCCTGCTTTGTCTATTCTTCCTCTCTTCGGCCGTGGTCGAACTAGAGTCCTTGATTTGTTGATTTCTCTCTAGATAAAGACTATCAGAAGTTTTTGTTTGTTTCTATGGACCCTTGGGAGTATTATCTTCGAGATTTATCTAAGTTCAGGTCTATTTCTGTGTCATTATCTCTCCAACTCAACTAGAGGGTTTGGGGGTCTATAAATAGAACCCTTGGCTTCATGGCTTGAGGAGGAGATTTCTGGAGTTTGCCATGAAGTGCTGCTATGTTCTGGAGTGAGTACCAACCGGGGAGAAGTCCTTTCTACGTCCTTAAGGCTTCTGGTCTAGGGAGTATTGAGTTTCATTGGTTTAGTTTGTGTCTTTCTTTCTTAGTTTTTCCATGTTCTCTTTGCATCATCATAGCATATCCCCTCTTCCTCTTCCACGTTCTCTGCATTCAACTCACGTTTTAAACACCCTCCTAGTCTTTTTCACGCCCCTTAGGGGTTAAAAAACCACCAACACCCCAGGTATCCACCCTTCCTTTTATGCACTTTAGCTTAATTGCATTATAGATACTACGCTAGTCCAAGGGCTTATTGGGTTGTTTTCTTCGTGTTTACATTCTTCTGTAGGTTTATAGGACTCATAGCACGAGGCCCAGCTCTTCTGGCCAGCCAGGAGGGGTGGAGATTCAAGTTCCACGTTTCTATTCTGGGTGCTCTTGCGGCCGTTTGGAAGACCGTTTGCTAATCTCAGGCGGTCTATCACAGGACCGTTTGGCATTGTCTGGCGGTCGTTCTGAGGACCATTTTCTTCTGCAATGCCTGGTTTCTTTCTCCCGTGGGCAGGTGGCTTCACTCGGCTCTTTCCAAGGTACGTATTGTGGTTTTACTACATTATTTAACTTGGTGGCGATCACACTTTCTTTTATTTGGGTATTGGTCATCTCTTTCTTTTTCTTTTGTTCTTAGTTGCTCCACACCTACGGTGTGTGTTTTCCTTTTAACCCTTTGCTCCACGCCCCGACGTGTGTTTTCCATTGTTTCTGCATTGTTAAGGTGACATGCCGACGAATTTCGTGCTTAGTATTGATTGCTTGAGTTAGTGCATCACTTGCCTACACCATATTTACATATCACTACACACATCACATCAACAACATCACACCATCACATAAAAATATCAACAATGGACTGTTCATTGTTTTGTTGTTCTTCTTTCAAGCATGCTTGTTCTTCTTTAAACAATGTAACTTTAGAAGCAAGCAAGTCATTTTCATAAGATAATGTTTCAATCTTGGTGGTTAGTTCAGCACACTTTTCACATGAGGTTTCATTGAGCATGTTCTGTTCAACCTTTTTCTTTAGCATCCTGTTTTCAAACTTTAACTTCTTACATTTTTCATACAAAGCTTCATAGGCTATTTCCCATTGTTCACATGAGAGAGCCTCATTTTCAGAACATACCTCATGGGAGTCTTCTTCATTCGCCATGAGACACAAATTTTGCACAAGTTCATCCAGCTCATCTTCAGATTGGTCATTGGCTTCGTCTTCATCACTCCAAGTCGCCACCATTGCCTTCGATTTCTTGAAGTATCCCTTCTTGAGTTTCTTGTGAAGTTCGGGGCACTCTCCACGCATATGCCCTGGCTTCTTACACTCATAGCAAATGACTTCATCCTTTTTGCTGTTCTCTCCCCTTTTAGCCATCATCTTCCTTGGCGCTCTTTTAAATGGTCCACCTGCTCTTCTGGTTTTCTTGATTAATTTCGTGGCCCTTCTTGTTATCAATGCCATAAGCTCCTCATCCTCACTATTCGAGGCTGATCCACCTTCACTTTCATCCGAGCCTTGGAGGTTAGTCTTTAGTGCCATGCCGGTGATTGGCTTCTTTTTCTTGATGTCTTCCTCATTCCTTTTTATGTTTAGCTCGTAGGTCATCAATGACCCTATGAGCTCATCCAAAGTTAAAGTGCAGAGGTCCTTGGAATCCTCAATGACCGTGGTCTTGGTGTGCCACTGTGGAGCGAGAGACCGCAAAACTTTCCTTACAAGATCCTGGTTGGTGTATTCCTTCCCGAGGGCTTTCAAACTGTTTGTTATCTCCAACCATCTAGTGAACATCTCTAAGATAGTTTCGTCTTGTTTCATCATGAATAATTCATAGTCCCGAACTAGTAAGTTCACCTTTGTCTCCTTCACCTCTGAAGTCCCTTCATACATCAGACGTAGTTTGTTCCACATTCCCTACGTAGATGCACACATAGAAATTCATGAGTATTCATTTGGATGAATATCTCATTGAATTATATTCATAGCTTTAAAAGTTGCTGCACAATTCTTGATATCATAATCTTCCCATTCATCCTCATTTTCGGGTAACTCATAAGGACCTCTACTAATAACACGCCACACATCATATTCTTGAGCACGTAGAAATATGTACATCCTATTCTTCCAATACGGGTAATTTGACCCATCAAAAAACGGAGGCTTGTGGATTGAGTGCCCTTCGGGCAACATCCCTTTGTTTGCCATTTACTAGGATCTTACTCTTAGATCATGAGATCCGTAGAAATCAGAGACCGGGCTCTGATACCAATTGTTGTGCCCGGTAGATGGCAATCAAGAGGAGAGGGGTGAATTGATTGGCCTTAAAAACTTTTTACACTTTTCAAACTGGGTACCAAATGATGAACGAGCTAACCAAACTACAATTCGTCTCACCCGCGGATGTACACACACAAAAGAAGAAATTAGCCCAGATTGCAGGTGCCTATATATTTAGTTCGCTCCGCTCGACAAATAGCCCACACGATTAAAATGCAATAAACAACCCACGAAGGACACAACAATTTAAGGTGGTTCGGGTTCATAAATGTGCCCCCTACGTCCACCCCTCACAGAGTGAGGATAACCTTCACTATGTAGTGAAAACACACACACACACGCTGTGAGTTTCATAACCACACACGCGCTGCGACCAGCAGATGCACACACACACAGAGAGTATTCGATATGTTCAGATATACAAGATGCTCTGAGAAGTGCGAAAATAAGATCAAGAAAATAGACAAAATGAGCAGTAATGATACTAGAAGTCCCCCTTAGATGATAAGGCTTCTGTGGTTCTTCCAGGCTTGAGCAGATCTACAACAAGTCAACTGGTTCAGCATGATGAGGGTAGGAAGATGAAGCTAAAGACAGAGAGATCAAAGGAACATCTTCAAAGCTCAAAGAAGAACTTCAAATCTGGCAGGATGGACGTCAAATCAGCAAGAGGATCTTCCTTTCACAGACTGGGAGCTCTCCCCATGTTCTTTCCTTCCTTGCAAGCACAAAAAGGTGATAGCATGAAAATATTTCCTTATCCTTAACTTTTGGGTTGCCCCAATCATTGATTTTATAGTCCCAAGGTTGGCGGACACGTGTATGGTGATGGGATCCTCGGATCTTTCATGATTAGGGCAAAAGAGATAACAGAAGACGGCCTTGAACCGGATGCAAAACCGGGTTTGGCAGTGCACACCAGAAAGGGTCGACCCATAGGATCGACTCTTGGGATATGGTAGAACAGACCAGTGGTGTTAAAATAAGCGAACCCCAGATGGGGTCGACCCTTGAATGCAACTCTTATGGAAAACTGGTTAAGCCTGAAAAATGTTTCAGGAGTCGACCCATAGGGTCGATCCTTCAAGAGTTCAACCAAAACACCCGAATTTTGTTAAGAGTGGGACAACTCTAGGGTGACGCACAACTTCTGGAAAACAGAAAAACAATGCAGCAGAGTTTCAGGGGTCGACCCTATGGGTCGACCCTTGCTCGGGTCAATTCTGTTTACACAAAAGAAAACTAACCAGCTATGGGTAGACCCTTTCAGGGTTCCTTACAAAACATGTAGTAAACTGAAAAACTGAAGATAAAATCGATGGAGTCGACCCTTGGGGTCGACACAATGACATTATTAGCCGAGAGACCAATGAAATAAATAAGTTTGAGTTTGTTTTGATCTCACCGAGTGTCCTCAAATTGTAGAACAAAAAGTAGCATTCCTGTGTCCTACAATATCACAATTTTCTATGTCAGAGTTAATCTTGATGGTTTAAAATCAAACACTTACTGAGATGGATTTTCTCATTTTGATGAACTTCAACTTTTGGACACCTCTTGGAGATCATGATTCAAAGAGAAGAGGCATCAAGCACGAGTTCTCCAAGATATCGTAGTCACATATAAATATGTTCAAGTTTATTCAATAACCATTTATACTAGTATCATATAGTGTTTGGTCATCATCAAAATATAACGATTAACAACTATCACCCAGGGGGGTTCAACAGAATGTACAATTGAATGGGTAAGAAACAAGTAGAGGTTAATAGCAATTAGACCAGCAGCGGTGCGAGTGGGTGAGTGTGTGCATTGGCTTGCATCCACGGCGATGGGGACAAGGGTGATATTACAACTGCCTGACCTCTGAAATTGAATATGTGCATAGAGAGGATCTAATCATTACAATAGCATGCATAGATAGCATCAGGCCGACTATGGTCCTAGAGACACCGTATCATTCACGACATTTATAGGGGAAACAAGGGACCAGCCACAACATTATCGAACACTATATCTCCCCTCCATCGGCTATCCAGCAATCATGCTTGGGGTTTAATCAAATTCATGGTGCCTTTGGGATGTTCTCATTACGGTGCGAACAAAGATATGTACAAGAGAAGCGATCGACAGTCAATTAACCATATATGGATATACCCCCTCAAATGGCTACCCAGGGATCATGTTTGAGATTTGAACAAACCTCTGGCGCCACGGGGGAGATGGGGAGAGGAAGAGAAGAGATAATCAACTAAGAAGAAGACTTAGGTGACTATATATGTAGATCAATCCATACTCATAATTCATGATTGTGCCGGGGAACCTATAGCCTTACGGGGCATCTTTGGATGCGAGCAGCGGCAAACACGTATATCATCAAACACTGAGTCGAAGAACAATAGCCAGCGACTCAGGCATTCGAACATCAGCATAAGGAGTTGGACGATACCTTGCCGGGGTCATATTCCTCCAGCATGTAGGAATTTCATGTAGCCCCATCGAGGCAAGCTGGGGGCCACACTGCGAGGCTTAATGCCCATGGGATTTATGGAAGAACAATCACACAATAGACACGAACATGAACGAACTATGATCGATGAAACTAGATTGAGTGAGGGAGGGGATTATGTAGCCCCTTGGGGCAATTTCACGGTAGAGACATCACCATCAAGAGGATATGAGAAGGAAGTAGAGGAAGGGAGCAGAGAATCATTAGGTGAGCAATAACGACAAATCCATCTTCCTCCGACTTTCATTCAAGGGCACACAAGAAATATTACAAGTCAGGGGAGAAGGAAAGGAGAATGTAGCCTTGGAGGGGCGTGGATTGGTGGAAACCCACCTACAAAATAGTAACAGAGCACCGTATACTCTATTCCTCGCCACCAACCTTTCTCCGAGATGGGGAGACGGGGGAAAATCTCTCTAGGATCTTAGTTTTTGTAGGCCCTTTTTGGGGGAGGAAGGGACGCTCCGAGACTTCTTGCAGAAGGGCGGAGGCTCTGGGCTTCTCCCTACGTTGGGCGGCGGCCATCTACTCTCTTCTTTTGAAACTAGGGCATGCGCCCTTTTTATAGGCAGAACAAGGGTGGCCTGGTGATCCGACGCGGTCTGCTCCCGGCCACCGGTTCACTAGCGCGTGAAGAGGAGTCGGCGGCCCCCTCATCCGGCAGCTTAGGGGCTATCCTCTGGCTGGGCGGGTGGCGGGGGGGTTCACCCGGCTAGCGCGGACGGATGCGGCGGCCCTAGCTGCCGGGTCAATGTGTGGCCACCGGCCCACCTTCTACTCCTTTGGCACCTTTCTTCTTCTTTAATTATTTCTTTGTCCTTTTTCCTCTTTTCGTCCTCTTCTTGTTTATTCCTGAAAAATAAGAAAACAGTAAAAATGAATTAGCGTCAGAGGAGGGAACACATATTAATATGCGCCTACCTAGAGAAGTGTAAATTCTTTTAGCGTTGATTTTAGCATTAATTTTATCGTGTCAACATCGGGGTAGCACGATCTTACCAGAAAAAATAATAAAAATAAAATTATAAATATTAGGTCACGGTCTATCATCCCACCGCATTCAGAGATGTGGTTCCTGGGTGGGCCGCGACTACGAACAGAGATTCATTCTGATAAAAAAATCCAAAAACAGCGAAAACCAGTCCATGATTCATGAAATCCATGCAATATAGCCCCTCAAAATTGGGGAAAATGATGCAGGATTATAAGGGACATGCAGATGCACTTGTTTGAATAATTAATTTAAGTTTTGGCCCGAGAGATTACCTACCTTAGAGCCGGATTAGAAAGAAGAGGAAGACGAGCGAAGAACAACACTACTTGAAGAAAACCCATGAATGCTCCTCCTAGATCGGTCCTCCCACGCCTAGCAGCCTTCTCCCTTGATCTAAGGTCAACTATGGAGGCTATGGGGTCCTATTTATAGGATTTAAGGCTCCTAAGAGTCTTAATTAGATCAAGGAAACCTAGATAGGGATGAACTCCGAAAACTACGATTTCTATCTATATCTAGGGCTGCCACCACCCTATCTAGTTCGAATTAAGGTTAGGGTTTAGGTTAGATTCGACCTCCTCTTAGTGGATTAGGGTTTGGTTAAAGTTATTAACCCATTAGGGTTAGATTAACACCAATTTATCCCAACTAAAATAAAGGTTTTAGAAATTCCAAAATTTAGGAATTAATTTAGCCTTTTATAGCCCATTAAGCCTTAATTTATTGGCCCATTATTATATTTCAGTAGATTTCCATTATAATTATCTTTACATTCTTTTAATAAGTCCTATAAAAAAACCAGGTTGCTACATCCAGGGTTTACTTATCATTTTTGGAAAGGATTGCAGTCATCTTTGGGGACAAGGTTAAATTTCAGCACAACTTTTCATCCCCAGACGGATGGATAGATCGAAAGGACGAATCAGATTATTGAAGACATGATGATAGTGTGCATGATAGATTTTGGCGATAGTTGGCTGTTTCTAGAGGGAGTATCTATATTATATTTTATTATTTTATATTTATTTCGGGAAATGTTTTCTGGGGGTTGATTGCCTTTTTGGGGTTCTCTCTCTCTCTCTCTCTGAGTCTTCCTTTCGCTTGAAAGCTTTAACCGAGAAGAGAAGGGAAAGAGAGAGGGACCCGCATGTGAAAAGGTATCAGGCGATATGCGGGATCCGGTACAGGATGAGATCCCCACCGACCACAAGCAATCGATGTTTATTTACATTGGAACTAATCCGAACACCTTGTTTCTTTCATCAGCAAAAAGGGGGGGTGACACCGTAATGACCGTGACAGAGGAGGGACCATGTGCATGCTGCTCACATATCATCGACATCATGAAAGTGGGAATAAAAGTGTACAATCATCCACATTTCATTGATAACAAGCTATGAAAGGCATTTTACAAAGATACAGGAGCTCTTCCTTATATTAATTGCAAGCCACGAGACAAGTCCGTCAAGAGTAACGGTCCCCGCGTTATTGCTCCAGAAAAGCACTCAACTGTGCGCTATCGTAGCATCCCAGGTGGGACAATAAACTGGGAAATGTCGGCTCTTGACATAGTGCTGCTGGTGTTCAATTGACCGCATAAGTCTCTGGGTTGGGCGTTAGAACACCGGCGTGCCAACATGAGCGTGCTCGGGGACAGTATGCTTGAACTGCACATCTCCCAAGCAGAAGTACATCTCGGGGTGCCACTGCCTCACTACAGCCCATCTGGGGTTGAATGGGTTTGTAGGAAACCCCAGGGTGTTCCCTCACGCAGGAATGATTGCAAGCCTAGACGTGTGATGTGCTGGAACAGCAGATATGCCACTCTAGTAGGGGCACTTCACTATACCATTGCCAAGGCTTGCAGATAGAAGCTAGCACGACCGTACCTGTAAGAGGAACAGTAGGGATGTAACTGATCCATACCAAAATAGGAGGCTGGGAGTTGAAAGACATCCGGATCATAATTGACCTGAAGCAAAGTTGGATGTAGGTCAATAGTGGGGTATGACTGGGATGAAATAAACGTCAGGAGGAATAATGGCCGAAGCCAGAGCTAGACGTCAAGTTTCAATAAGACGATTGGTTTTTGCTGGGATGGCTATCAAATAATCCATCGATGGGAGAAGAGTGTAATTAGCAAACTGGAATAGGTAATGTGTATGAAAACAACTGTATAAACTGGGACAATTGTTGTAAGACCCGTGAAGTTCGGATTCTTATCGGATTTATAAATCAAAAAATTCCCATGAATTTGGTTGATTTTGTGGGCTTTTTAAATGAGTTATGCATTGAAATAACCCATTATATAATGATTTATAGGAATTATGTGGCATTAACATAATTTTAGTTTCTTTAATGCCTTTTTGCAATCAAAGATTTTATAACAAAAAAAAACATAAACTAAACCCATTTTTTCACCCACGAGAGGAACCCCACGGTTCCCCTCACTCCCTTCTCACGTCCCTCTCATTCTCTCCCTCGTTCTCTCGACGTTCTGCTCCACCCGGCCGCGGGCGGCTGGGAGGAAGAGACCTCGACGAGCTTGGGGTGGTGGTGGAGTGCACGTGAAGCCAGGAAGATTGGTGGTTTGTGTGGTGATCGTCTTCCCTCCGGCGTGGGGAAGGTTTTGACGGGTGGAATGGCTTGAATTCGCAATTCCAAGTAGAGGGATGGATTTCTACTTGACTTTAGCATGTTTTCCTATTGCTTTGAATAGATGCATGCTTGTTTATATGGCTAGTTTGATCAAAAGTTGCATGTGGATTTTATTCCTTTCAAACCCTTGTGAATTGATCTATTGGGCATTGTTCTTTATGTTTTTGAAGCCTATATCATGTGAAAATGGTGTATGACAATAGGGAACAGGTGTATCTCATGTAATCCCGTCGTTTTGAACGATATGGGATGGGTTTTAAACTGTTAGGGCATTTTTCGGAACTGCCGAACCGGTCACGGTCGCCTCTGAACCGCGGCTAGGTCTCTGGAAAGGGACGCGGTTCCGCAGAAACTACTTCAACGTTGTTCTGTTGAGGGTCAAGCGGTGAATAGCCGCAGTTTCGAGGAAACTGCTTCAGCACAGCAGCGGTCTCGAAAGACCCGCGTCTATGTTGCCGCGGTTTCAACTTAAGCGCGTCTATGAGCCTATTTTGATTTTAAGCCTGATCAACTTGTCCCATGTTTCGTGTAGTCCCCATCGATAATATCAAATATGAAATGAGTTTCATTATATAGTTATAACCCATTTGAGTTGGCTTCTCTTTCCTATGTGCTTTGCTCACTAGTCGCAGCCCGACGACCTCTAGAGTCGGCCCACCTAGGAGAGGTGGCGGGACAGTCCCGAAGTATGGTTTCTAGGCTAGTTTTTGTGGGCCCCCTTGCCTTGCAGTAGCCTCCAACTGGGGGGAAACTAGCTAGAGGCCTGGCTTAAGGCATTGAGCTTGTGTGTGCACACGTGGTCAGGGGCGTGGACTTGCGCTGACGAGCGTGACCTTGACTAGTCTTCGTCTTTGGTTACGATTACGGTGTCTCAGTTGCCGCGTTCCAGGCAAGTGGTAGACACCTGAGGCACAGTGTAAGTCGTCAGTGGACGTGTCTGGTCTTTCTTCTAGTGGTCTCACTTCTCCTGTCACTTGGTTTGTAGAATTTTAACTCTAATGGTGAATGAAAGATTCTCATGTTTAATTATGCTTTTTAATTAGCATGAGTTTATGTGGCATTCATATTTAGCTATATTATTTATTGATATTCTTGTACAGCTCATATAATGTGATATAGTTACTTGCCATTGAGTTATTCATTGTGACTTTTAGTTGCGAGGTAGGGATCTGTAGGACCCCTACTGAGTCAATGAAATGAGACTCACCCCTTATTTTTCAGGTGAGGCGCAGCAGTCTGCAGGTTTCCCGTGTGCGTGGTTTTGGCAGACTGTCCTAGTACCCAGCATGGTACAATCCAGGGTATGCCCTGTGTAGTTGTCTTTTTGGGCTCTTGTACAGTTTTGGGCTTGTACTTAGTGCTTCTGGACTAATGTATAATTATATCATGCTGATAATGTAAATTTATCTTCTGCTTTATGTTGTTATTCCTCTAAAATGCACGTGTGATTATAGACCTTTATGCATCCACACTCCACTTTCCAACCCTTTCGGAGCCTCATCAGCTCTTGGGTGGCGTCTCAGGGTCCTAGTGGTATCGGGTCCCTGGTATCCGAGATTCTGGGTCGTTACAGTTGGTATCAGAGCGGTGGTTTTGTGGTGATGTATAAAGACCTAGAATTACAATAGCCCAGAAGAAGTCCATGTACCACTAATTGCTGGCTTAGGTTATTTTCTGTGATCATTTATGTTTCGTTTGGTTGTGTGTTTTCTCTCATGTTCTGGAACTTATGGCGCCAAGGCGAAGGACTCGTTTCCAGGCCAGAGTGCCCATGGAGTTTCTAGAAGAAGAGAGCGGTTCATCACCTCCTCCAGTGAATGTAAGAGGTCAAGGCCATGCTAATCCAATTGTTGGTGAAGGCTTGTCTTTCCAAGGTGGTAGTGGTCGAGTCTTGAAGGAGTTTCTCTTATTTCACCCACCCCAATTTGAAGGGCAGCCTGATCCAGATGCGGCAAGAGCATGGGTGGATCCTACTGAGCGTGTTTTTCGTTGCATGGAGTGTGCCGAAGATGAAAAGGTGATGTTGGCTACTTTTCAGTTGTAGGGGGTAGCACTTGCTTGGTGGATTACATAGTGGGAAATGACATTCCAATCTCGTCGTCTCTGACTGATTAGTTGGCGGGGGTTTGCCTCTTCCTTTGAATGTACATATAGTCCAGCTTATCTCAGAATGGACAAAATGTACCAATTTATGGAGTTGGTCCAAGGTGAGATGGCAGTCTTGTAGTATCGAACTAAATTTGTAGAATTGGGCCGATATGCTCCACATATCATGGCAGATAAAGGGATGAAGACTCAGTAGTTTCTGCGTGGTTTGAGGCCGGAATTAAGGCAACCTCTTATTGCGACTAGAGTGGCAGATTTAGGCATGGCATATCAAGCAGCAGCAGCATTAGAGCTGGACATGGCAAGAACTCAAGGGCGGACCCAAGCGGGGCCAATGCGGCAAGGTGAGAAGCAACATCAGCCGAGTGGTCAGCCGAGTGTGCCAGGAGTGCCATCTTCTATTCCTTCTGCCAGTGGTTCTTCCTCCTTGAAGTCAAATTTTAGGCAGATGTTCAGGAAGTCTAAGAAGCAGTATGACATGCAAGCTTCGGCTAGCAGTGTGCAACAACCTGCACCTTCTCAACGATAGGGATCAGTAGGGAATCAGCCTCGAGCATGTCCCAGATGTGGTGAGATCCATCCGGGTAGACAATGTACGATGCTAGTGGTTTGTTTCCGATGTTATCAGGTAGGACATGTGGTGCGTGATTGTCCAATGAGGCCTAAGCAGCCTGCTTAGTTTTCACAGCCACAGCAGTTCCGACCTCCACCACCATAGTAGCTGCAGCAGTTTCTACAAGCACAGGTGTCATCACAGTAGTCCACGGCGGGCGGAAAGAAATCTCGAGGAAGGGTTATGCATATTACTCATGCTCAGGCCGTTGCATCACAACTAGTGGAACGTACTGTTATGATTTATGGTCATGCCGCACATGTTTTATTTGACTCTGGTGCTTCTCATTCATTTATTTCTGAAGATTTTGTTGCTTGCATTGAGGAGCCGACTTCAGAGTTGTCTTGTGAGTTGATTGTGGAATTGCCTACTGGAGAGATCATGTTCACTCCTTTTTGTCTTGATAAGGCCCAAGCGGTAATTGAGAATTAGCAGTTGCCTGCTAGACTGTATGCTTTGCAGTTGGTAGATTATGTTGTCATTCTGGGCATGGATTGGCTAGAGGATTATGGTGCAGTGGTTGATTACAAAACCAAAAAGATCTATTTTCAGCCATCTGAGGGAGCAGCATTTTATTTCCAAAGTATTCGATCTTGTTCTCCTCGCTTGCTTATTTCTGATATTCGAGCCCGTAGGCTACTTGATGCTGGTTGCCAGGGATTCCTTGCTTTCGTGGTTGCTGTTGAGGCACCACAGCAGGACATAGATGATATTCCTGTGGTTTGTGAATTTCCTGATGTTTTTCCTGATGAGTTTCCAGGCTTACCTCCATAGCAAGAACTTGAGTTTGTGATCGAAGTAATACCAGGTATGGTGTCTTTATCAAAAGCACCTTACCATATGGCTCCTGCAGATTTGAAGGAATTGAGAGCACAATTGCAAGAATTGTTGGAAAAGGGCTATATCCGTCCTAACTTTTCCCCATCGGGTGCTCCTGTGTTATTTGTGTAGAAGAAAGATGGGAGCCTGAGGCTATGTATTGATTACAGGCAATTGAATCAGGTGACTATAAAGAATAAATATCCTCTTCCCAAGATCGATGACTTATTTGACCAACTTAAGTCAGCTTGTGTCTTTTCTCAGATTGATCTCTGATCTGGCTATTATCAATTGCAGATCAGGGAATCTGACGTAGAGAAGACTGCTTTTAGTACGAGGTATGGTCATTATGAATTTTTGGTTATGCCATTTGGGCTAACCAATGCACCTGCAACATTTATGGATTTGATGCATCAGGTGTTTGTCCATATTTGGACCAGTTTATGGTGGTCTTTGTGAATGATATTTTGATCTATTCTACTTCGGAATAGGAGCATGTGCAGCATTTGAGAATGGCATTGCAGAGTCTACGAGATCACCAGCTTTATGCAAAATTCAGCAAGTGTGAGTTCTGGCTTGAAGAAATTCATTTTCTGGGCCATGTGATTTCTGGTGAAGGGATTGCAGTCGACCCGGCAAAAATTGAGGCCATTCTTCTTTGGCAGAGACCAAGGTCTGTGATAGAAGTTAGAAGCTTCTTGGGTCTTGATGGATATTACAGAAGGTTCATTCAAGATTTTACACGAATTGTCGTGCCGATGACTAAACTGACTCGAAAAGATGTGCCTTTTGTGTGGTCCGAGGATTGTGAACAGAGCTTCAATGATTTGAAAAGGGTACTCACGACTTCCCCAATGCTTGTCTTGCCTTCTAGCTCTAGTGGATTCGTTGTGTGTACGAATGCTTCTCAAGTGGGTTTGGGTGCAGTGCTTATGCAGCATGGTAGAGTTGTGGCATACGCATCCCGGCAATTGAAGCAGCATGAAGAAAATTATCCCACTCATGATTTGGAGCTGGCGGTGGTGATTTTTACATTAAAAATCTAGAGGCATTATTTATATGGTGAGAAATTTGAAATTTTCACTAATCATCAAAGTTTGAAATATGTGTTTTCCCAGAAGGACTTGAATCTTCGTCAGCGCAGGTGGATGGAGTATATGAAAGATTATGATTTTACTCTATCTTATAAACCTGGCAAGATGAATGTAGTGGCCGATGCACTAAGCAGAAAGGTGAAGATCAGTCACTTGATGATGCAAGAGTGTAAGCTATGGGAGCAAATTCCAACTGAGACTTTCAAATTGAAAATTCCCCGTGATCCGATGACAGTTATTCTTGCTAGTCTGGTGATGACTCCAGCTATTTATCGGTAGATCTGGGAGGCACAACAGGCAGATTCTGAGTTGTCTCGCATTGTGATAATGCCAGAAGTGGAATTAGGTGATGATGCAGTGGTAAGATTCAAAAGCAAAATCTATGTTCCAGCTGAAGATTCTTTAAGGAATACTATTTTACATGAAGCACATGGATCCTGCTATACCATTCACCCTGGAACCACAAAGATGTATAATAATATGAAGAGGCAATTCTGGTGGCCAAGCATGAAAAAAGATGTGGCAGACTTCATGGCTAAATGCTCGACATGTCAGTAGGTCAAAGCTGAGCATCAGAGACTCGGAGGTATGCTTCAACCTTTAGAAATTCCGATGTGGAAATGGGATCATGTGACTACCGATTTTGTTGTGGGTTTGCCTCGAACCCCACAAGGCTTTGATGGCATATGGTTGTTGGTTGATCGCTTGACTAAGATAGCTAGAATGTTGTCGATTAAGGTAAATTGGAAAGTTCAGAGATTGGCCAGGCTTTATGTTGAAAGAATTGTGCCATTGCATGGAATTCCAATGTCTATTATATCATATCGTGACCCACGGTTTACATCTGACTTTTGACGGAGTTTTCAAAAGGCATTGGGCACAGAATTGGCATTCAGTTCAGCATACCATCCTCAGTCTGATGGCCAGTCTGAAAGGACCATTTAGACATTAGAAGACATGATGAGATAGTGTTGTCTGGATTGGCAGGGTTCGTGGAGCCAGCATTTGCCATTGGTAGAATTTGCTTATAATAATAGCTATCATTCTAGTATTGGTATGGCATAGTATGAAGCCTTGTATGGTCAGCCTTGTCGTACGCCGTTAGACTGGTTTGAGGTTGGTGAGCGGCTTTTGACAGGACCAGATTTGGTGCGACATTGTGTAGAGGTGGTTCACCTGATCAGGCAGAGATTGTTGGCAGCTCAAAGACGACAGAAAAGCTATTATAATCGGCATAGAAGGCCTTTGCAATTTGAGCCTGGAGATTTTGTATTTCTGAGAATATCTCCAATGAAGGGTGTATTGAGATTTGGCAAGAATGGAAAGCTTAGTCCCCGATACCTTGGTATGTTTCCTATTTTGGAGCGTGTGGGCCAAGTGGCTTATTGTCTTCAGTTGCCACCGGCAATGTGAGTAATCCACGATGTGTTTCATGTGTCCATGTTGAGGAAATATGTGCCTGATGAGTCACACATTCTTGATGATTCTATATTGCCTGAAGTGGCGGCGGATCTATCTACGCCAGAGTATCCAATTCGTATTGAGGATTGTCGCGATCAGCGGCTGAGGAACAAGGTCATCCCTCTGGTGAAGGTAGTGTGGCAGCGCCACTCCGGTCCTAAGGCTACAAGGGAACGTGAGGAAGACATGCGCCAGTAGTTCCCTTATCTATTTGAATAGGTATATTCTTTCTGTTCCTTCCTGGTATTCCTTTCAAATTGCGAGGATTAAATTTTTATTAGGAGGGAGGGACCATAAGACCCGTGAAGTTTGAATTCTTATAGGATTTATAAATCAAAAAATTCCCACGAATTTGGTTGATTTTGTGGGCTTTTTAAATGAGTTATGCATTGAAATAATGCATTATATAATGATTTATAGGAATTATGGGGCGTTAACATAATTTCAATTTCTTTAATGCCTTTTGCAATCAAAGATTTTATAACAAAAAAAACCTAAACTAAACCCATTTTTTCACCCACGAGAGGAACCCCATGGTTCCCCTCTCTCCCTTCTCACGTCTCTCATTCTCTCCCTCGTTCTCTTGGCGTTCTGATCCACCCGGCCGCAGGCGGCTTGGAGGAGGAGACCTCGGCGAGCTTGGGGCGGTGGTGGAGTGCACGTGAAGCCAAGAAGATTGGTGGTTCGTGTGGTGATCATCTTCCCTCCGGCGTGGGGAAGGTTTTGACGGGTGGAACGTCTTGAATTCGCAATTCCAAGTAGGGGGATGGACTTCTACTTGACTTTAGCATGTTTTCCTATTGTTTTGAATAGATACAAGCTTGTTTATATGGCTAGTTTAATCAAAAATTGCATGTGGGTTTTATTCCTTTCAAACACTTGTGAATTGATCTATTGGGCATTGTTCTTTATGTTTTTGAAGCCTATATCATGTGAAAATGGTGTATGACAATAGGGAACATGTGTATCTCATGTAATTCCGTCGTTTTGAACGATTTGGGATGGGTTTTACACTGTTAGGGCATTTTCTGAAACTACCGGACCGGTCGCGGTCGCCTCTGAACCTCAGCTAGGTCTCTGGAAGGGGACGCGGTTCTGCAGAAACTACTTCAACGTTGTTCTGTCGAGGGTCAAGCGGTGAATAGCTGCAGTTTCGAGGAAACTGCTTCAGCACAGCAGCGGTCTCGAAAGACCCGCGTCTATGCTATCGTGGTTTCAACTTAAGTGCGTCAATGAGCCTATTTTGGTTTTAAGCCTGATCAACTTGTCTCGTGTTTCATGCAGTCCCCGTCGATAATATCAAATATGAAATGATTTTCGTTGTATATTTATAACCCATTTGAGTTGGCTTATTGGTGCGGACACCCGAGCGCATGCGAGACATGAGTCGGCGAGCCACCGGTACTGCACGAGGAGCACGACTCGAGCCACCTCAGCATCCCTATGGCTCGGAGACAGTCTGGAGGTTCCCCACTGAGTCATAGCATTTATCATATTTTTTAGGATTTTTATTTGTGTGTAATGTATTTTATTTCCTTTTTGTCAGTGTGTAATTTAGATAGTTCGAGGGGCTTATGTGCAAAATGGGGATCCCTGGGTCCCACGGGCCCCCACTCCACTCTCATTGGGCCACCTCAGCTCTAGGGCCCCTGTGGGGTCAGTCAACCCTCCCTGGAGGCTTCTAGAAGGGTGGGCCAAGGGAGGGGGACAATGGACTTGAAAAGTCCACATGGGAGGCCACCAACCCCACCTACCATGTCCCCCCCTTGACCCTCCTTGGTCAAGGTGCGCCCCCCTCCCCTTTTTGTTTAATATTTTGTTGTATTTTGATCAAACTCCATCCTAGCCATCCATCCCCAACCCCTAGATCCAACGGTGGAGGATGAGTTTGGTGGGAGTCATATATAAGGCATGTAATTACCATTTTCTTGAATTAATGGCATTTGAAAGTTGGAAAAACCCCTTGAGTAGCCTTGGGCGCACCCCTCTCTCCCTCCTCTCTCCCCCTTGTATGCTGTGAAGGCTTCCATTCTGAGGTGTGACTCCTCGTGTATCGATTCCGACGATCGCCGCCGCCGCCACGAGCCGCCACCGCACCGCCATCGCCATCAACGGAGTTCTGCCTGCGCAGTACCACAGCAGCTTGTTCGAAATTCACAGGTTCAGAAGAGTCCACTGGCCCTAGATTGAAGGATTTCGAATCCTCTTTCCAACGGCACTAGTTTCGTCGCATTCTGGCGACGGGGCCGATCGCAGCGGCCGTTTTCGCCGGAGCGCGCGCTGCTCAAACAGCAACATCAGCTCGTGGACAGCACTCTCTCCACTTGGGAACCGGGGCACCCGACCTCCGGTGAGTGTCGCCGGCTGACCGTCGTCCAGGGAAGCGTGCTGCCAGGGGTCCCCATTACAGTGGGACCCACCCCGCCAGACCCGGAGGATAGGACAGCATGTAGGCCCCATGGCCCATTGATTTCGCCGTCCGAAAAGCACGAGAACGCGGAGTTCGGCGCGTCGAGACGACATCAAGATGCTGCCCGTCAACCTGATTTGCGTGATCCCCGGGGCCCATATGTGACCTTTTACCTCCCTGCGTGGAGTGGGTCGAATCTCTTTGTACCGCTGTGAATTATGTTAACCGGGGGCCCGTAAGTCAGCCGGGGTGTCTTCGCCACACCGGGTGCGTGGAGGTAAAGGTCTTAACTCCTTAGCGTTACATTGCTTAGCTAGTATACGGTCTTAGGCCGCTGCCGAGCGTGTAGGTACTAGCTCGTGTGTCCATGTCACCACAGTGAGAGTGAGAGTGACCCATCCCGTGACTCGATCCGAGTCCGAAAGTTGAGTCGGACTACCCTTGACCTCCGCCGATTCCTTAACCGCGCACGGTCCGCGCTTTCCCTCGCTTGGGACGATGAGTGAGCTTCCACTTCTGTTAGCGACGTTTCGCCACTAGGAGCTCGTAGTGTCGGGCTTAGTGTCTCCCTGGTGTGTGTTGCTGGTCGCGTCCACATCTATAGTCTGAGGTCCACCCCACGTAGAGTCGCCTCCCGTGTCCGTCCCGCATCAGTTTGGTATCAGAGCGAGTTGAGTCTAGGGTAGTCATTGCATAAGTCTTGCATGCATCATGGTCTAAGTCGAGTCTAGGACCATCATTACTTTCAAAACAAAAAAAAAGTGTGTTTTAAATTGCATTTGCACCCTTTACCCGGTATATCAAAAGGTGTTGTCCGAACGTTAGGTTATGCCTATCGGGAAGACCGCACACTTGCGCGAGTGATCTTCGGATCGCTTATCTCCGCCACGTACCGGATATTGGTTAGGTCTAAGTGCATCTTTGTTGCATTAGTGAGTGTTTGCATTAGTTGGTGTCTTCTAGGTCGTGTGTCAGTTGTGTTGCATCTCTGTAGTTTTGATGATGACTAACACTATGAATCAAATTATTTTTATGATAATTATTTTGATACTCCTTGATGAATGATAAAGATCCTGCATTGTCTAAATATTCTTAGGATCTAATGTTGTTGTCTTGCATGCACATCTATGGATCAAATACTTTTTCATCATGCTTTTCTGATTTAATGCTCCTCTATCATGTTCACCCATAAGCTCATACTTATTTGTCTTGTTTATATGGGTTTTGTGCATTTAGTGCGTTGACGCACTTGGCTGGCTGCGTAGACGCAATAGTGCATCTTTCGCTTGCTATTTTGTCCACTGCGTCGACGCTGTCACTGGATGCGTTGACACATTGGCCTGTTGCCAGGGGCGTGAGCATTTCGTTTAAGCAGTTGAGTCGACGCTGCACGATGGAAGCGTTGACGCATTGGCTTGGTGCCAAGGGCTTGAGCGTCTCACCTATGAAGCTGAGTCGACGCTGTCACCTGAAGCGTTGACGCATTGGCTTGTTACCAAGAGATTGTGCGTCTCACCCAAGGAGCTGAGGCGACGCTACACAATGGAAGCGTCGACGCCTTGAGTTTATGACCAAAGGTTCTTTTGATCAACCACCAAGCAAAAGCGTCGACGCTGTCACTAATGCGTTGATGCATTAGTGTGTTTTGTCAAGGGACCTGTTCTCCATTATATCCATTGCGTTAACGCCTTGGCTTTAGTGCGTTGACGCGCTCTTCAGTCCTTTGATAAGTCCCGTGCAATCTGTGTGAACAATGTATGACTTGAATATTTCTGAGATTGACTGAATGTTCTCTAAAACCTTACAGGGACTTAAAGACAAATTGGAACTTTATTCCAATCATGTGAGCACGTGATCCGAGGGAATAATCATCTAACACGTGGCTCGGTTCATATGGAAGCATGACTTCGTGCGTGTCTCCCAAACCCTCACTCTCTCGTGAGGTTGGATATATATATGAAGGTTTCTGCTCCTGAAAAGCTGCCGAAGCCACAAGGAAAAGGGTGAGGCCAGAGCGAGAGGAAGGAGAGGAGAAGCCATCCTGATCCATTCGTTGAGCGTACCTGGAAGAGAGAGAGTGATGAAGGAAAGGATGGTTTTCTGCTATGTTTTGTCTATGCTTCTTTAAGAAGCTACATTGTTTCTCCGTTCAATTGTCTTCGATATTTCTTTATGTTTTCAGTTGTTTGTTCTTAAATTCCGATACTCTATTTTATCGTTCCCTCTAGGTGTAGAGGAAGAGAGGTGAATCCTCTGGGTTGCATTGTGGTTCCCTCTGAATCAGATCAGAGGAAGGGAGGTGGTCTCCGGGGTTGTTGTGTTCAGATAGTGAGGAGGCTATCTGGGTTGTTCCCTCCGGCTGTGGAGGAAGAGAGACAACGTCTCTGAATTGCAGTGAGGGTGAGTCATTGCTGGGTTCCCTCTTGTCTAAGAGGAAGGGAGAGTTATCTTCAGGTCAAGTCTTGGGGTGTGAGACATGGGTGCAAGCTGTGTGTTCAGCGTCTGTAGGGATTTCGATCCCCAAGCTGTGGATCAGCGTGTTGTTGGCAGACTGAGTCTGCGGTTCTTTCTTGTGAAAGGGAAGCCTCACTCGGCCTTGAGTGAGGGATGGACGTAAGTCTGCAGGTTGCAGACTGAACCATCTAAACCTCTTGTTCTCTATGGTGTGGCTGTGCGCATCTATTTCCTTTATGCTTCTGTCTGGTTTCATGAAGTAAGTGTGATTGTTGTTGATCGAAACCTTAGTCTGACTGCTCGCTTAGTGCTTGTGCATATGTGCTGATGAAATTCTAAGTGATATATGTTCCGCGCTCGTGACCTGCTTTATCTTGGTTGAGGTTTAGGACCATTTTACATATAGTCAGTCTTCCTAGCCCATCTCATCTTCGAAGATCTCCTCGGCTCGGACAAATATTTTTTAAACAGTGATCTATTCATCCCCTCCCCTTCTAGCTCACCATCCTCTTACTTAACAGTTGGTATCCGAGCGGGTTTACCCGAGATGTGGTCCAACGACCAGGGTAATCCTGGAACCAGTGGTCCTCGCAGCTACATAGCTGAAGGACAGTCAATCTCCCGTCCCCCATATTTTGATGGTTCTAATTATTTCTTTTGGAAAAACAGGATGGAAGTTTTCATCCGATCTCAGAGCCACAAGCTGTGGAGAGTCATTACAACTGGACCTTATGATTTACCTCCGAATGAGGAGATGTGGTCTGAAGAACAAGTCAAATTATCCGGACTGAACTGGTCTGCGCTTAACATCATCCAGTGTGCAGTTCACCCTGAAGAATATGCCCGAATTTCACCGTGCAAGACAGCTAAGAAGATGTGGGATGAACTAGCGCTGATTTACGAGGGTACCTCTCAGGTCAGAGCTACCAAGGTAAACTACCTAACCTCTGAGTATGAATTATTCAAGATGAAGTCAGAGGAGAGCGCGACTGATATGTACGCTAGGCTGTCACTGATCACAAACAGCCTCAAGGGGTTTGGAAAGGAAATATCTGATGGGGATATAGTCAGGAAGATCTTGAGATCTTTGACTCCAGTGTGGCACACAAAGGCCACTGTGATAGAGGAATCGAAGGATTTAACAACTATGACTGTCACTGAACTCATAGGGTCTCTTATGACCTATGAGATGAATCTCAAGAAAACAGGAGAAGGAAGTGACAGAAAGGGCAAGAATGTTGCTCTTAAAGTTGAACAACACAGCAGCAGCAGCAGCAGCAGTGGAGACTCTGATGGAATTCCAGACCCTGACAGGAGTGAAAAAGCTTTGCTCACATGACAGTTCAGGAAATTTCTGAAACTGAAGGGAAAATCATATGGGAGAAGAAGAAACTACTCATCAGGTAAATATCCGAACAATGGCAATGACAAGGATAGGAATGCTAAAAGTGTGATGTGTTATCATTGTAGGAACTTTGGGCACATGAAGCAAGATTGCCCTGAGCTTCAGAAGAAGACACTGGATTACCATAAGAAAGGCTCCAAAGTGTACAAGAAAAAGCCAAAAGCTATGGTATGCACTTGGAGCGATGAAGAAGAAGACTCAGAGACTAATTCCTCAGGAAAGGAGACTGAAGGAGTATGTCTGATGGCCGACGAGGAAAATGAGATAATCAATCCCTTTGTGACTTACTCTATTGATGACTGGGAAGATAAGTATGGTGAACTGCTAGATATGTACAATGCCTTAGCTAAAGAACATAGAGTCACCAAACGCAAACTCAATGTGGTTAATGAAGAACAAGAACTCATCAAGACAGAAAATTCCAAACTGATAGCTGAATTAGCTCAAATGGAATATGTAAGAAATAATAACAATCTTGTTAAAAATGAGCTTGAAAAACTTAGAAAACAGCTTGATGAAACCAATCAACATACTGAAGAAAACCTGAGACAAAATGACTTACTCAGGGAAGGGTATGAAGCTGTTAAAAGGGTCAATGATGAATTGCTGGAAAACAATATATGTCTGCGGAAGGAGTTGGAAGATAAGAAGAAAACCCTTGAGAGGTTTGTTTTGGGAGAGAGTAATTTGAATGCCTTGTTAGGCACCAAAGTAAATTTTAACAGAGAGGGGTTGGGTTTCAACCCAAGTAAGAAGGAAGCATTTGGGGTAAAAACCACTACTTTCTGCACTGAGAAAGGAAAAGAGAAACTGGACATTCCATCCAGTTCCAAAACTACTGAACAACAAAAGAACATCCATAGACAACAGGCTGATTTTGGAAAAAATATCTTCAAGAAATTCAACAAGCCCACGCATCAGAAGCAAGATGTCTGTCAATTCAACAACTATGACTCTAATAAAAGAATGTGCTATTTTAAAAGAAACATGGGAACGTCTAACTACATACAGAATACTGTCAATAAAATGCCTTCATTTAGACAGGTTAAAAATTATGGTCTGGCTGGGACCCAAACCTTTATCAACAGAAACTGGACACACCTTGAGAAATAAAAAGAAACAAATGAAATGCACATCAATAACAAAACTGTCAACTCTCAGCACAGAAAGAAAAAGGGGTTGAAACAGATCTGGATTCCCAAGACTGTGCTTAATGAATTGAACGGTATTTTTGGACCCAACTTACCTTGGGTTCCAAAGCACACAACTTAAATTGTTATTGTGCAGGTGAGCCTAGCAGCCGAGAACAACAAGTGGTATCTCGACAGTGGCTGCTCGAGGCACATGACAGGGGATCAAAGAAAGTTCAGCAAGCTTGAATTGAAAGCAGGAGGGTCAGTTAAGTTTGGAGGTAAAAATAAAGGCCAAATCATTGGGACCGGAACCATCGGTAAGAAAACCTCCAACTCTGTTGAGAAAGTCTTGTTGGTTGAAGGTCTGCAACACACTTTATTGAGTATTAGTCAGTTGTGTGACAAGGGTCACAAGGTTCTTTTTGATGAGCATGCTTGCAAAATTTTAGAACCAAACTCTGATAAAATAAAGTTCATTGCAAATAGAGTCAATAATGTCTATATTGTGGATCTTGATGTTGAGTCTGAGTCTAATCTGTGTCTCACTGCTGATTCAGAGAATAACATGTTTGACTAGCATAGGCGACTAGGCCATGCTAGCTTTAACACCTTGCATAAATTAGCTAAATTTGATTTAGTTAGAGGCATGCCTAGCTTAAAGTTCAAATCAGTTTCGAAGAATTGCGAGGCCTGTGCTCTAGGCAAGCAAACTCGAGCTTCTTTTAAAATTAGGTCTGAGAGCTTGTCAACAAAGATCATGGAACACTTGCACATGGATCTCTTTGGTCCTACCAGAACCCAGAGTCCAAATGGTAAGAGATTTGATTTTGTCATTGTCGATGACTACTCTAGATTTGCATGGCTATTTTTCTTGGCAAATAAGAGTGATGCTTTTCAAAAATTTGAACATTTTTTCAATAAGCAAAAACATATAGGGCACAAGATCATTGTTATCCAATCAGATCATGGAGGAGAGTTTGAGAACTCCTCATTTTCTAGCTTCTATGACAAGGAGGGACTGACTCACAAATTTTCTTCTCTCAGGACCCCAGAGCAGAATGGAATTGTGGAGAGAAGGAATCGAACAATAGTGGAAATGGCAAGAACACTACTAATGGAGAGTCAGCTACCTAAGAGCTTTTGGGCAGAAGCGGCAAACACAGCCTGCTACATACTTAATAGAGCTTTGGTAAAACCCATACATAAGAAAACACCATATGAACTCCTGAAAGGTAAGAGGCCTAATGTCTCATATTTCAAAATTTTTGGTTCATAATGCTTTATTCATAATAACAACAAGAGAGACTTAGATAAATTTGATGCTAGAAGTATTCCAGGAATATTCCTAGGATACTCTAAAACATCTAGGGCCTTCAGGGTCTTTAATAAAACTGATAGAACTGTAGAGGAAACCCCTCATGTTATTTTTGATGAAACAAAAATCTCTAATAGTCTAAATGATGATAACAGGTCTACAAGTCATGATGGAGAGTTCCTGAATCAAATGCAAGAGGAGGAAGTACAACCGGCTGAAGAACCCACTGATCTGAACCCAGTAAGTACAGCCGAACAAGGTGACTCCTCAACAAATGTCAGAGTTTTAAAAGACCACCCTGTAACCAATATTATTGGTAGTCTTAATGATCCCCCTAGGATAATATCTCATTTCAGAAATGTTCAGAATCAGGACTTAATTGCTTTAGTTTCTCAAATTGAGCCAAAGACCATTGAAGAAGCCTTAAGTGATGAGAATTGGGTAACTGTCATGTGTGAAGAACTAGGGCAATTTGATAGAAACAATGTCTGGGAACTTGTACCTAGACCTGAAATTTTCAATGTAATAGGAACAAAATGTGTTTTTAAGAACAAACTGAATGAAGAAGGTGTCATCTCTAGGAATAAAGCTAGACTTGTAGCTAAAGGCTACAGTCAGGAGTATGGAGTGGACTTTGATGAATCCTTTGCTCCAATAGCTAGAATGGAGGCTATCAGAATTCTATTAGCATTTGCTTGTTCAAACAACATAAAACTTCAACAAATGGATGTTAAGAGTGCTTTCTTGAATGGAATTCTAAAAGAAGAAGTTTATGTTGAACAACCTCCTGGTTTTCAGTTTTCGACTAAACCTGATCAAGTTTTCAGGTTAAACAAAGCTCTTTATGGACTAAAGCAGGATCCTCGGGCCTGGTATGAAAGACTGACCAGTTTCTTACTGAATAAAGGATATAACAGAGGTAAAGTTGACCAAACCTTATTCACTAAGAATTCAAGATAAGATCTCATCATAGTTCAGGTATATGTAGACGACATTATTTTTGGATCAACAAATCCTGAACTGTGTAAAGAATTTTCACAGCTTATGTCAGCTGAATTTGAGATGAGCTTAGTTGGAGAACTGACTTATTTCCTTGGCTTGCAAATAAATCAAATGTCAGATGGCTGCTTCTTCCACCAAACCAAGTATACGCTGGATATCCTAAAAAGGTTTGGAATGACTAACCTGAAGCAAATATCCACCCCAATGAGCACAAGCATGACCCTTAATGCAGATGAGTCAGGTAAACAAGTGGATGAAAAACTCTACAGAGGTATGATCGGATCCCTCTTGTACTTAACTGCCTCTAGGCCAGACATACAATTCAGTGTTGGTTTATGTGCAAGATATCAGTCTAGGCCTACTGAACTACATTTGTCTGCTGTAAAAAGAATCTTTAGATATCTGTCTGCCACACATACATTAGGCTTATGGTATCCTGCTTCACGCACATTAGATTTAGTTGCATACACTGATGCAGACTTTGCTGGATGCAAACTAGATAGGAAGAGCACCAGTGGCCACTGCCAGTTCTTAGGAGGATGCCTAGTTTCTTGGAGTTCAAAGAAATAACATTCAGTGGCTCTTTCCACTGCTGAGGCTGAATACGTGGCTGCAAGCAGCTGTGGCACTCAGGTTATCTGGATCAAGCATCAACTTCAGGATTATCAAGTAGAGACAGGTTGCACTCCCATCTTTTGTGATAACACTAGTGCCATAAACATTGCAAAGAATCCTGTTTTACACTCACGAACAAAACACATTGAAATCAGGCACCACTTTATCAGAAATGAAATTGCAAATAAAACATTTGAATTAATTCATGTTGGGACTGCAGATCAAATTACTGATATTTTTACAAAACCTCTAGATACTGAAAAATTCACTTCTTCGAGAAGAGAACTTGGTATTTACAAACTCTGACTGATTTGAGGCAATGAATTCTGGTTCATGTATTTCCATAAATTTAGTAGTAGTTTTGTCATACTCTTTCTGGTGGGGGTCCCTATGTGAGGGGGAGCGGGTGTGTACTTTGAGTAAAGTCAATTCTGCTTCTCTGCTGTTTTCTGGGTAGAATGGAAGATAGAGCTACTAGAGAGGGGGAGCTTGACTAATTAGAAATGCTTGAAAGATGGTTGTTGTTGCTGGATTAAATGTTAGAATTGATCTTGAATATTCCTCTTAATAAAACCTCATTCATTTCCTACATTCTTAAGTTTGTGTAATTAAAGTCCAGCTAGAATCCTCTTCTAGTAAGTCTTAAGAGGCTAAGATTAACCTTCACAAGTATATCCTCTTACTTTGTTGCATGACTCATGAACAAGCTAGACTTGTAAGAAATGGTTTCTGTTTATGAGCTTCTCATTGGACATCTTGATAAGACCTCTAATATTTGCCCTAGTTTTTGTCTTCAAACAACCCCTTGTTGAGCTAGTTAAACTGATCTGTGCTTAAAACTGCATACTGAGAAACTAGGAATCCCATCAATGAAATGAGAATTTCCTATGTCATGAGGTATCAATTCTCATAAACAAAATCAAAAGAAAGAACTTCAATTCAAAATTATGCTTGGCAGAGCAATGATGACAATATGGTGAGTAACTGGGGATTCTGGCCTCTGATCAAGGTGTCTCCTCATGTAACAACCAATGGTCACTATCTCTGTTCTCTAATTGAGAAGTGATGAGGCTCTTACACTGAGTAACTGAGGATGCTGGCCTCTGACCAAGGTGCATACTTAATGTCAAAAGTGTAACTGGCCAAATACACTCTATAACTGTGCTTTCTCTGCCTGGACTGGTTGTCCTCAATGCCTACAGGCTGTCTTAGTGGTTCAAACTCTTGTTGTCTCTTTGACAAGCCTTAACAGCTACCTCAGTCATACTTGTTGCCACTTGCTCTTCTCTCATAATCATAGTAAGTTGATAAACTTCCAGTTTATTCTGAATCTCTTTCTCTTACCAGAACTCTAAGATTCTTCACTGGACCTTACAGCCCCACTTAAGCATCTAAGATTTGACAATGAGTGTCTACTGTTGGAATCCTCTCCATCTTTTCTCATCAGTCCAGCGTCAACATCTCTCTTCCTCCTTGTTTTGATGATGTCAAAGGGGGAGAAGGTTGAAAAGTCTGAAAAGGGGAGAAGGTTGAAAGGGGGAGTAAAGAGGTGATCTTGTAGCTAGCTAGTGGAAGGAAGGTTTTGGAATGGTTTTTGATAAAAGATGATGAGTGCTGTGAGTTCAGGCCTGTTCAGGCCTTGAGAAGTCACCATTGCTGCCTTTATTGAGAATGTTTTAAGTTGGTGTTTCTTCTTTCACTGAATTTGACTCATGGTGTTGCCATCGTCAAAAAGGGGGAGATTGTTGCATCTCTGTAGTTTTGATGATGACTAACACTATGAATCAAATTATTTTTATGATAATTATTTTGATGCTCCTTGATGAATGATAAAGATCCTGCATTATCTAAATATTCTTAGGATCTAATGTTGTTGTCTTGCATGCACATCTATGGATCAAATACTTTTTCATCATGCTTTTCTGATTTAATGCTCCTCTATCATGTTCACCCATAAGCTCATACTTATTTGTCTTGTTTATATGGGTTCTGTGCATTTAGTGCGTTGACGCACTTGGCTGGCTGCGTAGATGCAATAGTGCGTCTTTCGCTTACTATTTTGTCCACTGCGTCGACACTGTCACTGGATGCGTTGACACATTGGCCTGTTGCCAGGGGCGTGAGCATTTCGTTTAAGCAGTTGAGTCGACGCTGCATGATGGAAGCATTGACGCATTGGCTTGGTGCCAAGGGCTTGAGCGTCTCGCCTATGAAGCTGAGTCGACGCTGTCACCTGAAGCGTTGATGCATTGGCTTGTTACCAAGAGATTGTGCGTCTCGCCCAAGGAGCTGAGGCGACGCTACACAATGGAAGCGTCGACGCCTTGAGTTTATGACCAAAGGTTCTTTTGATCAACCACCAAGCAGAAGCATCGACGCTGTCACTAATGCGTTGACGCATTAGTGTGTTTTGTCAAGGGACCTGTTATCCATTATATCCATTGCGTTAACGCCTTGGCTTTAGTGCGTTGACGTGCTCTTCAGTCCTTTGATAAGTCCCGTGCAATCTGTGTGAACAATGTATGACTTGAATATTTCTGAGATTGACTGAATGTTCTCTGAAACCTTACAGGGACTTAAAGATAAATTGGAACTTTATTCCAATCATGTGAGCACGTGATCCGAGGGAATAATCATCTAACACGTGGCTCGGTTCATCTGGAAGCAGTGTCTCCCAAACCCTCACTCTCTCGTGAGGTTGGATATATATATGAAGGTTTCTGCTCCTGAAAAGCTGCCGAAGCCACAAGGAAAAGGGTGAGGCCAGAGCGAGAGGAAGGAGAGGAGAAGCCATCCTGATCCATTCGTTGAGCGTACCTGGAAGAGAGAGAGTGATGAAGGAAAGGATGATTTTCTGCTATATTTTGTCTATGCTTCTTTAAGAAGCTACATTGTTTCTCTGTTTGATTATCTTTGATATTTCTTTATGTTTTCAGTTGTTTGTTCTTAAATTCCGATACTCTGTTTTATCGTTCCCTCTAGGTGTAGAGGAAGAGAGGTGAATCCTCTGGGTTGCATTGTGGTTCCCTCTGAATCAGATCAGAGGAAGGGAGGTGGTCTCCGGGGTTGTTGTGTTCAGATAGTGAGGAGGCTATCTGGGTTGTTCCCTCCGGCTGTGGAGGAAGAGAGACAGCGTCTCTGAATTGCAGTGAGGGTGAGTCACTGCTGGGTTCCCTCTTGTCTACGAGGAAGGGAGAGTTATCTCCGGGTCAGGTCTTGGGGTGTGAGACCTGGGTGCAAGCTGTGTGTTCAGCGTTTGTAGGGATTTCGATCCCCAAGCTGTGGATCAGCGTGTCATTGGCAGACTGAGTCTGCGGTTCTTTCTTGTGAAAGGGAAGCCTCACTCGGCCTTGAGTGAGGGATGGACGTAAGTCTGCAGGTTGCAGACTGAACCATCTAAACCTCTTGTTCTCTGTGGTGTGGCTGTGCGCATCTATTTCCTTTATGCTTCTGTCTGGTTTCATGAAGTAAGTGTGATTGTTGTTGATCGAAACCTTAGTTTGACTGCTCGCTTAGTGCTTGTGCATATGTGCTGATGAAATTCTGAGTGATATATGTTCTGCGCTCGTGACCTGCTTTATCTTGGTTGAGGTTTAGGACCATTTTACATATAGTCAGTCTTCCTAGCCCATCTCATCTTCGAAGATCTCCTTGGCTCGGACAAATATTTTTTAAACGGTGATCTATTCATCCCCTCCGCTTCTAGCTCACCGTCCTCTTACTTAACAAGTTGCATGCCCACCCGTCGAGGTACCCAATACTCGCCACCACCACTTATGGCGGACTCCCGGGCCCGTAGCTCCGATGAGTCCTCGACGGCCGAGATGTTCCGAGCCATTATGGAACGTCTTGACACGCGTATGGATGGCCTTAGTACGCGTATGGATGGCATATGAACGCATCTAGAAGGGCGGATGAAAGCCCTCGACGATCGGGCCGAGAGTTCGGATCAATCCATCCAGGGCTTAGTTGGGAGGATTACCGTCCTCGAGAGGGGCCCAGTAGCGGCGCAACCTGCGCCGACGAACGGCCAACAGGAGCCGGTTCAGCAACCTACTGTACCAAGAGCTCAGGCGGAGAATGTTGGGGTTCAACAGGTGCATGTGGTGGATGATTATGCATCTGATAATGATCAAGGGGGTAACGGTCGTCGTCATCAACGACGGAATCGTGATGACGAGGAGGACGTCCGCATTCTTAGGGGCGTGCATGCGGACCCTCCCACTTTTAGCGGGTCCTTGGACCCTCGGGTGTATTTAGATTGGGAGGCCGGCATGGACCGGTACTTCGAGTGGTTTGAGATGACGGACCACCGAAGAGTCCGATACGCGAAGATGAAGCTGCAAGGGCAGGCTCAAACTTATTGGATCAATGTGGAGAGCCTGCTCAACCAGCGACGTCAACCCCAGATCGGTACTTGGGATGATATGAAAACCAAGTTGAGGGAGAAGTACCTTCCCGCCTCATGTCGCCAACGTCTCATAGACAAGTGGCAAAGCATCTCCGAAGGGAACCGATCCGTGACCGAGTACACCGCCGAGTTCGATGAGTACTACTTACGGTGTGGGGTCACGGAAGAGAGCACCATGACTATATCCCGCTTTCGAAGAGGTTTGCGGCCCAATTATCAATATGAACTCTTTCTCCGCAATGCAACCACTTTGGAGCAGGCATATCAGATCGCTCTCGAATTGGAGCAGTTCGAGGCCGAGTTCGAGTCACCCCATCGGTTGGGCTCTTTCCCCTTCGTAGTGTCGAGCCCCGTGGCTCATCTGGCACGTATCGACGGGCCCCCATGACTCGACCTCAGGAGCCCGCTCGCCCCGAGCCCTTTGCTCCTAGGCCTCGTCCTCCACCCCCGAGGGACCTTCCTCGTCCCCAACATCTTACGGCCCCACCCACAGCCCGTCCACCGGCACCCGCACCTCCTGCACGTCCTTTGTTGCCTACGCCTCCTATCCGTCGGGAGGATAAAGGTAAAGGACCTATGATTGGGGAGCCTAGTGGATCACGGCAGCAGTGTTATCGCTGCAATGGGTTTGGCCATTTCGCCAACCAGTGTCCCACCCGCCCATCTCTTCACATTGGGGACACACAGGCCGAGGATACCACCCCTACGAGCCTCGAGTTAGTCAGCTATGAGGCCGATGAAGAGCTAGCTGACGAGTACTATGAGATGGGAGGTGAGGCCCAGGATGCCCAGCATTCGGACGATACCCACGTGGGGGTCGTCAGATGCATCCTCACCCAGCCGCAGGTCAGTGATGACTGGCGACGGACTACTATCCTTCATGTATTCTGTAGGCTGGGAAAGCAAATTTGCAAGGTGATCATCGATAGCGGGAGTTGTATCAATGCAATCTCCACGAACGCTGTCGCCCGTCTTGGTCTCACACCCGTAGACCATCCTTGTCCCTATCAGGTATCATGGGTGGATACCACTTCCATTTCGGTCAGGCTGCGGTGCTTGGTCCCGTTGCAGCTCCACTCCTACCGTGACGAGATCTGGTGTGATGTTCTCCCCATGGAAGTGGGCAGTATCATTCTTGGTAGGCCGTGGTTATTCGACGGGATGCCACGCTCCATGGCCGGTCGAACACCTGTACCTTCGACCACGCTGGCCAGCGGGTCACCCTCCAACCCGTTCGGCCCAGGAGCCCATCAGTCAGGGGTCCTACTGGCCCTAGTACTCCGAAGCCTTCCGTTCCCGGGCCTAGTACCCCATCCCCAGCTCGGGCTATGACCGTTACCTCTGGCCCAGGAGAGCCCTCGACGAGGAGATTGATGATGATTAGCTCCCGGGAAATGGAGCAGGAGCTTAGTCAGGGCTGTCCGGTGTTTGCCATTACGGTCCGAGAGGTGGAGCGGGACTCCGAGGGTGAGCTCCCACCCGAGGTTGTTCCCATTCTGCAGGAGTATGCTGATGTCTTTCCCGATGAGCTTCCCGAGGGACTCCCACCTATGCGGGATATTCAGTATGCCATCGACCTTGTTCCGGGCTCTTCTTTGCCCAACCTTCCTCATTATCGCATGAGTCCCACGGAGCATGCCGAGCTTAAACGGCAGGTCGATGAGTTAGTGCAGAGAGGGTCTGTTCGGGACAGCATGAGTCCATGTGATGTACCCGCATTACTCGCCCCGAAGAAGGATGGCACGTGGAGAATGTGCATTGATAGTCGTGCCATCAACAAAATCACCGTGAAGTACAGGTTCCCCATTCCCCGCCTGGATGACATGCTAGACATGATGGCAGGTGCCACTATCTTTTCGAAGATCGATCTTAAGAGTGGCTACCATCAGGTGAGGATTAGGCCAGGTGATGAGTGGAAGACCGCTTTAAGACCAAGGACGGTCTATATGAGTGGTTGGTCATGCCTTTTGGGTTGACCAATGCCCCTAGCACTTTCATGCGGCTCATGACTCAGGTCCTTCGACCTTTCATTGGAGTCTTTGTAGTGGTGTATTTTGATGATATCCTTATCTATAGTCGCACCACGGGGGACCACTTAGACCACCTTCGGCAGGTCTGTCTACTTCTTCGGCGAGAGCAGTTGTTTGCGAACCCACAGAAGTGTGCTTTCATGACACCTCAGCTTACCTTCTTGGGTTTTATTGTGTCTAGTACTGGGGTCTCCGCCGATCCGGAGAAGGTCCGGGCCATTGTTGAGTGGCCGGAACCCCGTACGATTCATGATGTCCGCAGCTTTCATGGTCTTGCGACGTTCTATCGTCGCTTCATCCGTGGATTTAGCCACGTCACCGCCCCGATCACGGATTGTATCCGAAAGGGCACATTTGTATGGACGAAGGCCGCATCTGCCGCCTTCAAGGACATCAAGGAGCGCATGACCCAGACACCTATCCTTCGACTGCCTGATTTCTCGAAGGTGTTTGAGGTCTCTTGTGATGCGTCGGGTGTTGGGATTGGAGGAGTTTTGAGTCAGGAGTCCCACCCGATCGCATATTTCAGCAAGAAGCTGAATGACGCGAATTTGTGATATTCCACATATGATAAAGAATTCTACGCAGTTGTTCAGGCTCTTAGGCATTGGAGGCACTATCTTTTACATCAGGAGTTTGTTCTATACTCCGATCACGAGGCATTGAGGTATCTCCACTCCCAAAAGAAGCTGAACTCGCGTCACAGTCGTTGGGTCGAGTATCTCCAGCAGTTCACCTTTGTGCTTAAACATAAGGCTGGAGTGGAAAACAAGGTGGCTGATGCCTTGAGTCGGCGAGCATGTTTGCTTACCACCATGAGTGCCGA
The DNA here is from genome assembly GCA_022559845.1 of Amorphophallus konjac. Lineage (NCBI taxonomy): Eukaryota > Viridiplantae > Streptophyta > Magnoliopsida > Alismatales > Araceae > Amorphophallus > Amorphophallus konjac. Next base: position 344,704,154 of record CM040121.1, read on the forward strand.
GGTCATAGGGTTAGAGAAGATGAAGGAGGCCTATGTTGATTGTCCTGACTTCGGTCAGATTTTTACCACTCTCCAGGCTGGACCCTCGAGAGACCTTGATGAGTATGTGCTTCAGGAGGGTTACCTCTTTCGAGGTAGCAGGCTATGTGTTCCCCGAACTTCGGTTCGAGATTTCTTAGTGTGGGAACTACATGCGGGAGGTCTAGCCGGCCACTTTGGTCGGAACAAGACTATTGAGGCAGTGGAGCATCGATTTTATTGGCCGAGCTTGAAGCGCGATGTTGCTAACATCGTGGCTCAGTGCCGTACCTGTGCTACGGCCAAGATGAAGAAGCAAAGCTCGGCCTTTATACGCCTCTTCCCGTGCCTGATGCCCCGTGGCAGGATGTTAGCATGGACTTTGTTTTGGGATTGCCACGTACCTCCAGGAAGCATGATTCGGTCTATGTGGTGGTTGACCGTTTCTCGAAGATGGCCCTCTTTATTCCTTGCTCGAAGACTTCGGATGCTTCGAGGGTAGCCCGCCTTTTCCTTACGCATGTGGTGTGCAAGTTCGGGTTGCCTCGCACTATAGTGTCTGACCGTGATGTTAGATTCACTTCCTACTTTTGGAAGACACTATGGCATATGATGGGTACTCACCTCAAGTTTTCCACTGCATATCATCCCCAGACAGATGGTCAGACCGAGGTGGTCAATAGGAGTCTGGGAGACCTTTTAAGGTGTCTTGTTAGGGACCGCATTGGGGATTGGGATCTCATTCTACCCATGGCCGAGTTTGCATATAATGATTCGGTGAATAGGTCTACCGGCATGAGTCCATTTGAGATTGTCACAGGTCGTAGGCCTAGGAAACCCGTTGACCTTGTCCCCATGCCTATCCATGCTAGAGTGTCGGAGTCGGCCGAGTCGTTTGCTAGGCATGTTAGGAGTTTGCATGACGACATCCGTCGTCACATTGAGGCCAGCAATGCACGTTACAAGGAGTTAGCCGATGCCCACCGACACCACCGAGAGTTCCAAGAGGGCGAATATGTCATGATCAGGGTAAGACCTGAACGGTTTCCCTCTGGAACCGTTAAGAAGTTGCAAGCTCGCGGAGCCGGTCCCTTTAGAGTGTTGAAACGCGTTGGATCCAATGCGTATGTTGTGGACCTGCCCGAGGAATATGGTATAAGCTCTACCTTCAATGTATCGGATCTTGTTGCATATAGGGACCCAGCGGTGATCCCTAGTGAGCCTTTTGAGCCATCTCCTCCCCTTGAGAGTGATCCCACACCTGAGTGTCCACTTCCACCTCCAGCCCCTTTTTTACGGCAGCGTGAGCATATAGATCGTATACTGCACGAGCAAGTGATAGTTACCAGGAGTGGATCTTACCCGCGCTACCTAGTGCGATGGAGAGGACGGCCCGCTACTGAGGACACATGGATCACACATGGAGAGTTGCAGCGGATTGATCCGGATCTTCTGTAGCGATACCGGAGCGATGTAGACCCTTACTCGACAGGGTCGAGTTTCTCCCACCCGGGGAGAATTGGTGCGGACACCCGAGTGCATGCGAGACACGAGCCGGCGAGCCACCAGTACCGCACGAGGTGCACGACTCGAGCCACCTCAGCATCCCTATGGCTCGGAGACAGTCTGGAGGTTCCCCACTGAGTCATAGCATTTATCATATTTTTTGGGATTTTTATTTGTGTGTAATGTATTTTATTTCCTTTTCGTCAGTGTGTAATTTAGATAGTTCGAGGGGCTTATGTGCAAAATGGGGATCCCTGGGTCCCACGGGCCCCCACTCCACTCCCATTGGGCCACCTCAGCTCTAGGGCCCCTGTGGGGTCAGTCAACCCTCCATGGAGGCTTCTAGAAGGGTGGGCCAAAGGAGGGGGACAATGGACTTGAAAAGTCCACATGCGAGGCCACCAACCCCACCTACCATGTCCCCCCCTTGACCCTCCTTGGTCAAGGTGCGCCCCCCTCCCCTTTTTGTTTAATATTTTGTTGTATTTTGATCAAACTCCATCCTAGCCATCCATCCCCAACCCCTAGATCCAACGGTGGAGGATGAGTTTGGTGGGAGTCATATATAAGGCATGCAATTACCATTTTCTTGAATTAATGCCATTTGAAAGTTGGAAAAACCCCTTGAGCAGCCTTGGGCGCACCCCTCTCTCCCTCCTCTCTCCCCCTTGTATGCTGTGAAGGCTTCCATTCTGAGGTGTGACTCCTCGTGTATCGGTTCCGACGATCGCCGCCACCGCCACGAGCCGCCACCGCACCGCCATCGCCATCAACGGAGTTCTACCTGCGCAGTACCACAGTAGCTTGTTCGAAATTCACAGGTTCAAAAGAGTCCACTGGCCCTAGATTGAAGGATTTCGAATCCTCTTTCTAATGGCGCTGGTTTTGTCACATTCTGGCGACGGGGCCGATCGCAGCGGCCGTTTTTGCCGGAGCGCGCGCTGCTCAAACAGCAACATCAGCTCGTGGACAGCACTCTCTCCACTTGGGAACCGAGGCACCCGGCCTCCGGTGAGTGTCGCCGGCTGACCGCCATCCAGGGAAGCATTCTGCCAGGGGTCCCCATTACAGTGGGACCCACCCCGCCAGACCCGGAGGACAGGATAGCGTGTGGGCCCCACGGCCCATTGATTTCGCCGTCCGGAAAGCACGAGAACGCGGAGTTCGGCGCGTCGAGACGACATCAAGATGCTGCCCGTCAACCTGATTTGCGTGATCCCCGGGGCCCACATGTGACCTTTTACCTCCCTGCGTGGAGTGGGTCGAATCTCTTTGTACCGCTGTGAATTATGTTAACCGGGGGCCCGTAAGTCAACCGGGGTGTCTTCGCCACGCCGGGTGCATGGAGGTAAAGGTCTTAACTCCTTGGCGTTACATTGCTTAGCTAGTATACGGTCTTAGGCCGCTGCCGAGCGTGTAGGTACTAGCCCGTGTGTCCATGTCACCGCTGTGAGAGTGAGAGTGACCCATCCCGCGACTCGATCCGAGTCCGGAAGTTGAGTTGGACTACCCTTGACCTCCGCCGGTTCCTTAACCGCGCACGGTCCGCGCTTTCCCTCGCTTGGGACGACGAGTGAGCTTCCACTTCTGTTAGCGACGTTTCGCCACTAGGAGCTCGTAGTGTCGGGCTTAGTGTCTCCCTGGTGTGTGTTGCTGGTCGCGTCCACATCTAGAGTCTGAGGTCCACCCCACGTAGAGTCACCTCCCGTGTCCGTCCCGCATCACTTCTCTTTCCTATGTGATTTGCTCACTAGTCGCAGCCCGATGACCTCTAGAGTCGGCCCTCCTAGGAGAGGTGGCGGGGCAGTCCCGGAGTACGGTTTTTAGGCTAGTTTCTGTGGGCCCCCTTGCCTTGCAGTAGCATCCAACTGGGAAGGAAAACTAGCTAGAGGCCTGGCTCAAGGCATTGAGCTTGTGTGTGCACACGTGGTCAGGGGTGCGGACTTACGTTGACGAGCGTGACCCTGACTAGTCTTCGTCTTTGGTTACGGTTACGGTATCTCAGTTGCCGCATTCCAAGCGAGTGGTAGACACTTGAGACGTAGTGTAAGTCGTCAGTGGACGCATCTGGTCTTTCTTCTAGTGGTCTCACTTCTCCTGTCACTTGGTTTGTGGAATTTTAACTCTAATGGTGAATGAAAGATTCTCGTGTTTAATTATGCTTTTTAATTAGCATGAGTTTATGTGGCATTCATATTTAGCTGTATTATTTATTGATATTCTTGTACAGCTTATATAATGTGATATAGTTACTTACCATTGCATTATTCATTGTGATTTTTAGCTACGAGGTAGGGATCTGCGAGACCCCTACTGAGTCAATGAAATGAGACTCACCCCTTATTTTTCAGGTGAGGTGTAGCAGTCCGCAAGTTTCCCGCGTGGTTTTGGCGGACAGTCTTAGCAGCCAGCGTGGTACACTCCGGGGTATGTCCCGTGTAGTTGTCTTTTTGGTCTCTTGTACAGTTTTGGGCTTGTACTTAGTGCTTCTGGACTAATGTATAATTATAACTCTTTGGTAATGTAAATTTAGCTTATGCTTTATGTTGTTATTCCTCTAACATGCACGTGTGATTGTAGACCTTTATGCATCCACACTCCACTTTCCAGCCCTTTTGGATCCTCATTAGCTCTTGGGTGGTGTCTCAGGGTCCTAGTGGTATCGGGTCCCAGATATCTGGGATTCTGGGTCGTTACAGTTGTATAAGCAGGGACTAGGTAATCTGGGACAGTCGGGTAGCTGTATAAACTGGAGTAACATATTGATTGTACGAACTGTAAGCTCAGGGGTGAAAACAACCTTATTAACTGGGGTAGTTGTGTAAACTGGAAGGGCTGGGTGATCCGAGGCAGATAAACTAGAGAGTAGTTATCTGGGGGAGCTGGTTCAACTAGAATAACGACAACTGTATCAAATGGAGGCAGTTGTGTAACTGGGGTCCGAGAGACTTAGATTATTGGGAGACTGTGAGTCAATTGAGATACTAGAGTTTCTTGGAGGGAGACTGGAGTTGCTGGGAGACGGAGTTAACTGGAAGACTGGAGTGGCCTTGATGCGGGACGGGTGACGCGACCGGGCTAAGACGTACGACCGACTCAAAGTGCGGCCAGCACTAGCACACTAAGGTAAGCCGAGCGGCTGACTACCGTGCCGTTCTCCGGGTGGAGACGCCTCTCAACAGGAACTCTAACAAGCCCGATGATCGTCCCTTGCGAGAGAAACATGGGATCGCAGCGGTTAAGGAACCACTGTCGCCTAGGGGTTTCCAGTTCGGGCTCGGTGCTCGACTGGGCCTATGGAACGGGCGCTCAAAACTCACAACCATGACGATTTGAAGCTAGCTATCGGACCTATTCTCACAAACACAGCATGATAGAAAATATACTAAATAAGCAATGTTAGTGTAGAAACGAAGTGCGTACCTCCACGACTAGCGCGTGGGGAAGAAATCCTGGCCAAATCCAACAACCCCGATACACACAATTAGTAACCGTACAATTTCAAGACTTGATGCCCACTCCACGCAGAGAGGTAATGGGCTACAAGCACAAACTTGGGGTTCCTAGGACTCGGGATGATGGCCGCACTCGCAGGAGGCGACGGGGCCGATCGGGTGAGCCGAATGGAAGCCGACTGGGCTCTGCCCGCGCAGGTCACCCGGTGCAGCAGACTTGCAGAGGTCGGTACGCCTAGATCCGACGTCCGATCGGCGTGCCGTTTATTGGAGAATGTTGGTGACAAGATGCAGAATGCCTGGTCCAAACGGCGCGATCAGATCTGATCAGATCTGGGCGTGACAGTGACTATACTAAGCCTTAGGTTCTGCTCGCACAGAGCTACACAAGAAAGCTAAAAATTACGGGAAAAATATCTCCGACATCAGAATGGACTACTGCTTGTTGGAGATCGTCGGTGATGTCCAGAGGAAGTCTAAGGCCAAAGGGCTAGAGCAGATCTGAGAGGAGGGAGACGGGGCAGCTTCTGTAAGTTGACTCTGATTCTGGGTCGGACCTGCACAGGGTGGTTAGTGCAGTCCCACGAAAATCCTCGCCATGACCAGCACGGACCTCAGAACGACACAAGCTTGGCGGCGGCGCGAAGAGGACAGAAAATCCTACGACCACTCAGAATATCAGATTCAAAGGATCTGAGAGTATATCCAAAGAAATTTCATATCAGGGAGTTGAGGATCTGGACAGCCGGCTTAAACAGAGTTGCGCGACTTCACGAACAGAATTGTTATCGGAGATCCGGAGCTCCGATCGAGGAAAAATCAACGCTGGATCATTCCTGACTTACAGACACTTCACTGATAAAATCTCCAGAACCAGATACGAGTAGGAAGGGGATGATATGGGGGGTGAGTCACACGCCATGGAAATCCCATCATAGGATTTGGGGTCTAGGGCATCATACCCAAGAAGGAAAAGATAATCACTCTCTTACACAATTTTCTCTCAAAATTTCTTCATTAACTTCTGAAATGGGTTTACAAGAGATGATATATAGGGGAGGGACAACCCTTAGGGAGAGAATGGGAGGTAGAGGAGGGAGGAGAGAGAGGGGGGTGTGCCCCCTTGACTAAAGGGGAGAGAGGAAGACCAAGGGGGGGAAGGAAGCTTCCTAATTTGAAAAATGATAGGGGGGAGTCAAGGAAGGTAGGTGGCAGCCTCCTCCTTTGACCCAGAAAGGGGGGCTCCCCCTTCCACTTGCCCTTTCAAGCCTCCTTTCCTAGCCCCTTTCACATTAGTCTCCCATGTCCCATTCATACCTAGCCCATGGACCTTTTCACACTTGACCCTTTTAAAGCCCAATAGAAAATAGAAAAGCCCAATAACTCTAGCCCACTAATCTAACCCATTACAAGACCATAGGCCCATTAGCCCTTACACAATATTACAACCAACTAATTGTCCACTAGTTCCAAATAGGGCCCAACAAGGCCCAAAAAATGTGAAACAAAGGTGATAACTTGGTCGACGCGTCCACCTCCTCCTCGAGCCGAAGAGACTTCGGTGTGTCCTCGTTCACCGGCGTGTACTGCGGCGTGTGTCTGCACCAATTCTCCCCGGGTGGGAGGAACTCGACCCCGTTGAGTAAGGGTCCCGATGCTTGAGCTCTCCGCGTGTGATCAAGGCATCGTCTGGCGCGGGGCGTCCTCTCCAACGCACAAGGAAGTGTTGGTAGGCTCCGTTCCTGGTGATGGTCACCTGCTCATCTAGTATACAATCTATATGCTTGCGTCGAGGTTGGAAGAGGTGGACTCTCGGGTGGTGTGTCACTCACAACAGAAGGAGAAAGCCCAAAAACTCACTAGGGTTCACCGTGGGGTTCCGATATACTACCAGATCTGAAACATTGAACATCGAACGGACACCATAGCCGTCTGGTAATTCAATAACGCACGCATTCGAACCCACTTGTTTCACGACTCGGAAAGGGCTGGCATCGCAGGCCTTGGAGTTTCTTTACGGTCCGCGAGGGGAAACCGTTCAGGTATGACCCTGATCATGACGTACTTTCCCTTTTGGAACTCACGGGTACGTCGGTGTGCATCAGCTAACTCCTTATATGTGCATTTCTGGCCTTTTGTTGGAATGACTTTATGTAAACTCCATATGCATGACAAACAAACTGTATAAGCAAAACTGACTCATACATGACCCTAGACAAACCTAGACACCCATAGTAATACTCGCATACAAATGATGCAACCCAAAGTTTGGGACTCCTAGACATCTAACATGTACCTACTGACTTCTTAATGGGGGTTCAGAGGTTTGGGAGGATCACGCCCAATTTCACATTGTCCTGGGAATGAGTACCCGGGAAGGCAGCGTGCTCTTCTAAAAGCTCATCAAAGAACTCTTCTGTGAGTTCTGGATCCGGCTCATAGCTGACCGTCACTAGCTCCGGTGTGGGGTCGCGAGCTAGAGTGTCCGAAATAACCAACGATTCCCGAGTGGGACACTTGGCCACAAAGTGGCCAATCCCACTACACCTATAGCACTGGTCACGCGGCCCTGTGCTAGAAGATGCTCCACCGATCATCGGCCCCTTTCCCTTGTCTTCTCGACGGGCCGGGGGTGGTGTGAGCTGAGGTCGGGCAGGCAATGTGGGCTGTTGAGGGCGGGGAGTGGGGAATGATGCTTGCTGGCGAGGGGGAGGGTCCCTTGGAGGGAGAGAGCAAGGTCCGAGAGCGGTGGGGTCCTGGCGAGGGGGTTCCGGAGGAAAACCGGAAATTGACTATAGGAACTAGGCATGGTACGTGAGTCGGACCCACGCTGATGGATGGTCATCGGTCGCTGGATGGGAGTGAACTCCGACTCAAACTGCTCTAACTCGAGAGCAACCTGATATGCGGCCTCTAGGGTGCTCACATTGCGGCGAAAGAGTTCATACTGAAAGTGGGGCCGCAAACCACGATGGAAGCAGGAAATAGGCATCGTGCTCTCTACTAAGACGTCACATCGCAAAAAATATTCATCAAACTCTGCAATGTACTCAGACACAGACTGGTCCCCTTGGTTGAGATTATGCCACCTATCAATGAGCCTCTGACGGTATGCGGCAGGATGATACTTAGTTCTAAGTCTATCCTTCATCTCATCGCAAGACTCAACCTGGGGCTCCCGACGCTGAAATAGCAAGCTCTCCACATTGCGCCAATAAGTTTGTGCTTGCCCTAACAGCTTCATTTTAGTGAACTTGACTCTCCGGTGATCCGTCATATCGAACCACTCGAAGTATCGATCCATGCCGGCCTCCCAATCAAGATAGACTTTTGGGTCCAAGGACCCGTCAAAAGTAGGAGGGTCTGCTCGCACGGTCCTGAGGACTCTATCATCCTCTTCATCCCTCGGCTATTGAAAGCCACGACGGCGTTGACCATACCCCTCGTAAGCATTATCGGACCCATAGTCTTCGAGACCAAGGTCACAATGTTGTGGTTCGATGGCTCGGTGAGGGGCGGGCTGAGGAGCATGTGCGGGCTGCTCCTGTGCCGCGGGAGCGGGTTGGACTTGGGCCTTGGGAGCTATTTGGACTTGGTCCACCGCGGGAGCAGGTGCAGGTGGGCCCTGGGCCGCTCCAGGAGGGTCCCCGTATGACAATCTATCCAACCGTCCAACTAGACCTTGGACAGATTTGTCAGATGACTCCATGCGTTCAGCCATGGCCCTAAGGCGACCATCCATATTGTCGAAGAAGCTCCGAAAGGTAGCCTCAGACTGGTCCAACTCGGCCATGATGGCCATCATTGCCTCATGCAAGGAGTTAAAGTCTCCCGAGGCGGCATACCGTGGGTTTGCCATAGATGCGGGGCGATGGTATTGGGTACCTCGCCGGGTGGGCATGCAACGACACAAAGGTTGGAATGCACTGACTAATGGAAACAGAGGAACCTAGACTCCAATATCTGGTACGTGGCGGAGATATGATCCGAAGATCAAACTGATGCAAGTGTGCAACCTACCCAATAGGCGTGACCCATCGTTCTGGGAACACCTTTTAATATGCTGGGTATAGGAATGGAATGCGACACTACCCTAGACTCAAACCACGCTCTGATACCAATTTGATGCGGGACGGGTGACGCGACCAGGCTAAGACATACGGCCGACTCAAAGTGAGGCCAGCACTAGCACACTAAGGTAAGCCGAGCGGCTGACTACCATGGCGTTCTCCGGGTGGAGACGTCTCTCAACAGGAACTCTAACTAGCCCGACGATCGTCCCTTGCGAGGGAAATGTGGGATCGTAGCGGTTAAGGAATCACTGTCACCTAGGGGTTTCCAGTTTGGGCTCGGTGCTCGACTGGGCCTATGGAACAGGCGCTCACAACTCACAACCACGGTGATTTGAAGCTAGCTATCGGCCCTATTCTCACAAATGTAGCATGATAGAAAATATACTAAATAAGCAATGTGAGTGTAGGAACAAAGTGCGTACCTCCACGACTAGCGCCTGGGGAAGAAATCCCGGCCGAATCCGACAACCTCGATACACACAATTAGTAACCGTACAATTTCAGGACATGATGCCCACTCCACGCAGGGAGGTAAAGGGCTACAAACACAAATTTGGGGTTGTTGGGAATCGGGTTGACGGCCCGCACTTGCAGGAGGCGAGGGAGGCGAGTTGGGGCCGATCGGGTGAGCCAAATGGAAGCCGACTGGGCTCTGCCCACGCAGGTCACCCGGCGCAGCAGACTTGCGGAGGTTGGTACGCCTAGATCCGATGTCTGATCGGGGTGCCATTTGTTGGATAATGTCGGTGGCAGGATGAAGAATGCCTGGTCCGAACAGCGCGATCAGATCTGGGCGTGACACTGACCGTACTAAGCCTCAGGTTCTGCTGGCACAGAACTGCACAGGAAAGCTAAAAATTACGGGAAAAATAGCTCCGGCATCGGAATGGACTGCTGCTTGTTGGGGACCATCTGTGACGTCCAGAGAAAGACTTAGGCCAAAGGGCTCGAGCAGATCTGAGAGGAGGGAGATGGGGCAGCTTTTGTAAGTTGCCTCTGATTCTGGGTCAGACCTGCAAAGGGTTGTCAACGCAGTCCCACGAAAATCCTTGCCATGACCAGCACGGACCTCAGAACGACACGAGCTTGACGGTGACACAAAGATGATAGAAAATCCTACGAACGCTTAGAATCTCAGATTCAAAGGATATGAGAGTGGATCCGAAGAAATTTCATATCAGGGAGTTTAGGATCTGGAAAGCAGGCTCGGACAGAGTTTCACGACTTCACGAACGGAATTGTTGTCGGAGATCCGAAGCTCCGATCGAGGCGAAACTAGCACTGGATCGTTCCTAACTTGCGGACGCTTCACTGATAAAATCTACAGAACCAGATACGAGCAGGAAGGAGAAGGTAAGGGGGGAGAGTCACACACCAAGGAAATCCCATCACAGGATTTGGGGTCTAGGGCATCACACCCAATAAGGAAAAGAGAATCACTCTCTTACACAATTTTCTCTCAAAATTTCTTCATTAACTTCTGAAATGGGTTTACAAGAGATGATATATAGGGGAGGGACAACCCTTAGGGAGAGAATGGGAGGTGGAGGAGGGAGGAGAGAGAGCGGGGTGCCCCCCTTGACTAAAGGGGAGAGAGGAAGACCAAGGGGGGGGGAGGAAGCTTCCTAATTTGAAAAATGAGAGGTGGGGAGTCAAGGAAGGTAGGTGGCAGCCTCCTCCTTGGACCAAGAAGGGGGGGCGCCCCCTTCCACTTGCCCATTCAAGCCTCCTTTCTTAGCCCCTTTCACATTAGTCTCCCATGTCCCATTCATACCTAGCCCATGGGCCTTTTCACACTTGGCCCTTTTAAAGCCCAATAGAACATAGAAAAGCCCAATAACTCTAGCCCACTAATCTATCCCATTACAAGACCATAGGCCCATTAGCCCTTACACAACATTACAACCCACTAATTGTCCACAAGTTCCAAATAGGGCCCAATAAGGCCAAAAAAATGTGAAACAAAGGTCCTAACTTGGTCGACGCGTCCACGTCCTCCTCGAGCCGAAGAGACTTCGGTGTGTCCTCATTCACCGGTGTGTACTCGGCGTGTGTCCGCACTAGGCCTATATCAATTAACTAGAAGACTAGAGTAGCCTATATCAATGAAGGGTGCAGATTAGGTCAGACTAAATAACCTGGGAAGCTTGGCCATGTGACCATGTAAATTAAACTCAAAAGAGGAATGTTTTGTGAACTAGACATGGCTTCTTTATTTTTCTTATAAATATATCAAGAAATTGGCAACGCCCAGGGTAGAATCTTCTTTCACCAGTCTTCTTTTATCACCAAAAATTATATATAAGTTATTCTCAAAAGAATATCTATCTTGGCAGTAGCATTATTACCCCCAAAGCGCAGAGAGAGTGAGTAAATAAATCAGAATTGCTTCTCCTTCAGCGTTCTTCATGTCTGCTGTGTTCCCTTCACACGTATCTTTCTGGCCTTCCCCCACCACGGTATTTATAGGCATGGGGAAAGAGTGTGGGGTGCGCTGGAAGGGGCCACCTGCACCAACTGGGGTCCTGGGCCACGCAGGAGGTCGACCTAGCCTTGACCACCGCACCTAGTCCGTCAAGGTAGGGGTGCTCAACGCCCTCAGTTGCTCGAACTACCCCATGTAGCGGAGTCACTCGATTTGGCAGTTGGTTAGGGTGAAATGCACTGGATTTTGGTATGGGTCAGGGTGAGGAGGGCGATCGATTTTGAAATGGGTCAGGGTGGAGAAGGCACATGATTTTGGAATGGGTCAGAGTGTGGGGCGCTCGATTTTGGAATGGGTCAGGGTGAGGGGCGCCAGATTTTGGGATTGGTAAAAGTGCTCTTTTGAGGAATCTGCCATGGTGGGGGTGCTGGCCTCTCCCACCTGGACCACCTGGGGGTGGGCAGCGCCCCCACCTACTCCAAGTGGGGCCTTCGCCCCTATAAGAGGGTCCCCCCTCCTCTTTTCTCCTTATATTCTTCAAAGTTTGGGATTTTTCTAATATTTGTTCTTTTAAATTGAGCTCTGGGATGAACTATTGACCCTTGACCATTTTTCATCAATTTTTCATGTAAGTATTTAAAGAAATACCTATAAGCTTCGTATAGTCAACAAATGCCCCCCACGGGACATCAGTCGGAAAGTAGTGACGGTGGATGGCCCATGTGTTTTTGTTCTCCCCACTGATTTTTTCTTTGTCGTTGTAACAGCGTTACAGTACCATGTCTCATTCTGGGAGTGATCGTCGGGCAGTTGGGTCATCACAGCAAGAGGCCCGAAGAGTCCCTACTATACGTCGCATGGGACGGTCTATGCCTCCCTTTTCTCCTGCGACCATCACACTAGAGATCTTCAGTACCATGGATCGTGGCCACCGTTGGGTGGCCGAAGGAGTGGCTGCTGAAGTTGGCGAGGGAGAGGGGACGGTGGAGCTTAGTAGGCTCAAACGTGCTGGCCAACTCTGGAATTATGGTCGCTCTAGCTCCTATCCCTGTCATTTTCCTTTAGATCAACACCTCTATGCCCTTTTGCAGAGTTTCGTACCGACAGGGATGGAAAGTGATGACCCCCTGGTATCCAGTGAGCGCAGTCGAGTGGAAGTGGCCATTTTGCAAGATTGGGACAGTTTGCTCGGAACATGCAGTCCTTCCTACCCCAGCTTCCCGATGGGATTTAAATGACCCGTGGAGTTTCCGGACATGGAGTCCTTGGTGTTCTTCGCACAGCATGAAGATTTCCATGTTTTGGTCCTATCACTATTTTTGGCGAGCTACGACCTGTACAGCCATCATCGGGCAGCCCATGTGCACATTTCTGGGGTGGCCCTAGCACCTTCTGGTCAGGAATTTATTAAAGACTGTTATGATCCATTGTGCATGTTGGATGGGATCCTTCGACTGATTGTGTCAAGCTATTATGATAAGTGGGATGTGGTACCCTCCCACCGTTATCATCAAAGGGCCACAGAGTGGCTCATGTGGGTCCTTCACTATTACCGGGTGCCTTTGGAGGCAGTAGGAATTGAGGTAATAGCTGCCTTATACCGGTTTCCTTTGAACACAGGATTACTGCAGGCGTTGGTGGAGCGTTTCAACCGCAGGTGGAATACATTCATCATTGCGGAGGGAGAAATTGTGCTGGATTTATTGACTTTCCGTCAGATTTCAGGGCTTCCCATCACCGGTGATAGTATGAAGAGATAGTACTAGATGAATTGCATCGGAATAGAACTGCTGGAGTAGGGTAGTACGAGATCAGCTTCAGCTACAGATACCTAATAAAGGTGTGGAGGGATTTGTCCCGAGCTGGCAAGGGCAAGTCCACTCGACCAGACCGTGTGACATTTAATGCTTGGATTCATCACTTTTACAATGGTACTTTCTATTTCTATGAAGGCTTTGCCACAAATGGGGTCCCATCGGACCACTACGAACAGCTAGAGATTAATGTAGGGCGCCACCCTCATCATATGTATGTGCCGAGAGAAGGTTGGAACCCCCATGGTCTCCCAAGCATCACATACTTGGCCGCCTATTTAGCATACTGGCGCTCTACCTTCATATGCCCCTTCGGGGAAGAGGAGAACCTGCGAGCAGAGGTGTTATACCCGGCGTGCATGCTAGCTGAAGGACAGAGATTGGCCTTAGCTCCCGCAACGTTGGCTAATATATATCACTTACTTGGAGCCTTAACCATCCACCCTAATCCTAGAGAGAAGAGTTTATAGCTGCCACTTCACTATTTAAGTGTTTGGGCCGGTCTGCTGTTCCCGGGCTTTGCAGCCAGTATTGAGGTGGGGAATCTGGGAGCGCCACTACTCTTTAGGTTTCTTAATCAGGCAGAGGTTGACACGCAGCATCATCTTTCAAATGTTCGTCATAGCCTAGCCTTCTTACCACTGGGTGACAGTATATGGCTGCCTTTCAACTACTGTTCCCTACATCACCGTGTAACGCCCGAGAATTTTCTAGAAATTTTCTACAATTAAATATAATTATTAAACATTTAAAAAGCCTTAATGGGCTATTAAGAAGGAATTAGAGATTTATTTTAAAGGCCCTATATTCATCCTAGGGTTAAGCCCAACTCACATAGACCCAAAGACCCAATTCCAAGACCTTTAGACCCAAGCCCATTAATAGAAACATAAATTTAATAATTTACAGATTTAAAATGGGATATATACACCAATTAGAAGATAAATAAGAGATAATAGGATAATCCAAATTTTTTCAGATTTAACGCCAATTGGCGGTCTATCGCGAGACTGCCAAGTGATGCTAGCGGTTCTTCTATGACCGCCAAACCCTGCAGATTCCGTAAATGGAAGAAACGTGAAAAGCTTAGATCTTTGGCATCCAAATCCTCATGGATCGAAATATGTGGATTCTTGGGGATAGATCATACCCCAAATTAGGACTTCTAATCGACCTAATCTAGCAACCCCAAATCAAACCCTATAAAAAGAACCAAGATTCGACCTGTGCGAATCCTTGTTTTGGCTCGCGTTGTTCGACGGTAAGGAAACCCTATCTCTAGTTGGTTCTTTAGAACTTTATGTTCTCCTTAGTTTTATCAAACTCACCTCCAATTTTTGTGCTAGAAGACCTAGTTGTTGGAGAGGTAGAGCATCTGAAAGACTACGGCTCGCTGTAGGCTGCATAAGAAAATAGTGCGGCGGTCCAGTAAAGATCAGGGGATTAGAAGCCCTAAAAAAGGTTAGTTCAAGTTGGTCCTTTAGAATTTTTTGTTACCCTTTGTATTTTCTACCTATCCTCCAATTTTCATGAATTTAAGTCAAGTGGATCAGGAGATAGAGGGATGAGAAGTTGCTAGTTTAACACAGGACGTGCAGAAACTAGGGTCGACTTCCAATCAAAAATTTGAAGTCTAGGGATTGAATCAAAGGTAGGTTATCTCGCGAAAATGCTAAATTAACGTGTTAGGGACAAAAGCCCTATGTTCCCTCCTGTTTTCATTGATTGTACATGATGAATTTGATGTTTTATTTTGACTGTACATATAGGGTTAACATAGCATGCATGAACCTTGCCCTTAATAGGAAAAGTAAATATTCTTGGCTTGATTCATGCAACCTATACATCTCCATGCATTTCTTATAGATTATCATGTCTTATCCCTCTGGTTGGCATGATTGTTATCTATTTTTACTGCCCTAGAATGGGTCTTAATCACATTATTTCGACCCTTTCTGATGATAGGCTTAAGCGGTCTCACCGAGACCGCTACTGTCTAAAAGCGGTCCCCGACCGACCGCCTAGGTATAGTAGCAGTCCTTTACAAACCATTTTTAATGTTCTGTTTCCTGCACTTGTTAACTCTAAACAGGTTGCGGATTAGCCGTATTAATTATATGATAAGCCCAGGTAATTATGTCTGATTCCTAGTTTTAACCCTGGATTCATGTTGATGGTTGTATTATGTATCCATCATGCTAAGTATCATGTCTTTCATGCTTTAAATACTTGTTTTTAACCCATGTTATTTTGGCCAAAACTCGTATAGTTTGTATTAAACTCAATTCTACATGGTTTATGGACTTGTGCTATTGATGTTTAATCGCTGTTTTGTCATGGTTCACTCTCATCTTTTGAGTCTTTTTTAAGTACATGGCATGTATTCTGATATGATGTCATTAGATACACTTTGCCCTATAAGCACACAATCTTGGACTTGTGATCCTCTCCGTTAGATATTCCTTCCACCGGATTAGGTGATCTTGTTTCAAGGCCTCCGTAAGTCTCCGCGAGTCTGGGATTCCCACTAGAATGTCGAGCTGGTTGTACCTTCAAAGTCCAATTGTCTAGAAAGCACTTATCTTACCAGTGTTTTTTTCTATCTTCTAGATAGTACATAGCGGCCATAAAGGCGACTGCAACTGTATAGTAGCGGCCTTCTCGTGACCGCTATTCCAATAAAATGGCCCAGGCAAGACCGTTTTATGTCTCAATATTTCTTAACCCGGGGTTTGACCCAAGGGTTGGTTTTCCTATGGTTCCTAGATGGTCTATTGATTATCTAGAAGTTAATTCTTGTTCAAGAAGTTATTAATGAATTATGAAAGTTAAGGAAATGTCGTTATGCTGCCAGATTTCTTCCATGGCATAACCTAGTTATTAAATCTTCCTTGAAACTCATAAATTCAATTTGGTACATTCTTACCTTGGTTATTATGATCATTTATTTGAACTTGTTATATTACTGGCCATATTTATATTTCTCATAGAAGTAGCATGATTTATAACTTGAGGATGCAAGAGCGGGCACGGATAGTGTCCAAGGGCTCAACTCTAGTCCCCTCGGCAGATAGTCAGAAACATATTATAAACCATGGGGTATGATGAACATTGGCGTCACATTACGCCGGGAGTACTTTTTTTATAAACGGGTGAAGATCCACGAGGCAATCTTGTGAAATTACATGCTTACTAGTACATTCTCGTTACATGACTTTCTAGTGCATAGCCTTTATGGTTATGAAAAGTACATTCTTGTTCATGAAAGGCCAAATTACATTCATGTTATGTTCTTGCTTGATCATACTCCCAGTCTACATGAACTCTCATAGCTCACCTTGATCATATCTTGTTACTTGTGTTACTTTGGTTCTATTCACGTGTTTCATCGTATTTTCATTTACTTATCTTACACTCTAGAGCAAAAATGCTAATTACTTAAACATTACCTTCATGTTGATACGAAGATACCTACTGTGCATGTGTGCTCATTCCCTACTTTTTCAATCTTTTTCAGAAAATTCTAGCGGGTCGGATTCAGACTATTCAAGTGATGGATCCGAGAGCGATTAAAGAAGGAGCGAAGCAAAAGATTATTATTAGTCATTAGTCAAGAGTCATTATGTAAATTTCTCTTTTATTCAAGTCTAGTGGAATAGTCGAAAAGAGTCCATTATCAATGTACTTTGAATATTATTTCAATAAAGTAAAGTTTTGAGTACATCATCTTGTGCATTCATTTCTTATGTGTGAATGTGTTAGTGCTCTAATTATATTACTCGCTTGAGGCGTACTAGCCAGCTGTTCATGTTCCTGATTATTTTCACTGCATAATCTCAGGGCGTGACAGTTAAAGTGGTATCAGAGCATAGGTCTCAGGACTTACTTATTCCTAGGAAATTGTCATATGCTAAGTCCAAGGTTTAAGGACCCATACCTATGAAACAAGGAAAGAAATTTCCAACCCATAAGAGAAATTGGGTAGAACCCGGGATGAGATAGTAATTAAAAATTATCTCTAGGATTAACCCCATCGATTCCATCAGAGTTGACAAATTTATTACTCTTCTCAGGTACCTTATTCTTATAATGGCTCACCGTGTCGATTAGGGTGGAATGCAACAAACTATTGCGGGTCTCATCCAAGCCTTGTAAAATATGGCCCAAGCCGGCGTGAGGGCTGGTGCTGGTGATCTGTACTGCAACTTCTGGAGTTTAAACCCTTCGCGATTTTCTGGTTCTTCCAACCCAGATGAAGCTAAAAATTGGAAAGATGAAATGAATTGTATATTCGAGGTCATGCAATGCGCCGATCAAGAGAAGGTTCGTCTCGTCACGTTCCAACTCAACAGGGATGCGCGTACTTGGTGAAATCTATTCCGACACCGCCTCAAAATGCACCACACACTTGGGAGGGATTTCTCACACTCTTCTGAGTAAAATACTTCTCCGAACATGTTAAGGAGAGAAAGGCGGTGGAATTCCCTTCGCTACGTCAAGGCATGATGACGGTGGTGGAGTATGAATTATAATTCTCTCGCCTAGCACCCTATGCTCAACATTTAGTGAGCACGGATCTTCTAAAAGCAAATCGTTTCATGGACGGGTTGCAGCCCATCTTTATCCAACAACTTGGCCGACAAAATATTCAGACCTATGCATAGATGGTCCAATGAGCACACTTGTGCGAACGGACCTTGGAAAAGGTCGATAAACTCAAAGGCAAAGGAGAGGAGCCTAGCCGAAAGTGTGATCTGCGAGGAAGAAAAGAGGAAAAATTCAGCATCACTTACAACTCTCAGGATAGCAAGAAGAGATCCCGAAATGGGAACAACAAGTATGATCGCAGGAACAAGAAGGCTAAAGAAGATGATAAGCAAGTTGTGGCGGCTTGCTCTTTCTGCGAGAAGTTCGGCCACACAGCCAAAGAATGCTGGAAACGCCTAGGGGCGTGTTTGCGATGTGGCAGCCAGGAGCACCGCATGCCGGATTGCCCTCTCATGAAGGATCAATCTTCAAGCGTTGGATGCAAGCGACAGGCTCGTCTTAACGCTGTTCTGGATGATGATGAAGCGCCTAAGGATGCAGGGCTAATGGAAGGTACCATTCAAATCTATTCCCATCCTGCATTCATGTTATTTGATGCTAGTGCTTCTCATTCCTTTATATCTACTGCTTTTGTAAAAATCTTGCCAGTTTCATCAATTCCTCTACCGTCGGACCTAGCTATCGCCACACCCTTAGGTCTCGGATCTAAACTTACAACCCACTGCCCCGATAGTGAGGTAATTGTAGAAGGTCATAATCTTCCTGCAAACCTCATATGCCTTGGCATGGAAGGCTATGATGCTATCCTAGGTGTAGATTGGCTTGTTGATCATAACGCCTATATAAATTATCGCAATAGGAGAATCTATTTTTAGAAATCAGGTCTCCCGCGATTTTCTTTTCTTGGCATCAAGTATAGGAAGCCTCCTACCATTATTTCATCTCTTCATACTTGCAAACTCATTTCGCAAGGATATGAAGCTTTTCTTGCTTCCGTAATCATCATTGAATCCAAGGAAATCATCTTAGAGGATATTCCCATTGTGAATAAGTTCCCCGATGTATTTTCATCGGATTTACCCAGTTTACCGTCCGAAAGTGAAGTAAACTTCTCCATTGAACTCGTTCCTGGAACATCACCTGTTTCAATAGCTCTCTATAGGATGTCCCTTACAAAACTCAAAGAATTGAAGAAGCAACTTCAGGAGTTATTAGACAAGGGCTTCATGCGACCTAGCACATCTCCTTGGGGTGCACCAGTTTTATTTGTCAAGAAAAAAGATGGATCTCTAAGGCTATGTATCGATTACCGACGATTAAATCAACTCACTATTAAGAACAAATATCTGTTGCCGTGTATCGATGAGCTCTTTGATCAAATTTTGAGAGCAAAATATTTCACCAAGATAGACCTCAGGTTAGGTTATCATCAGCTCAAGATCAGAGACGAAGATATATACAAGACTGCTTTCCGGAGTAGATATGGCCACTATGAATTCGTGGTGATGCCGTTCGGGTTAACTAATGCCCCAACAGCATTTACGCAAATTATGAATAATGTCTTCAGGCCTTATCTCGACTGATTTGTGGTCATCTGCATTGATGACATTCTTATATAGTCTAAGACTAAGGAGGAACATGAAGAACACTTAAGAATAGCTTTACAAACCCTAAGAGAGCATCAACTCTACGTAAAGCTTAGCAAGTGCGAGTTCTGGCTAAAGGAGGTCTCTTTCCTTGGCCATATTATTTCAAAGGAAGGTATCGATGTCAATCCTTCTAAGGTAGAAGCTGTTAAGGATTGGAGCCAACCGATGACCGTGTCAGAGGTTAGAAGTTTTCTGGGTCTGACTGGTTAATATAGGCGATTGATTAAGGATTTCTCTAAAATCACCGTCCCTTTGACTAGACTTACAAGAAAAGAGAACCTTTTTATATGGTCAAAGGATTGCGAAGAAAGTTTCCTAACTCTTAAAGATCATCTCACTATGGCCCCTATATTGGCACTACCCGTTGAGGGTGGCGGCTTTGAAGTCTATACCGATGCATCTGGCATTGGCCTAGGATGCGTTCTTATGCAAAATGGCAAGGTTATTTGCTATTCATCGAGACAGTTAAAGCGTCATGAAGAAAACTAGCCTGTGCATGATCTGGAACTAGCTGCGGTTATATTCATCTAAAAAATTTGGCAACATTACCTTTATGGGGAGAAGTTCACTATATTTTCAGATCATAAAAGTCTAAAATACCTCTTCACCCCAAAGGAATTGAACATGAGACAACGCAGATGGTTGGCGTATCTCAAAGATTTTGACTTTACTATCCTATATCATCCAGGCAAAGCAAATGTTGTAGCTGACGCTCTTAGCAGAAGACCAATGGCAACTCTAGCAAGCCTCGGGAAAGGTTCAACTTATCTTATCGAGGATTTTGCTCATTTAAATCTTGATGTTGACAAAGAAGAGGAACGATGTATGATTGCTAATATAAGGTTACAACCTACATTGATTGAAGATCTAGTCAAATTACAAGAAAATGACCCCACATTGATGGAGATCCAGGCTAATATCGATCAAAGGTCGGAATTCTCCATTTCAACTGATGGAAGACTATTGTTCAAAGATCGAATCTGTGTGCCGGATCATGCCGACACTAAGAAGTTGATCATGGCAGAAGCTCATAAATCAAGGTATGCTATTCACCTTGGTGCTACCAAGATGTACCAAGATTTAAAAAGAAATTTCTAGTGGCCCAATATGAAAAGAGAAGTAGCAGACTTTGTATCTCACTGCCTTAGTTATCAGCAAGTAAAGGCAGAACATTTAAAGCCCGCCGAGAAACTACATCCCTTGGATATTCCCGAGTGGAAATGGGAAAGTATAGGGATAGATTTCATCATCGGTTTACCTAAGATGAGAAGTGGAGACGGTGGTATATGGGTGATAATAGACCTATTGACTAAATCTGCACATTTTATACCAATCAATAGTCGATGGTCTATGGATGTATTAGCAGCATTATACATAAAGGAAATTATCAAAGTACATGGTATCCCTGTCACCATTATATATGATCGAGACCCTCGGTTCGAATCACAATTCTGGAAGGTCTATAGCATTCATTAGGGACCCGACTCAACTTGAGCACTGCATTCCATCCACAAACTGAAAGGACAAATTAGGTGGTGGAGGATATGCTCATGGCATGTGCTATTGATTTTGGAGGGAGTTGGCACGACCACTTGCGTCTAGTGGAATTCGCCTACAACAATAGCTATCAAGCTAGTATACAAATGGCACCGTTCGAGACACTATATAAAAGAAGCTGTCGCTCACCTATATGTTGGAATGAGGTAGGAGAAAGGTAATTTCTTGGCCCCGACATCATCAGGGATACTACCGAGAAGATAAAGCTTATTTGGGAGAGACTCCAGATGGCTCAAGACAGGCAAAAATCATATGCTGATAATAGAAGGCGCGACCTGGAATTCCAAGTAGGAGACCACATATTCCTTAAGATCTCTTTGGGTCGAGGTATTCGAAGATTCGGCATCAAAGGCAAGCTCACTCAGAGATTCATTGGCCCCTTTGAAATTCTCGAAAGGGTTGGTGAGGTCGCATATCGAATAGCTTTGCCCCCTCAATTAGCTGGAGTCCATGATGCATTTCATGTCTCAATGCTCAAAATGTACGTCCTCGATCCATTCCATGTCATAACTTATGACAACCTGGAAATTAAAAAGGATTTGACGTATGAGCAAAAGCCAATCAAAATAATTGAACGAGATGTACGTCTTAACTTCGGAATAAAACTATTCCCATGGTCAAAGTCCAATGGAGCAAATCTTGGTCACACGAGGTGACATGAGAAATAGAAGAAGCCATTTGCAAAAGATTTCTGGAGATATTTTGAATGTAAGTACACTCTTCTTAGCAAATCTTCTTACGATGAATTTGGGGACCAAATTCTTTTAAGTGGGGGAGGGTGTAACGTCAGAGAATTTTTTTAGGATTAAATATAATTATTAAGCGTTTAAAAATGCTTAATGGGCTATTAAGAAGGAATTAAGGATTTATTTTAAAGGCCCTATATTCATCCTAGGGTTAAGCCCAACTTAAATAGGCCCAAATACCCAATTCCAAGACCTTTAGACCCAAGCACATTAATAGAAACTTAAATTTAGTAATTTACGGATTTAAAATGGGATATATACACTAATTAGAAGATAAATAAGAGATAATAGGAAAATTCAAATTTTTTAGATTTAACGCCAATTGGCGGTCTATCGCGAGACCGCCAAGCGATGCTAGTGGTCAATCTATGACCGCCAAACCCTGCAGATTCCGTGAATGGAAGAAACGTGAAAAGCTTGGGTCTTTGGCATCCAAATCCTCATGGATCGAAGTATGTGGACATTTAAACAAGTCTAGAACCCTTGGGGATCGATCCTACCCCAAATTAGGACTCCTAATTGACCTAATCTAGCAACCCCAAATCAAACCCTATAAAAAGAACCCAGATTCGACCTGCGCGAACCCTTGTTTTGGCTCGCGTTGTTCGACGGTAAGGAAACCCTATCTCAAGTTGGTTCTTTAGAACTTTATGTTCTCCTTAGTTTTATCTAACTCACGTCCAATTTTTGTGCTAGAAGACCCAGCCGATGGAGAGGTAGAGCATCTGAAAGACTCTAATTCGATGTAGGCTGCACAGCAAATAGTGCGCCGGTCCAGTAAAGATCATGACATTAGAAGTCCTAAACGAGGTTAGTTCAAGTTGGCCCTTTAGAAATTTTTGTTACCCTTTGTATCTTCTACATATCCTCTAATTTTCATGGATTTAGGTCAAGAGGATCAGGAGATAGAGGGACGAGAAGTTGCTGGTTTAACACGGGATGTGTAGAAACTAGAGTCGACTTCTAGTAAGAAATTTGAAGTTTAGGGATCAAATCAAAGGTAGGTTATCTCATTAAAAGGCTAAATTAACGTGTTAGGGACAAAAGTCCTCTGTTCCCTCTTGTTTTCATTGATTGTACATGACGAATTTGATGTTTTATTTTGACTGCACATATAGGGTTAACATAGCATGCCTGAACCTTGCCCTTAATAGGAAAAGTAAATATTCTTGGCTTGATTCATGCAACCTATACATCTCCATGCATTTCTTATAGATTATCATGTCTTATCCCTCTGGTTGGCATGATTGTTATCTATTTTTACTGCCCTAGAATGGGTCTTAATCACATTATTTCGACCCTTTCTGATGACAGGCTTAAACGGTCTCACCGAGACTGCTACTGTCTACAAGCGGTCCCCAACCGACCGCCTAAATATAGTAGCAGTCCTTTACAGACCATTTTAATGTTCTATTTCCTGCACTTGTTAACTCTAAATAGGTTGCAGATTAGCCGTATTAATGATATGATATGCCCAGGTAATGATGTCTTATTCCTAGTTTTAACCCTGGATTCATGTTGATGGTTGTATTGTGTATCCATCATGCTAAGTATCATATCTTTCATGCTTTAAACACTTATTTTTAACCTATGTTATTTTGGCCAAAACTCATATAGTTTGTATTAAACTCAATTCTATATGGTTTATGGACTTGTGCTATTGATGTTTAATCGCTGTTTTATCATGGTTCACTCTCATCTTTTGACTCTTTTCTTAAGTATATGGCACGTATTTCGATACGATGTCATTATATACACTTTGCACTATAAGCACACAATCTTGGACTTATGATCCTCTCCGTTGGATATTCCTTCCATCAGACTAGGTGATCTTGTTTCAAGGCCTCCGTAAGTCTCCGCGAGCCTGGGATTCCCACTAGGATGCCGAGCTAGTTGTACCCGCAAAGTCCAATTGTCTAGAAAGCACTTATCTTACTGGTGTTTTTTTTCTATCTTCTGGATAGTAGCGGCCATAAAGGCGACCGCAACTATATAGTAGCGGCCTTCTCGTGACCGCTATTCCAATAAAACGGCCCAGGCAAGATCGTTTTATGTCTCATTATTTCTTAACCCGGGGTTTTGCCCAAGGGTTGATTTTCCTATGATTCCTAGATGGTCTATTGATTGTCTAGATGTTCATATCTTGTTCAAGAAGTTATTAATGAATTATGAAAGTTAAGGAAATGTCGTTATGCTGCCAGATTTCATCCATGGCATAACCTAGTTATTAAATCTTCCTTGAAACTCATAAATTCAATTTGGTATGTTCTTACCTTGGTTATTGTGATCATTTATTTGAACTTGTTACATTATTGGCCATATTTATATTTCTCATGGAAGTAGCATGATTTATAGCTTGAGGATGCAAGAGCGGGCATGGACAGTGTCCAAGGGCTCAACTCTAGTCCCCTCGACAGATACTCAGAAACATATTATAAACCATGGGGTATGATGAACATTGACGTCGCATTGCGCCGGGAGTACTTTTTTATAAACGGGTGAAGATCCACGAGGCAATCTTGTGAAATTACATGCTTGCTAGTACATTCTCGTTACATGACTTTCTAGTGCATAGCCTTTATGGTTATGAAAAGTACATTCTTGTTCATGAAAGGCCAAATTACATTCATGTTATGTTCTTGCTTGATCATACTCCCAATCTACATGAACTCTCATAGCTCACCTTGATCATATCTTGTTACTTGTGTTACTTTGGTTCTATTCACGTGTTTCATCATATTTTCATTTACTTATCTTACACTCTAGAGCAAAAATGCTAATTACTTAAATATTACCTTCATGTTGATACGAAGATACCTACTGGGCATGTGTGCTCATTCCCTACTTTTTCAATCTTTTTTAGAAAATTCTAGCAGGTCGGATTCAGACTATTCAAGTGATGGATCTGAGAGTGATTAAAGAAGGAGTGAAGTAAAAGATTGTCATTAGTCATTAGTTAAGAGTCATTATGTAAATTTCTCTTTTATTCAAGTCTAGTGGAATAGTCGAAAAGAGTCCATTATCAATGTACTTTGAATATTATTTCAATAAAGTGAAGCTTTGAGTACATCATCTTGTGCATTCATTTCTTTTGTGTGAATGTGTTAGCGCTCTGATTATATTACTTGTAGCGTACTAGCCGGCTGTTCACGTTCTCAATTTTTTCCGTTGCATAATCTCGGGGCGTGACACACCGCCCTTTTGTAATTGGAGAAGAAGGCAGATTGGTCTATCGGCTCCCTTACCAGACAGACACGGGGCCCCGGTAATGACTGACTGGGTGCAAAGTACTCGTCCCAGTGTTCTAGTGTTGCATCGGGGGAGTGCGGTTATCTTGGAACTGTATTACCCACATCGCTTCAGCCATGATCTCAGCTATGATCAACTGGTCCCGTTGAGCTCAGAATTTGTGTTGACGCATCGGTTCTATCGTCAGAAAGATGCCCACAGAGTTGCGTCTTCGTGGTTTCAATTTCTATATCACGGTGATGGGGGCCAGTGGGTATTCCCTCCTCAAGATCGGCAAGGAAAGATAGACGTGCACTTCGCTCGATGGTGGTTCGAGCGCAGTAGTGTCTTTCGTCAATCGATCCATTCTATCAAGAAAGCTGAGGAAGCCCGATTGACGAAGGAGGATCTACCGCCGATGGACATCGCCACTGACTTCCTCCGAGCTCGCTTTCCTCGCGTCCGGGGGGACGTGGAAAGAATCTTACATGCCTGGCAACATGGCGGGCGCCCCCTCATATACGGGGCTGGGGGAGTTGGACAGCCTTCCAGCTCACGGCGAAGGCTCTCTGCTAAACCTCGGGCTTACTTCTGGCTGGACCACTTCCTGGCGAGCTGTCAATTTTGTCGGGATCGGAAGTGGAAATCCAGATCACTACCCTTGGGCTTAGTTGCAGGAGATATGGTGGCAGGTTGGAGGAAACATTTGATTAATGCAATGGGTTGTGCCGGTCAGCTGGAGTTTATCCCCGAGCTGGAAGTAGCGGATACTCCTGGGGCTCTACAGGACATTATGTGTAGCACCCCGGATAATTCTAGAATTTTTTTAGAAATTAAATAGATTTAATTAAGCATTTTAATAGGCTTAAAAGGTTAAATGGGATAATTAATAAATTAATAAGTTAAAGCCTTAGGCCCAATTGTTAATCTAATAAATAAGCCCACTTTAAACAGGCCCATAAATCCAATTCTAAGGCTTTTAGGCCCCAACCCAACTCTAGAGACGTAATTAGGATAATTCCCTAATTTTATTTGATAAATAGAATTGGAATTTGACCAAAATTCAAATTATGATGCCCAGGCAAGTCGCGGTCAGTCGCGCAACCGTGTCTTGATGAAGGCGGTCCGGGGGCGACCGCTACCTGGTTCCGTGAACGGGAATTCTGGAAGCGTGCAAAACTTGGATTTTTATCATCCCTATCGCCATGAATCGAAGTGATCTGGCATGGGAACTTATCTAGGACTCTTAGGGGATCGGATGGGTACCCTATATGACTCCTAATTCGATCTAAAACCACAGCCCTAGGTCATTCCCTATAAATAGAGCCCATATTCGATCTACGCGAACCTTAATTTTGGCTCGCGTAGTTCGAAGGTAAGGTATTGGTATTTCATGTTATTCCTTTAGAAGTTTTTGTTTCCCTTAGTATCTTCTAACCCTCTGCAATCTTTTGTATTAGGAAGTCAAGAGGTTAAGGAGATAGAATGGCTGGAAGTTGCTGGTTCCACGTAGGATGCACAGGAACGAGGGTGTTCTTCCAGTGGGAAATTTTTGAAGTCTAGGGATCAACCCAGAGGTAGGTTATCTCATGTTGGCTTAAACATCAAGTTAGGAACAAAAGCCCTGTGTTACCTCGTGATTTCATGCACTATACATGGAGTATTTGACATTTTTCTATGACCGCGCATGCATGTCCTTCACTGCATATTATTCCTACACCCCTTAATTAAAAGAGGAGAATTTTGAAAGTGTTTCATGCCTCTTTCATGCCATAAACTCATCCTAAGCATGTTGTAGTATTTTGTCTCTCAGTTCCATACAGTTTTCATGCATATCTGCCCTAGAATAGGCCCTACACATTGTGTTAGCTTCTGTCTATTACAGACAGAAGGTGGTTCCACAGAGACCGTCATCTTCAAAAGGCGGTCCCCGACAGACAGCTACCTTCAAGAGGCGGTCCTTCATAGACCACCATCTGGTTTCTGCAACCAGGCCAAAAACTTTATTTTATTCCTATTAAATTATTGATATTCTATATGCCTTAGCGTAGTAATAGTGTATTTCTGAACATGGCACGATTCGTGTTGCATGTTAGCATGATTTTAATGCTTATTTTCATGTATGCTAATTTCATGCCAAACATTATAGTTTTGTATTTAAAGGGAATTTTCATGACTTGATTTTACTTTGATCTATGTTTTGGTGCGTTCCCTTTTCACCTTATTTCTATTTTATTAAGTTCACATATAGCCCGTACTTCTGTACGTTGCTATTAGATCACTTGCACTGGATAGGAACACCTCTTGGACTTGAGATCCTCTCCGTCGGATATTCCTTCAACCGAACTAGATCTTGTTTCAAGGCCTCCGTAAGTCTCCGCGAGCCTGGGATTCCCACTAGGACGCCGAGCTAATTGTACCCTAAAAACCCAATGGTCTAGAAAATACTTGAGTTTTCTGCATTTTCTTGTACTCGAACTTGATCGCGGCCCTCAGGCGACCGCTACTTCCTGATAGCGGTCCTAGCGTGACCGCGTTTTGTCGGTAGTTCTGCTGCGTCGATCGCTTTCCTTTCTGGCGTCGACCCTATCTGATAACGGTCTTGCCTTGACCGCTACCTCAAGAAAATGGTCCTCTTGAGACCGCGTTCTGTCAAAATGTTGTCCAACCCGTGGTTTGACCAAAGGGTTGATTATACTATGTTCCTAGATAGTCTTCTGATTATCTGGAGCCTAACACCTTGTTTAATAAGCTATTAATGGAATGTGGAACTATAGAAATGTACCGTTATGTTGCCAAAATTCCTCCGTGGCATAATGTCCAATTAATTCATCCTTGATCTTATGATTTCATCTCGGTACATTCATACCTTGGTTTTGTTATCATGAACTATTGTTGAACTTGACATTATTGGCCTATATTTATATTTCTCGTGGAAGTAACTTTATTTATAACTTGAAGATTCTAGGGTGGGCACGGACGGTGTCCAAGGGCTCCATCCTATCCCCCTCGGCAGATGGCCGTAAGCATGCTGTAAACCATGGGGTATGATACACACTGGCGTCGCATTACGCTGGGAGTACTTTTTTTATAAACGGGTGAAATCCACGTGGCAATCTTACGAAAATCTTATGATTGATTATTACATACTTGTTACATGACTTTCTAGTGCATAGCCTTTTAAGGTTCTGAAAGTACATTCTCGATACATGCAAGTACATTATCGTTATTGAAAGGCCAAACTTATATTCGTGCTATAATCTTACATGATCATGCTTTCATATCTCTTATCTTGTTCTTATCTTGTTACTTGTGTTACTTTGGGTTTTACCGATATGTTTTATCGCACTTTCAATATCTTACCTTCTAGAGCTAAAATGCTAATTACATTAATACTGCCTTCGTGTTGATATGAAGATACCTACTGGGAGAGTGCGCTCATTCCCTACTTTTCTAATATTTTTTAGGAAACTCTAGTAACTCAGAGTTGGAGTACTCAAGTGGTGGGTCCAAGAGCTAATGAAGAATGAGTGAAGCCCTAGAAATGTCATGAGTCCAGTTATGTTAGTTGAAGTCATGTCTATGTAATTTTTCCTTTTATTAAGTCTAGTGAATTACTATGTTGAAAGGAGTTAAGAGTCATTGTAAACTTTGGTTATTTGATTAATAAAGTTGAAAATTGATTATATTATCTTATGCATTCATCTTTTATGTGGATGTGTCATAGCGCTCTGATTGTCTTTCTAGCTTGAGGCTTTATTTGCCGGCTGTTTATGTTCATGACTTAATTCTGCTGTATATCTCAGGGCGTGAAAGTTAATTGGTATCAGAGCCTTGGATTAAGTAAGTCCTAGGAAAATGTCAAGTCATTAGTCAAGTCCAAGGTTTAAGGACCCACACCTATGAACTAGGAAAAGAAATTTCAAACCTATGTGAGATTGGGTAGAGTCCGGGATGAGATAGTTTTCTAGAAATTAACCTTTAGGTTAATCCTCATAAATTCTCAGGAAATAGCTAATTGTTTATTTTCTTAGGAACCTTATAATGGCCGCTAATCATGTAAATTGGGAAGCAATGCAACAAACGGTTGCGGGTCTTACCCAGCCTATGCAAACGGTGGCTCAAGTTGGCACGTGGGCAAGCGCCGGTGATCTATATCGTAATTTCCAGAGTATGAGCCCTCCCCGGTTCTATGGATCATCTAATCCTGATGAAGCTGAGAATTGGATTGATGAAATATACTGCATCTTCAATGTTATGCAATGCTCGGACCAGGAGAAGGTCCTTCTTGCAACATTTCAGCTAAATAAGGATGCACGTACATGATGGAAGGTCACTTCGACCCATCTACATAATGCTCAACTTACCTAGGAGGAGTTCCTCGAGCTCTTCCGTGAAAAGTATTTCTCGGAGCATGTTTGGGAGAGAAAGGCGGATGAATTTTCCTATCTTTGGCAAGGCATGATGTCTATGGCCGAGTACGAGCTACAATTCTCAAGGCTAGCCTCGTATGCTCCGCATCTTGTTAGTACGGAATTGCTCAAAGCCAATCACTTTATAGATGGCCTGAGGCCGATTTTTGTTAAACAACTTGGCCCTCAGAATATCCGGATGTATATGGAGATGGTCCATCAAGCTCATTTATGTGAACGTACCTTGGAGAAGATCTAGAAGTTCAAAGGTAAAGGCGAAGAGGCAAGTCGAAGGCATGTCAAGAGAGGAAGAAAAGAAGGGGAAGAGAAGTTTAGCATCACTGAAGCATATGAATCTTGTGACAACAAAAAGAGGTCCCACAATGGGAATGATAATGGCAATGGCAATGGCAAGAATAAGAGAGTCAAGGAAAAAAAAAAGCAAGTCATGGCGGCTTGCACGTTTTGCGAGAAATACGATCATTCGGCCGAAGAGTGTTGGAAGCGCCTTGGTGCGTGCCTTCGATGTGGAAGCCGGGAGCACCGCATGCCCGATTGCCCACTCATGAGGGAACAACCTTCATAAAACAATGGAGGACATAGGCGACAAGGTCATCTCAATACTTTCATGGGCAATGAACCTACAAGGGATGGTAACATGGTTGAAGGCATTATCCTAACCCATTCGCATCCGACTTTTTCCTCATTTGATACCCGGAGATGTTTTAGCCGTAAGTAAAATGCACCTTTCAAAATCTCATCCAATGAATTTGGGGACCAAATTCTCTTTAAGTGGGGGAGGGTGTAGCACCCCGAATAATTCTAGAATTTTTCTAAAAATTAAATAGATTTAATTAAGCATTTTAATAGGCTTAAAAGGATAAATGGGCTAATTAATAAATTAATAAGTTAAAGACTTAGACCTAATTATTAATCTAATAAATAAGACCACTTTAAATAGGTCCATAACCCCAATTCTAAGGCTTTTAGGCCCAAGCCCAACTCTAGAGACGTAATTAAGATAATTTTCTAATTTTATTAGATAAATAGGGGATAAATAGGATTGAATTTGACCAAAATTTAAATTTTGGCGCCCAGGCAAGTCATGGTCAGTCGCGCGACCACGTCTTGATGAAGGCGGTCCAGGGACGACCGCTACCTGGTTCCATGAACGAGAATTCTGGAAGCATGTAAAACTTGGATTTTTATCATTCCTATCGCCATGGATCGAAGTGATCTAGTATGGGAACTTGTCTAGGACTCTTAAGGGATCGGATGGGTACCTTATAGGACTCCTAATTGGATCTAAAACCACAGCCCTAGGTCATTCCCTATAAAGAGAGCCCAGATTCGATCTGCGCAAACCATAATTTTAGCTCGCGTAGTTCGAAGGTAAGGTATTGGTATTTCATGTTAGTCCTTTAGAAGTTTTTGTTTCCCTTAGTATCTTCTAACCCTCTGCAAACTTTCGTATCAGGAGGTCATGAGGTTAAGGAGATAGAACGCCTAGAAGTTGCTGGTTCCACGCAGATGCGCAGGAATGAGGGTGTTCTTCTGGCGGAAAATTCGAAGTCTAGCGATCAACCCAGAGGTAGGTTATCTCATGTTGGCTTAAACATCAAGTTAGGAACAAAAGCCCTCTGTTACCTCGTGATCTCATGCACTATACATGGAGAATTTGACGTTTTTCTGACTGCACATGCATGTCCTTCACTGCATATTATTCCCGCACCCCTTAATTAAAAGAGGGGAATTTTAAAGTGTTTCATGCCTCTTTCATGCCATAAACTCATCCTAATTATGTTGTAGTATTTTGTCTCTCAGTTCCATATATTTTCCATGCATATCTGCCCTAGAATAGGCCCTACACGTTGTTTTAGCTACTGTGTGTTACAGGCAGAAGGTGGTTCCACAGAGACCGCCGTCTTCAAAAGGCGGTCCCCGACAGACAGCAACCTTCAAGCGGCGATCCTTCACAGACTGCCATCTGGTTTCTGCAACCAGGCCAAAAACTTTATTTTATTCCTATTATATTATTGATATTCTGCATGCCGTAGCGTAGTAATAGTGTATTTCAGAACATGGCATGATTCGTGTTGCATGTTAGCATGATTTTAATGCTTATTTTCATGTATGTTAATTTCATGCCAAACTTTATACTTTTGTATTTAAAGGGAATTTCCATGACTTGATTTTACTTTGATCTATGTTTTGACACGTTCCCTTCTCACCTTATTTCTGTTTTATTAAGTTCACATATAGCTCATACTTCGGTACGTTGCTATGTCACGCCCCGACGCGAAAAATCGGAATGCAGCAGTTATATCATTCACGTCAATCAGAGCATTCATTACCACAAGAGATCATACAACAGGGCTAATAATTCCAAATAACCAACTTTATTGAAAATAATGAAGAAAAGTGTTTTTATTACAATCGACAAGTTGTGGACTTTCTAACTCTACATCAACAAAGAAAAAGAATTACATCGACTCTGATCTTAACAGGATCCGACATCTAACTAAGACATCAATTCAACATAACTAAAACTAAAAGGCTCGCTCCAAGATCACTCGTTCTCGTCTCCATCGGTGCGCACGTCCTCATCTGTGCTACCTGAAAAGATTGGAAAGTAGGGGTGAGCAACGAGCTCAGTAGGATTTTATATCTCTATCACCAGGCACAATGTAAGTGATTAATCATTTTAGCATGTATAACAATACGACAAAAGAACAATAATAAGTAAATGACAAGCGATAAATAACATATGGGAGAATAGAAAGATAGATCTCATGTAGGAATAATTTCCCATATGACAAGAATCTTTCACGAGGGTTCAAGTAAGATATAGTTGAACTGGCCATAACAAGCACGCATGCCATGTCACGCAAGAATTTGCAAGTAATTGAGTGAAGTATAATGTCATAGAGAAAACACGCTAGTCATGCACTTCGGTGTAATGCCACACCTTGTCATTACAAACTCTCCGGGACACAAGTACTTTCGGGCGCTCCTCTCAGGATCAGACCGGACCCTTATAATGCGTTGGCATTGAAGGGTTGGATCCTAGATCCCAATCTAGACATTCACCACATTCAATGGCCAAGAATTCTAAGGTTTAAGCTTATGAACTTACTTCTAAGATCAAGAGACATTCCAAAGGAAAATTGGAATAAAATATCATAAGGAAATGACTTGAACGTCCAAAGTGACCATGAATCAAACAAGACTTCGCAGTCCAAGGCCATCCTTGATACGATTGCTATCACAACGGAAACACAGAAAAACAGGCTCAATCTCGACGTTAGCGGTCATTACCTGGGCCGCTAGGATGAGACTAACGGTCTAGCCCTAGACCGCGTAGGGTTGAGTATTACAAGGCTTTTTAATTGACAAAGGAAGGTCCGGATGCGGGACGGACCACGGACTCGACTCCAAATGGATATGCAATCCTTGGACTCTAAGCAAGCTCGCGATCGCCCTTAACGAGGGAAGCGTACGGACGTGCACGGTTGAGAAACCGGTAGTGAGCTAGGGTGGTCAACTCACAAATTCGTGCCCGGATCGGGTCACGGGACGGTCTCGCTCTCTCTCGCAGTAGTGAATAACAATAAATAGCGAGCTAAGTTACCTTATCATGCTCTCTAGCAGCGGCATATAAAGCATATACGAACTAAGTAAAGTGTCGAGTAAGGAGCGAACACGATACCTCCACGCTCTCGGCGTGGGGAAGACGACCCCGGCCGAACTGATACTCCCAGAACAATTAATACTCAAATATTACAGCAATGAATATGAATGCCCACTCCACGCAGGGAGGTAAAGGGTGACACAATGGGACCCGGGAGTAGCGGGTTCGGGTTGACGGGCAGCTTCTTGTGTTGCTTCGTTGGCACACGTACTCACGATCGTGGGACGCATGTGCTAGTCCGAAGGGCCGTGTGGGCCCGGGGTGACACCACTGTGGTGGGGACGCCTGGAGGGGCGCTCCCTGGGACGGCGGTGTGCTGGTTCGTCGGCCGGAGGCCAGGCGGCTCCGATCTCCACTCGCCGGAGTTGCTAGCCACGGATCTGCAGTTCTATTTTACAGCGCGTGACCCGGCGAGATCTGCTGCTGCGGTCACTCCTGACGTCGGATCGACACACAAGAGGTACCAATGGAAAGCTGACTTGAAATCCTTCGATCTATAGCCGGAGAAAGAAATTTGAATTTCCCTTTGATGGCATTTATCGAATTTTAAAGCTGCTAGCTCACAGGATCTGAAAACTCAGGGCAGATTTGAATTTTCCTGAGAGTTGGCGTTGACCGCAATGTAGACCTTCAATTCAGCCTTTGAGCCCTTCATAAAAGTTGTAGACGCCGAAGAGAGGAAAACAAGGATATATGTTATGAAAGGTTTGGTGGAGATTTCTATTTGTTGTGGATTTTATACTGCCTCGGGGTCGGATTTGGACAACAGAAACATATCTGAATTTAGGGGAAAGACACAATTTCTAAAAATAGGTAGAGGGCTTTTGAAATTTGGAGAAACTTTTTGGAGGATGGGGTTGGTGGAAAGAACTTCTAATAAATTTTGTGATTCAAACAAAAATCAAGAAGGGGGTCGAAAGGTGGAAGAACTAAGCTTCTGCTACACAGATCTGAAAAGGGACAGATCTGGAAGACAGAAAGACACGAAAAAGGGAAAATATAAAACGAAGTCTAAAGGACGTGATTTTTTTACTGGAGGTTGGGAATCAAGAGTGGAACCAACCTTGAAAATATCAACTCCAGATGATGCCAGAGTTGGGAGTTAAAATTTTCGGAGTGGGACTCTGTCCAGTCAAACAGAACCTTGGACAGAACTTCGGAAGCGGCTTCGCGGCTGCTCGATGGCGGCACGAACGGCGGCGGTGGCACCAGAGATGAAATCAGAGATAGAGGGGCTCAGGTAAAAGGGGTTCTCAACCCTGAAATGCAGAGGGAAGAAGGAGGAACTAAGAGGGAGAGAGGAGGGGCACACCAACTCCAAGGCTTACACCAATATTTTCTTCTTCATTAATTCATTCAAATGGAAAATACATGCTATATATAATAAAGGGAAATATGACTCAAAATGCCCTCAGATCTAAGGTATAGAACTAATTAGTTCTAATGGCCTGTTTACAAAAATTAAAAATGGAACAAAATAGGGGGGGCTCCCCCTTGACTAGATGGGTGTGGTAGGTGGCCAACTTTGACATTTTACACCACTTGTCTCCCCATGTGTCCAATTGACTTGTCAAACCTTCTAGATGCCACCTTGGCTTTTGACCAACCCCACATGGATGAGGTGTATCAATGGGGAAGGAGTGGGGGCCCCCTAGCAGGTCCTACTGACATTTTGCACATAAACCCACACAATCCTAAGGAAGAACAAATAGGCTCATAAAGCCTTACAATTGCGAATCTACTTCCCCCAGAATATAAAAATAAATAAAAGGACACAAGTACAAAACTAAAATGTATATGCTCGGAGTTGATTCCCATCAATTCTCCCCGGGTGGGAAGAACTTGACCCCATCGAGTAGGGGTACGGCTACTGGAGTCACTCCGGCGGATCCGTCACCGTGCCAAGTAATGCGGGTACGCTCCACTCCATGTGACCGTCACCTGCTCATTCCGTATATACTCGATATGCACAAGTTGTTGTGGGAACGAGGCTAGAGGTTGACACTCCGGGTGGGGCACTCTCAAAGGGAAGGAGGCGGCTCGAAGACTCACTAGGAATCACCGATGGGTCCCTATGGGTGACTAGATCCGGGACATGGAGGTAGAACTGATCCCATACTCTTCCAGCAAGTCCACTCGCCTCTTAAGGGACGGACACCAATGAGCTTGCACAAGACACATGCAGACTCCTAACAAACCACAAACCACACAAACAAGAAACTGACTCACGCTTGCACTAGACAACCCTATTGTTAGTCTGACCCGTACATGGGTGACGGCGGACCAGGACACCCGAATGTGTGCCATGCATGCATGTTATGTAACCGGAGATGGGTGGGTGGCATGGGGAACACCTAAACATCCAAGTATGACCCAGTCATGCATGGACGGCCCTTTGGATTTGGGAGACTTGAGAGGGCTAGGAGAACCGGGTGTGGAAGAGCCGGGTGTGGGTGTATCGAGGATGGACTTAGGTGGGCCTGGGGAACCAAAGTCTTCATTACCCCCAAATGATGGTTCGGACCTATTGCTATGTGGAGGTTGTTTGGCCCGAGTGAAAAAGGTGTGATAGTGAACTCCGCGGAAGAAGTGGAGTGAATATGAAAGCTCGGGAGGTTCACTAGTAAAGGGGTCAAAAGGATAGAAGAAGGTATGACCCCGTGAGATGGTTTCCAACATGACATGGTCCCAATTATGAAATTCTTGAAGGTGTGGGTGGTCACCTTCATCCGTCATGGTGAATGGGACGGTGGTCATGTGAAAAAAATAAGATTCCTCCCTTGGGCAAAAGGGTATGAAGTCGGGCTCGACCGGCGTGGGGAGGAATAGAAGAACCTCCGTGGTGACTTGACCCACGGTGTACACGGAGGTAATGGACCCTAGGGCGGGGTGGGTGAAGCTACGACTCGTGGGTTGGTTGAAGCCTCGGGCCAACATATGCGTCAACTTCATTTGTGAGTCTAATCCCCAAATAAGGTCATCCAATGTATCAATATGGTGACTAGACCGAAACGTTGTGTGGTAGGAGTTGACGGGCACTATTGGTAGTGTGGGGTCCATAGGTGGATAGGAAGGTGGAACCAAGCCATTCTTGAGCCAACTATGTAGTGGCTCGGCGATGAAAAGCGTACCCGTTAGAAACATGGGTGGCTCGGACCTTGGTGACTCCAAATGGGAGGGCTCCGAAATAAGATCGAAAGATGAGGGTGATGATAATGGAGCTCTCATGGGTGGGGAAGGATTCCCCGACTGGGGTGGCACCGGGAAGTACCCTTCCATCCGATCTACCCCTGTAGTCAACCGATCCATGCTTGTACTCAACCCCTTCATTGCTCCCATAAGGGCTCGGAACATTTCGGCCACTTCCTCGGGACTATGGACTCGGGGTGCGGCCATGGTTACAAAGATGGGGTTGGATCTCCTAGGAATGGATATGCAAGGCCCCTTTTTTTGTTTTTGTTAATGCAAGCACCTAGACACTCTTAGAATGAGATGCACGTGCAAAGTTAAAATGAGACTCGACTACAACCTAGACACAACCAAAACTCGGTACGTGGCGGAGCTAATCGATCCGAAGATCACTCGCGCAAGTGTGCGGCCTTCCCGATAGGCGTAGCCTAACGTTCGGACAACACTTTTTGATATACCGATTAATGGTATGCAAATGTGACACTTAGACCGACTTAGACTTAGACTCGACTTAAACGACTCTTTTTTTTTTGAGTTTTGCAAATGACTACCCTAGACTCAATCGGCGCTCTGATACCAAACTGATGCGGGACGGACCATGAACTCGACTCCAAATGGATATGCAATCCTTGGACTCTAAGAAAGCTCGCGATCGCCCCTAACGAGGGAAGCGTACAGACGTGCACGGTTGAGAAACTGGTAGTGAGGTAGGGTGGTCAACTCACAAATTCGTGTCCGGATCGGGTCACGGGACGATCTCGCTCTCTCTCGCAGCAGTGAATAACAATAAATAGCGAGCTAAGTTACCCTATCATGCTCTCTAGCAGCGGCATATAAAGCATATACGAACTAAGCAAAGTCTTGAGTAAGGACCGAACATGATACCTCCACGCTCTCGGCGTGGGGAAGACGACCCCGGCCGAACTGATACTCCCGAAACAATTAATACACAAATATTACGGCAATGAATATGAATGCCCACTCCACGCAGGGAGGTAAAGGGAGACACAATGGGACCCGGGAGTAGCAGGTTCGAGTTGACGGGCGGCTTCTTGTGTTGCTTCGGCGGCACACGTACTCACGACCGTGGGACGCACGTGCTGGTCCGAAGGGCCGTGTGGGCCCGGGGTGGCACCACTGTGGTGGGGACGCCTGGAGGGGCACTCCCTGGGACGGCGGTGTGCTGGTTCGCCGGTCGGAGGCCGGGCTGCTCCGATCTCCACTCGCCGGAGTTGCTGGCCATGGATCTGCAGTTCTATT
This sequence comes from Amorphophallus konjac, assembly GCA_022559845.1. Classification (NCBI taxonomy): domain Eukaryota; kingdom Viridiplantae; phylum Streptophyta; class Magnoliopsida; order Alismatales; family Araceae; genus Amorphophallus; species Amorphophallus konjac. The sequence goes on from CM040121.1 coordinate 344,741,725, forward strand.
TTATAGCGCGTAACCCGGTGAGATCTGCTGCTGCGGTCACTCCCGACGTCGGATCGATGCACAAGAGGTACCGATGGAAAGATGACTTGAACTCCTTAGATCTATGGCCAGAGAAAGAAATTTGAATTTCCCGTTGATGGCCTTTATTGAATTTTAAAGCTACTGGCTCACAGGATCTGAAAACTCAAGGCAGATTTGAGTTTTCCTGAGAGTTGGCATTGACCGTGATGTAAACCTTCGATTCAGCCTTTGAGCCCTTCATGCAAGTTGTAGAGGCCGAAGAGAGGAAAACGGGGATATATCTTATGAAAGGTTTGGTGGAGATTTCGATTTGTTGTGGAGTTTATACTGACTCAGGGTCGGATCTGGACAACAGAAATAGATCTAAGTTTGGGGGAAATACACAATTTCTAAAAATAGGTAGAGGGATTTTGAAATTCGGAGAACATTTGTGAAGGATGGGGCTGGTGGAAAGAACCTCCAATAAATTTGGGGATTCAAACAAAAATTAAGAAGGGGGTCGAAAGGTGGAAGAACTAAGCTTCTGCTACACAGATCTAAAAAGGGACAGATCCGGAAGACAGAAAGACACGAAAATGGGAAAATATAAAACGAAGTCTAAAGGACGTGATTATTTTACTGGAGGTTAGGAATCAAGATAAGAACCAACCTTGAAAATCACAACTCCAGATGATGTCGGAGTTGGGAGTTAAAATTCTCAGAGTGGGACTCTATCCATCCAAACAGAACCTTGGACAGAACTTCAGAGGCGGCTTCGCGGCGGCTCGATGGCGGCACGAACGGCGGCGGCGGCACCAGAGATGAAATCAGAGATAAAGGGGCTCAGGTAGAAGGGGTTCTCAACTCTGAAATGCAGAGGGAAGAAGGAGGAACCAAGAGGGAGAGAGAAGGGGCGCACCAGCTCCAAGGCATACACCAATATTTTCTTCTTCATTAATTCATTCAAATGGAAAATACATGCTATATATAATAAAGGGAAAAATGACTCAAAATGCCCTCAGATCTAAGGTATAGAACTAATTAGTTCTAATGGCCTTTTTACAAAAATTAAAAATGGAACAAAATAGGGGGGCGCCCCCTTGACTAGATGAATGTGGTAGGTGGCCAACTTTGACATTTTACACCACTTGTCTCCCCATGTGTCCAATTGACTTGTCAAACCTTCTAGATGCCACCTTGGCTTTTGACCAGCCCCACATAGATGAGGTGGACCAATGGGGAAGGAGTGGGGGCCCCCTAGCAGGTCCTACTAGCATTTTGCATATAAACCCACACAATCCTAAGGAAGAACAAATAGGCTCATAAAGCCTTACAATTGCGAATCTACTTCCCCCAGGATATAAAGATAAATAAAAGGACATAAATATAAAAATAAAATGTACATGCTCAGAGTTGATTCCCATCAGGTCCTCAATTCAACCTGAGACAGCATGGGCCCAAACCAGAGCTCAGCACATGAACCAAAGTCAACAGAGAGAACTTGGTCAGGTTAGAGTTGACTGGGTTCAAGAATATTCTGACTAACCCAAGCCCACTTCTAACCAGGCCAAGAAACGACTAGCGGTCTAACCTTGGGCCGCGAATGGTCTCTTAGCGGTCCCCATGTGGGCCGCTAAGGATCCAGAACAGTCCGGGAATTGGTCCGCTTCAAAACATGAATCAAATTAAGTCCGTGGGTTCTGGTCTTTGTGGTACATCCCGTCCGGCGTCCTGGTGAGAATCCCAGGCTCACGGAGACTTACGAAGATCCCATAATAGTGGTCCTAGTCCGACGGAAGGAATATCTGGCAGAGAGTCCCAACTATTGCAAGATTGAGGCTATATAAAACACGGAAAACATGAACGGTGCGGTCAGTCAATTCCACCGGAGTGGCATGACTGTCAAACAATGATATCAGAATCATAATATAAGCAATCTATAAGTGACAAAGTATAAGATCACGAAGTTGATAACCAAGTTTATTCTATTAATTCATATAGTTGTCCAAGGGTGCTTATCAAAGGAACTTTTCATGTAAAAATGAAAATAAACGTATAATTTAATGATACCTTGTTAATACTACGCTCTGCATAGTTACTAATCAAAATAACATGCTGACCAAGGTAAAAATGAATAAAATCAGGTTTTAAAATCTCCCTGTCAGAGGCCAAAAACGGTCTATATGGAGATCGCCAGTACTAGAAAGTGGTCTATCGTATGACCGTTAAATATATATAAAAATATTTTTAAAAAAAAAATAGTGTGGAAAAGCAGTCTATCGTGGGACCGCTATATGACTACGGTCCCTGGTAAGACCGTTTACCAACCCGAGTCTCCATCGACGGCGAACCTCGACACACCACGGTTAGAACTCCGATTGCAAGCGTTAGGGTAAATAATAATTGGGCAAACAGATACCATTGGAAGGAGCATTAAAGGACGCATAAGATCACATGCTTTGATTAAAGTTTAAAGTGATTTACTAAACATAAAATGGATTAATATAGAAGTTAACCCTTCGGGTGTACCTCGGGGTAAACGATGAAATTAGACCAACATGATGCATGAAATTTGGGCAAATTGGTATCAATGGAAAGAGCTCGGAAAGACGAACAAGATGGTATAATTAATTCTTAGTTCAGCCTGAGAGACACCTACCTTTATCGCTGGAAAGAGGAAGAAGAAAGGGGGTCGCCGGAACCCTAATCCGGCGCTCCTAGAACGCCCAAATTCGCCCCCGTCCGGCCACGATCGATCACGTCACCAGCCGCCGGAGCAAATAGGGTTTCTGGGGGTCAAAAGCCCTCTATTTAAAGACTATATGGATGCATCATGCGATCGAATTTGGGTGGAGAGTCCAAAGAGGGAAAACAGCGAAAAATTCGGGGAGGATTCTAATCCGCCGCCGCCGCCAATAGAAGGCTCTAGAGTTAGGGTTTTCGGAGGGAAAATGAACATCTACTGTTGGGCTAGGGTTTGGCTCCAATCGGGGCCCAATTGGGCAAGACTTTAGGTCCGATTAAGAATGCTTAGTTCGGTCCTTTAAAATAATGATTTTTAGCTTAAATTGTGAAATTGGGCCTTAATCAATTTTATTCTGGGTTCCTTCTTGAAGACAAAATTGCTGAAAATTAAATTTTACACATAATACATATTTTTCTACATTTTTAATAAAAATTTTAGAATCTGAGCTAAGAAAATAATTGAATAATATGGTGATATTAATATAAAAATTCAGGATGCTACACCCTCCCCCACTTTAAGGAATTTGGTCCCCAAATTCACCGAATCTATTAAAAAACCAACCTTAGGACAAATCGAGATACAACTTTCTAATTGCTTCCTCGGACTCCCATGTTGCCTCCTCCGTTCCGCGTCGACTCCATTGGACCTTGACCATCGGAATGGATTGGTTCCTGAGTTGCTGTTGCTTGTAGTCCAAAATCTTGACAAGCATTTCTTCATAAGATAAATCTTCTTTTAATTCCAAATCAGCATGTTGGATGATGTGCGAAGGGTCATATACGTACTTCCACAGCATAGACACATGGAACACATTATGAATGCCTGATAACTGTGGTGGTAAAGCCAACTTATAGGTAACTTCGCCTACCCTCTCCAAGATTTCGAATGGGCCAACAAATCTGGGGCTTAACTTACCTCGAATTCCAAATATTCTGATTCCTCTTGATGGTGAAACCTTCAGAAACACATGCTCTCCAACCTGAATCTCCAAATCCCTTCTTTTGTTATTAGCATAGCTCTTCTGCCTGGACTGAGTAATCTTCAATCGATCTCTAATGACCTCAATGTTTTTAGACGACTCCGAAACAAGATCTGGTCCGAGTCATTGCTTCTCATCGATCTCTTCCCAACAAAGAGGGGATCTACAGGTTCTTCCGTACAAAGCCTAAAATGGTGCTATCTGTATGCTGGATTGATAACTGTTGTTGTAGGCAAACTCAATCAAAGGTAAATGTTCATGCCAATTTCCTCCAAAGTCAATAGTAAAAGCTCTCAACATGTCTTCGACAATCTGATTTATTCTCTCAGTCTGCCCGTCAGTCTGAGGGTGAAAAGCAGTACTGAAGTTCAAACGAGTTCCCAACGATGCTTGTAGACCTTTCCAAAAATGAGAGGTAAACCCGGGGTCTCTATCAGATATGATGGATACATGGACTCCATGCAACCTCACTATTTCCTTCATGTACAGGGCAGCCAATACATCCACAGTCCACTTAGATTTAATAGGTAGGAAGTGCGCGGACTTTGTCAGACGATCAACAATCACCCAAATTGCATCAAAGCTGCCATGAGTTCTGGGTAAACCCATAATAAAATCCATACCGACACTCTCCTACTTCCATTGTGGTATTTCAAGGGGCTTTAATTTCCCAGCATGTCTAAAATGTTCAGCTTTGACTTGCTGACATACTAAACACCTGCTTACAAATTCGGCCACTTCTCTCTTCATGTTCGACCACCACAAGGTTCTTTTCAGATCTCGATGCATCTTTGTAGCTCCTGGATGAAAAGTATACTTAGACTTATGAGCTTCCTCGAGAATTTTTCTGTTCATTTCTGCAGAATCATGAACACAAGTTCTTCCTCGAAACAATAATCTACCATCATCAGCTAAAGCAAAATTTGGTCGACTAGCCATCTGCCCTTTGATTTCTACTAGTAACGGGTCATTATCCTGTAGCTGCCTAATTTCTGCCAGTAATTCTGAATAAAGCTGGATATGAGCAACCATAACCCAATCCTCTTTTTCTGTGACATTAAGATCTAAGCTTGCAAATTACTTTAGCAACTTCCATTCTTGAAGCATCAAACTTGCTAATCTAGCTATTGGCTTCCTGCTTAAAGCATCTGCTACAACATTCCCTTGTCCGGGATGATATTCAATAGAGAAGTCAAAATCCTTTAGGTACTCTAGCCACCTTCTCTACCTCATGTTAACTCCTTCTGAGAAAATAAATACTTAAGGCTCTTATGATCTGAGTATACCATGAAAGTTTCTCCATATAAGTAATGCCTCCAAATCTTCAGAGCAAACACATCTGCTGCTAGCTCCAAGTCATGAACAGGGTAATTCTCTTCATGCTTCCTTAGCTGCCTAAAGGAATAAGCTATCACTTTCCCTCGTTGCATCAAAACATAACCTAAGCTGATTCCTGAAGCATCAGTGTATACTTCAAAACCTCCTTTTCCAGAAGGCAAATCTAAAATTGGGGTAGTGGTCAAACACTCCTTCAAAGTCTGAAAACTTTTCTCACAGTCCTCTGAACACTCGAATCGATTCTCCTTACGAGTTAACCTAGTCAAGGGTACTGCAATCTTGGAGAAGTCCTTAATGAACCTCCGATAATAACCTGCTAGGCTTAAGAAACTCATGATCTCAGTTGCATTAACAGGCCTTTCCCAATTACGTACTGCCTCTACTTTAGAAGGATCCACTGAAATTCCATCTTTAGAGATAATATGCCCTAGAAAAGAAACCTCTTGCAACCAGAACTCACGTTTACTGAACTTGGCGTATAACTGATGATCCTTTAGGATTTGCAACGCCATCCTCAAGTGCTCTTCATGCTCCTCCTTGCTCTTTGAGTATATTAAAATATCATCAATGAACACTACGACCCACTGATCTAAGTAGGGTCGGAACACACTGTTCATCAGCTGCATGAAAGCTGCAGGAGCATTTGTTAGTCCAAACAGCATTACGACAAATTCAAAATGCCTATACCTGTTATGGAATGCCGTCTTAAAAATGTCTTTGTCCTTTATCCTCAACTGGTGATATCTTGATCTGAGATCAATTTTCGAGAAATACTCGGCTCCATATATCTGATCAAACAGCTCATCAATCCTTGGTAATAGATACTTGTTCTTCACGGTGAGCTGGTTCAACTGGCGATAATCAATATACAGTCTCAACGAACCATCCTTCTTTCTTACAAAGAGTACAGGAGCACCCCACAGGGAAGTACTCAGGCGAATAAACCCTTTTTCTAGGAAGTCCAACAACTGATTCTTCAATTCCCTTAACTCAACAGGGGACATACGATAGGGGGCCTTAGAAACAGGTGAAGCGTCCGAAATTAAATCAATGGAGAAAACCACCTCCCTCTCAGGGGGAAGACATGGTAATTCTTCAGGAAACAATTCTGGAAAATCTCGAACAATCAAGATATCCTTCAACTCTACTTCCTTCTTATTAGTCAAAGAGATCAAAGCTAAGAATGCCAAGCACCCCTTCCTTAACAATTTATCTGCCCGGAGTGCCGAAATAAGCGGCACAGCCTTAGATTGTCTAGAGCTAGAAAATGAAAGTCCAGGACATCCAGCGAAATATACCACTCCTGTTTTATAGTGGACACTAGCACCATGTCTAGCTAACCAATCTGCTCCTAGAATCATATCATAATCTTTCATCTTCATGCATACCAAATCAGCAGATAAGTTACAATCATTCATCAAAACTTCACTAGAAGGGTAATAATGTTTAATCTCGGACCCCGAACTAATAGGGGTTGATATCACAAGATGAGAATCCAATAATACAGGTTTCACAGATAAAGTCTTAGCAAATTTCAGAGATATAAAAGAATGAGTGGCTCCTATGTCGAAAAGTACAAATGCTGGCTTGGAAAGAATAGTAAGGGAACCTTCGACAATACCTTCTTCCTCGGTAGCCTCGGTCTCAGTCTCCGCCTCTTGGAGGGCTTGAAGCTTGCCCTGCCGCCTTTGGCTTCCTTGCGACGAGTCAGTTGACGCATGTTCATTAATAAGGGGGCACACAGGGATTCGGTGGTCCCTGCTACCACATCTCAGACAAGCGCCCAGCTTGTGCCAGCATTCTTCCATCTTGTGACTCGGGCGGTTACAGTACTTGCAAACTGCTTTAGGTGGAGCAGTCGGTCCTGCCTTCTTCCCGCTTTCCTTCGGTTTCTTGTTCTTCGAAAAACTCGGCCCACCATTGGGCCCCTTCTGGCCATTAACGGGTTTAGAATTCTCGGAGCTGGTAGTCTACTCCCTCTTCTTTTCCCGACCTCTTATCCGGTCAGTCATTTCCATAGTGTCTTCAAGAACTTGGGCTTTTCTCACAATCTCTGCATAAACATGGATCTCCAAAGGTGCCAGTTGATTAATGTACTGAAGCTTCAATCCATTTAGAAATCGCTTGGCCTTCATCTTCTCCGTGGATACTAAATGTGGTGCATATTTAGACAGCCTAGCAAACTGTGCTTCATACTCTGCAATAGACAGATTTCTTTGCTTCAATGTAGCGAACTCTGCCGCCTTCTTCTCCTGCACCTGATCCGAGAAATACTTGTTGTTGAATAGCTCCTTAAACTCATCCCATGTTGCACGTCGATTACCGAACGTGACTTTCGCTGCTTCCCACCAAGCGCGTGCATCGCGTTCCAGCTGAAAAGTTGCCTAGAGGACGCGATCCTTATCTCCACATTGCATAACCCTGAAGATACGCTCTGTCTCCTTCAACCAATTCTCGACCTCGTCTGGGTATGAAGATCCACTAAAATGTGGGGAATTCAAGCTTTGAAAGTTCCGATGTAGATTGTTCACTCCGTGCTGTGCACCGCCTTGAGCTACCTACTGTAAGACCTGGGTCAAGCCCTGCACCGTGCGTTGCATATCTCGCCACTGCGCACGTTCCGCTGCCATCGCGGGAAAATTCCTGCAATAAAACCAGAATTAATTGAGAATATTTTATTGACTATATATTCTTAGAGCTAGTTAATTAGCTTAACCCTAGTTTCTACCCAACTCACTGGGTTAGATTCCTGACTTTACCAATGTGACGGGTTCTATGACACCACTAGAAATCTCGGGTCTAAAGAAAACCTAGGGTCTAAAGAAAATCTCGACTCTGATATCACAGCAGTTATATCGTTCACGTCAATCAGAGCATTCATTGCCACAAGAGATCATACAACAGGGCTAATAATTCCAAATAACCAACTTTATTGATAATAATGAAGAAAAGTATTTGTATTACAATCGATAACTTGTGGACTTTTTAACTCTACATCAACAAAGAAAAAGAATTACATCAACTCTGATCTTAACAGGATCCGACATCTAACTAACACGTCAACTCAACATAACTAAAACTAAAAGGCTCGCTCCAAGATCACTCGTTCCCGTCCCCATCGGTGCGCACGTCCTCATCCGTGCTACCTGAAAAGATTAAAAAGTAGGGGTGAGCAACGAGCTCAGTAGGATTTTATATCTCTATCACCAGACACAATGTAAGTGATTAATCATTTTAGCATGTATAACAATATGACAAAAGAACAATAATAAGTAAATGACAAGCGATAAATAATAGATGGGAGAATAGAAAGACAGATCTCATGTATGAATAATTGCCTGTATAACAAGAATCTTTCACGAGGGTTCAAGTAAGATATAGTTGAACTGGCCATAACAAGCACGCATGCCATGTCACGCAAGAATTTGCAAGTAATTGAGTGAAGTATAATGTCATAGACAAAACACGCTAGTCATGCACTTCGGTGTAATGCCACATCTTGTCATTACAAACTCTCTGGGACACAAGTACTTTCGGGTGCTCCTCTCAGGATCAGACCGGGCCCTTATAATGTGTTGGCATTGAAGGGTTGGATCCTAGATCCCAATCTAGACATTCACCACATTAAATGGCCAAGAATTCTAAGGTTTAAGCTTATGAACTTACTTCTAAGATCAAGAGACATTCCAATGGAAAATTGGAATAAAATATCATAAGGAAATGACTTGAAAGTCCAAAGTGACCATGAATCAAACAAGACTTCGCAGTCCAAGGCCATCCTTGATACGATTGCTATCACAACGGAAACACAGAAAAACATGCTCAATCTCGACGTTAGCGGTCATTACCTGGGCCGCTAGGAAGAGACTAACGGTCTAGCCCTAGACCGCGTAGGGTTGAGTATTACAAGGCTTTTCAATTGACAAAGGAAGGTCCTCAATTCAACCTGAGACAGCATGGGCCCAAACCAGAGGTCAGCCCATGAAGCCAAAGTCAACAGAGAGAACTTGGCCAGGTTAGAGTTGACTGGGTTCAAGAATAGTCTGACTAACCCAAGTCCACTTCTAACCAGGGCAATAAACGAATAGCAGTCTAACCCTGGGCCTCGAATGGTCTCTTAGCGGTCCCCATGTGGGCCGCTAAGGGTCCAGAACAGTCCGGGTATTGGTCCGCTCCAAAACATGAATCAAATCAAGTCCGTGGGTTCTGGTCTTTGTGGTATAACCCGTCCGGCGTCCTGGTGGGAATCCCAGGCTCACGGAGACTTACGGAGGTCTCATAATAGTGGTCATAGTCCGACAAAAGGAATATCCGGCGGAGAGTCCAAACTATTACAAGATTGAGGCTATATAAAACACGGAAAACGTGAACGATGCAGTCAGTCAATTCCACCGGAGTGGCATGACTGTCAAACAATGATATCAGAATCATAATATAAGCAATCTATAAGTGACAAAGTATAAGATCACGAAGTTGATAACCAAGTTTATTCTATTAATTCACATAGTTGTCCAACGGTGCTTATAAAAGGAACTTTTCATGTAAAAATGAAAAATAAACGTATAATTTCATGATACCTAGTAAATACTACGTTCTGCATAGATACTAATCAAAATAACACGCTAACCAAGGTAAAAATGCATAAAATCAGGTTTTAAAATCTCCCTGCCAGAGGTCAAAAATGGTCTATATGGAGACCGCCAGTACTAGAAAGCGGTCTATTGTACGACCGTTAAATATATATAAAAATATTTAAAAAAAATAGGGAGGAAAAGCGGTCTATCGCGCGACCGCTATATGACTAGCGGTCCCTGGTAAGACCATTTACCAACCCAAGTCTCCATCGACGGCGAACCTCGACACACCACGGTTAGAACTCCGATTGCAAGCGTTAGGGTGAACAATAATTAGGCAAACATATACCATTGGAAGGAGCATTAAAAGACGCATAAGATCACATGCTTTGATTAAAGTTTAAAGTGCTTTACTAAACATAAAATGGATTAATATAGAAGTTAACCCTTCGGGTGTACCTCGGGGTAAACGATGAAATTAGACCAACATGATACATGAAATTTGGGCAAATTGGTATCAACGGAAAGAGCTCGGAAAGATGAACAAGATGGTATAATTAATTCTTAGTTCAGCCTGAGAGACACCTACCTTTATCGCTGGAAAGAGGAAGAAGAAAGGGGGTCGTCGGAACCCTAATCCGACGTTCCTAGAATGCCCACATTCGCCCCCGTCCGGCCACGATCGATCACGCCACCAGCCGCCGGAGCAAATAGGGTTTCTGAGGGTCAAAAGCCCTCTATTTAAAGACTCTATGGATGCATCAAGCGTTCGAATTTGGGTGGAGAGTCCAAAGAGGGAAAACGACGAAAAATTCAGGGAGGATTCTAATCCGTCGTCGTCAATAGAAGGCTCTAGAGTTAGGATTTTCGGAGGGAAAACAAACCTCTGCTGTTGGGCTAGGGTTTGGCTCCAATCGGGGCCCAATTGGGCAAGAATTTAGGTCTGATTAAGAATGTTTAGTTCGGTCCTTTAAAACAACGATTTTCAGCTTAAATTGTGAAATCAGGCCTTAATCAATTTTATTCTGGGTTCCTTCTTGAAGACAAAATTGTTGGAAATTAAATTTTACACAAAATACATATTTTTCTACATTTTTAATAAAAATTTTAGAATCTGAGCTAAGAAAATAATTGAATAATATGGTGATATTAATATAAAAATTCAGGATGCTACATGCTATTAGATCACTTACACTGGATAGGAACACCTCTTGGACTTGAGATCCTCTCCGTCAGATATTCCTTCTACCGAAATAGGTGATCTTGTTTCAAGGCCTCCGTAAGTCTCCGCGAGCCTGGGATTTTCACTAAGACGCCGAGCTGGTTGTACCCTAAAAATCCAATGGTCTAGAAAGAACTTGAGTTTTCTACATTTTCCTGCACTCGGACTTGATCGCAGCCCTCAGGTGACCGCTACTTCCTGATAGTAGTCCTGGCGTGACTGCGTTCTACCTACAGTTCTGCTACGTCAACCCCTTTCCTTTCTAGCGTCGACCATGTCTGATAGCGGTCTTGCCTTGACTGCCACATCAAGAAAACGGTCCTCTTGAGATCGCGCGTTCTATCTAAATGTTGTCCAACCCGTGGTTTGACCCAAGGGTTGATTATACTCTATTCCTAGATAGTTTTCTGATTATCTAAAGCCTAACACCTTGTTTAATAAGCTATTAATGGAATGTGGAACTATGGAAATGTACCGTTATGCTGCTGGAATTCCTCCGTGGCATAATGTCCAATTAATTCATCCTTGATCTTATGATTTCATCTTGGTACGTTTATACCTTGGTTTTGTTATCATGAACTATTGTTGAACTTGACATTATTGGCCTATATTTATATTTCTCGTGTAAGTAACTTTATTTATAACTTGAAGATGCAAAGGCAGGCACGGACGGTGTCCAAGGGCTCCACGCTAGCCCCCTCGACAGATGGTTGGAAACATGTTGTAAATCATGGGGTATGATGCACACTGGCATCACATTGCGTAGGGAGTACTTTTTTTTTAAACGGGTGAAATCCACGAGGCAATCTTACGAAAATCTCGTGATTGATTATTATATGCTTCTTACATGACTTTATAGTGCATACCCTTTCAAGCTTCTGAAAGCACATTCTCGATACATGCTAGTACATTCTCGTTATTGAAAGGCCAAACTTATATTCATGTTATAATCCTACATGATCATGCTTTCGTATCTCTTATCTTGTTCTTATCTTGCTACTTGTGTTAGTTTGGTTTTTACCCGTATGTTTTATCACACTTTCATTATCTTACCTTCTAGAGCTAAATGCCAATTACTTTAATATTACCTTCATGTTGATACGAAGATATCTATTGGGCGAGTACGCTCATTCCCTACTTTTCCAGTCTTTTTCAGGAAACTCTAGTAACTCGGAGCCAGAATACTCAAGTGGCGGGTCCGAGAGCGAATGAAGAATAAGTGAAACCCTAGAAATGTCATGAGTCCGGTTATGTTAGTTGAAGCCATGTCTATGTAATTTTTCCTTTTATTAAGTCTAGCGAATTACTACATTGAAAGGAGTCAAGTGTCATTGTAGACTTTGGTTATTTCATTAATAAATTTAAAAATTGAGTATATTATCTTGTGCATTCATCTTTTAGGTGGATATGTCATAGCGCTCTAATTGTCTTGCTAGCTTGAGGCTTTATTTGCCGGCTGTTCACGTTCCCGACTTAATTCCACTACATATCTCAGGGCGTGACATTATGCGCTGGGTTGCCCGAGCCGTGGGGCAGAGGTCCGAGCATCTTGTAGCTCGTCCTGAGAGTTCACTGTGTCCTAAAGGTAAAACTCTTGATGACTTTGATAGTTTAGATTTAGCCTCCAAGCATGGGGTTTGTCTTTTAACCATTTGCCATGTCACAGATTACGCGACCCCTGAAGGATCGCCCCTTGACGGGGCTAATAGTGGAGCGACGGTAGGGGAGCACGGCTCCCCTGTGAAAAAGAGCTCGAAGAAGGAGCAGCAATGGCACTGGCCCATCCTTTATTCCCACTCAAGCCGAAGCCAGTCACTCTGAGGAACCCAGTGGCTCCCGTAAGTTGTTGCCTGGTAGCAAGGAGAGACTATGTGTCATAAGGTCATCTTGGCTAGCCATATCATAACTTCTGTGCATTGGTTTTTTTTAGAAGTTGCGGTCGGCACTCGATTCTCCCCCACAATAGAAGAGACGCTATCCCGGGCTGGAGACCCCGGCGAGGTCCCTCTGCACGAGGAAATAATGAAGCTGTTGGATGACCGGATGCTCGAGTCGGGGATAATTCCAAAAATTGATATAGAGGAGGGTTCCTCGAGTCGCCCCCTAGGTGCCGTGTGCTCTCCCTCTCCGATGGTGATGACCGGTGGTTCATCGAGTGAGACGAGTCCTTTGGAAAGTGGAGAGGTGGACGAGGGGACAAGTAGCCCATAGCTCTCTCACCCCTTTCTCACTTCTTCCTCCCCTTTTTATAGGGACAATTGTACTTCCTTCATTGTACTAATCACTATCTGATCATTCCCAGCTGTTACTATTGCTGATTGATGCCAAGGTAGAGGAGACGTTAGAGTGAGCGTGATCGTCACTGGTTCTGTCACTCTTGAGGTAGGAGAAGAGATGAGGGCTTCGACGAGGCCGTTAGAGGAGACTATCGTTACCTCAGAGGCTTGCCCCACTGAAGTCACCGAGCAACTCGTGACAAGTGTTGTGGGAGGCCCTATAGAAACCACCACGCCTACGACCAAGGAAGCCTCGATGTTGCCCTTAACTCAGCCTATTGAGAAATCCGGGGAAGGTTGTAACGCCCTGGATCCTTGGTAGATCTTTGCTGGATCCTTTGCAGGTCTTGTGGGATCTTTGTTGGATCTTTCGGATCTGTTTTGGATTGGTTTCGTTGAGTTTCGGTTCGCTTTTGTGGCTTCTGAGTTAAGTTTGACGAGCCATGTGGGTTTTTCTCTCGTACTAGTTACGGAACCCTACGGTGAGTTTGTTTGTCAATTCTCGAACTCGTGGATGCTACAACGACGATGTACTCTTCGAGCCGGTCGTTTCGACTATTTTTACGTATTTTTCTGAATTTGTGCATTTTCGGCGCATTTTTGGAATTTTCAAAAATTAGAAAAATTTCCTAATTTCTTTTTATTTTATTTTCTTTTCCTCTCTCTCTCTCCTCACTCTCGCGATCTCACTCTCTCTCTCCCGTTCTCTCTCGTTCTCTCCCCCTTCCGGCTCCGGCTGCAGACGGAGGCGCTAGTGGGTGAGGTGGCGACGAGGTGGAGCTGTCGAGGTGCGCGATGGGGCGAGGATCGGATCGATTCTGGCGCGATCCCGATCGGTGGATTCAAAGCCAGTGAAATCGGTTCGCGAGTGGTTTTCAGCGTGGTTTAGTCCCTTCGGGGCACGGTTTCTTCGGTGGAGGTAGGGTGACTGATCCTTACTTCGTCCTCTTCGTTTTCCCTGCCATTGCATGGCGTTCGGCAAGGAAACGGCCGAGTTTGGGCTTGTTTTGCCTAAACCGTGATTTTCGTGGTTTTGAGGGTCGGCCGGTAAACGATGACCATTTGCGGCGTAGTTAGTTTCTAACTGACCGCTGGGATGTTAGGATCCCATCCACGTTAATTTCGTGTGGTTTGGTGTTCATTCGAGGCCAGTAGAACCCCGGGAACCTCGGTGACCCACTTAGGGTCGATTTGTCTAAATCGCCCGGATCTTGCATTTTTTAGCTTGCATGTGGGGTTTGAAGTCCCCTGATGTTGTTTTTGGTTGTTTGGGTTTGTATCCCCTGCGTTTCGGCGTGAATGGGGCGTGGAACGGGCCGGTTTGGCCGTTCCTCTATTTTCCCGCCGTATGGGAAGTAGCGGTCGTTCCAGTGGCCGTTACTTGCTTCTGACGGTCCTATGATAGACCGTTACTTCGTTTGGCGTTTTTGAGCTTTCAGACTTTTGGGTGAGTGACGGCCCCAGGGTGGCACGTCGCTTCCTTGTAACGCGCCTAGGCTAGCGCGTTACTTCGTCTTCGTCGTATTATTTTGGGGTTGAGTCGGTTGATCTAACGCGCTTCACCCAACGCCTTAGATGAATGTGACACGCCTGGTCCTGGCCGTTACTTGCTGTTTGACCGACGTTGACCATTAGAGGCGGTGCCTCTGACGATGGTGCCCCTATCCGTTGTTTGAGTGTAACACGCCTGCCCCCGGCCGTTACATTCTGTTTGGCCGAGCTTGGGTGGCTGTGCCCGTTGGATATAACGGATATGTCCCCATGCGTCGTTGTGTTATAATGCGCCTGCCTCTGGCCGTCGTTTGTTGTTTTGTGCTGGGTTGAGGGTGGCTGGGCACGTTGATAGTAACGCGCCTTCCCCTGCGCGTCGTTTGGCTCTGACGCGTCTCCCTTGCCGCGTTGTTTGTTTGTAACGCGCCTGGCGTTGCGCGTTACTTCGCTTTGGTTGTGGGAGGCTGTGCACGTTGTGAATAACGCACCTGCTCCCGTGCGTCGTTTGGCTGTAACGCGCTTAGTCTAGTGTGTTACTTGGCTCGTGCGTGTTTTGAGTCTTAAAGTTGGTTAGGGTGGTGTGAGCGACGGCCTGTCGTCCGACCGTCGTTTGGTGAGTAACGGCCCTGGTCTAGACCGTCACATGCTTGTAGTGGTCTAAGGGTGGCGCGTTACATGCCTTGTGCTCCGTTTTCCGTGATTTCAGTTTTAGCTTGTCTTGGCTTGTCCTAGTGGTTTGCCCGTTATCCCGTGGTTATTCCTTGACGTCCTATGAGGGCTAGGACTACGTTGTAAGGTGGCCAGGAGTCTTCTTGCTTGAGGTGGGATTCTCTTTCCTACTTTTTGAGCATTGTTGTTGGGTTCAGGTCAACCCAGTGTGACCCGGTGTTTGACGTGCGACCTTTGCTTGTGTTTTGGTCTGGTTCCGGTCAACCCGGGGTGACCCAGTGGTTGACAGGTGACCTTGTGTGTTGGTGTCTTGACGGTTCTGTCCAGTCCGAGACACTGGTTCTAGATGCCTCGAGGTGTCGCTTTACCTCGGTTGGTGTGTCCAGTTGTGTCCGAGGGTTTTTGGTGTTCCCTCAGGTCTCCGTGTATTGTCTTCTGCGGAGCGTGGTTTCTTCTGACTTAGGATTAGACCGATTGGCGGCTTGTTCCGTTGTTCGTGACGATCTTGCCTTTGAGTCGTTCGACTCGGGATCGCTACGTTGTAGGTCTAGTTGCCTGATCCTGAGTCTGTTGGCGGTTGTTCGACTGCCTGGGTGCTTTGTGGTGCATGAGACAGGGCTTTTCTTAGACTGTCTGTGCTTTAGCACCTGTGTTTCGGAGTCTGTGCCTTGTGAGCCTCCACTAGTTGTAGCCCTAGGCTTTTGCCGACCCACCGGGAGTGGTGGAGGGGTTTTCCTGTTGCGTTTGGTACGTACGGTTTTTAAGCTAGTTCCGTAGGCCCCGGCCAACGGTAGCGTCCTACCGAGGGGAATACTAGCTAGAGGCCTGGCCTAGGTAGTGGTCAGTGTGTGCACACGTGGTCAGGGACTGGGGACTTGTGCCGACGGCACACCAACTAGTCACTCGCAGTTGGTGCTGCAGTCCTGTGCTATGGTGCCATGTTTCCTTGGAACTGTTGTTCCTCGGACCTGGTTCTTGGTGTGTCTTGTTCTTGAATGGACATGACACTTGTGGCATAGTGTAAGTCGTCAGTGGACGCTTCTGGCTATTCTTCTGGGAGGAGGGTGCTCCTGTCACTCGGTGCTGTGACTCTCGCGTTTTCTTGTGCGCTGTGACCTTTGCGAGTTGCCCTCTCGTGGCCGTACTCGAGGTCAATGTTCTGTCATTGGCATGACATTCTCGTCATGCGTGGGGCTACATGCACGACGTCTCCTGTCGTGTTTTGTCTGTGTTTTTGGCGTCGGCGTCTGCCTTCGCCTTTCTTTTGGCTGACGGATTGGGTTACCCTACTACGCGAGTTTGGGGTTGACCGTCTGTTGCCGTTTGGAGTAGCTTAGGGTGCCGAGTTCTCCTCGGTGGCCGTGTTCCGTATTTTACGGCCTCGCTCTTCTTTGTTGTTGAGCTCCCTTCTCCTGCCTGTTCCCTACTCCTGCTGTACTTGTTCTGTTTACAACTTTGTAGTGTAGCTTTTTCCTGCTTTGCTGCACCTGCCGTTTTTATTGTTGCTTCCGTTGCTTTGTGCGTTTTCCAGTGGGGATCTGTGTGACCCCTACTGAGTTTTGTTGAGACTCACCCCTGCTTTTCAGGTGGGTTTCGCCGTCTGCCTCTGCTGTCCTTGGTGGAGCGCGTTCGCTGTAGCTGCCAGCTGTACCTGCGTCGGGCTTCCCCCGACTTCTGTGTACATTTCTTTTCTGTCGGACTGTACTGTGATAGACTTGTTGTCTTTCCTTTGGGCTGGACTCTGGTGTATAATTATAAATTTGAATGTTTAATGAAAAAGTAATTTTATTTCTGCTACTTTAGCAATCCAATGTAATGAAATTTAATTGCTTACTGTTATATCTGCTGGCTTCAATGTATTCCACACACTCCTTTTTCCCTTCGGCGCTTTCCCGCACTTGGGAGGCCTCGCGGGTCCCATGTGGTATCACGTGTATTCGGTATTTATACCGGGTGCACCGGGTATCCAGAATCCGGGTCGCTACAGTTGGTATCAGAGCAGTGTTCTGAGATGTTCGGAGTTTCTTTTCTGAGCTATCAGAGCATTGTCGTGTGAAATACATGGAAATCTAGATATACAGTTACCAGAGTCCTTAAGGTCCAGTACAGTCTCTTGCTGGCGTAGGTGTTGCGATGGTTTATCGCGGTGCTTTTTGCGCGTGGTCTTGTACGTGCTTGGTTGGTACTGTGTGAGATGGTTTTTGCTCTCGTCTGGGTGTGACGAGGTGCTTTGTTCGATTTTGAAGTTATCTTGATCATGTTGCACTTGGCAGTGTTTGTCGATTGGCATGAACCTGCAGTGCCTTGTTCGAGCTATTTTCTGTGCTTTTGCTC
Organism: Amorphophallus konjac; assembly: GCA_022559845.1. Taxonomy (NCBI): domain Eukaryota; kingdom Viridiplantae; phylum Streptophyta; class Magnoliopsida; order Alismatales; family Araceae; genus Amorphophallus; species Amorphophallus konjac. Next base: position 344,759,354 of record CM040121.1, read on the forward strand.
AGGTGGCTTATGGCTTTCAGCGTTGGTGTGATGGCCATGCACGTTCTTACGTTGCTTTGGTTGTCCCAGCTTGAGTCTGTGTAGCTCTTGATGCATCATTGTTTCGGTTGTCTCGATTATCGTGTTGCCTCGATTGAGAAGTTGCTCGAGCGAACCTAGGATTTTCCCTTCCTGGTGAGCTGTTGTTGTCGAGCTTGTTGCTTCTCGTTCTTCTTGGTGAAGCTTTTTCGATGTTAACCTTGGAATGGCTGTCTTAGTGTTGCCTTTGTCCTGCGTCTACTTAAGTGTGGACAGCTTTGTTTTGAGCCTGATCTGCGACTTGTTTTACGGTTGCTTATCTTTGGACTCCGTAATGGTGTTAAAAGCTGTTGTGTACCGTATTTGTCGTGCCGTGTCCAGCGGCCGATGTATTGTGAGGGCTCATTTGTTGTTCCAGGACGTGATGGTAAACTGAGATTAGTTCTTTCCACGTGCTTTGTGCTGAAGCTGGTGCTCTTCCTTTGTTGCACTTAGGCTCCGTGTGATCGGTTGTTCCCGAGATCGGTGCTCGTGGCGTGTTAATTGCGATCTTTGTTGATTGTGATGACGCCTGGTGTGTGCTGAGATGCGATTACCGATGTTGTTCTGTTGCCTGTGCGCGTTGTTGAGGGTGCAACGGAAGTGTGTGGGTTGACTACCCACTCGTCGAGAGGTTCGTTCTTTCTCGATGTGACTTCGTCTTGGCTTCTCGTGCCTTGACTTTATATGTTGCCGTGCCATTGTTTGTGATTTTCTGGTGTTGGCATTGGCATTTGCGAGTGTTGGGGAATTTGTCGGCATTCCTTGCTGATTGAGTACCCTTTTTGCTCAGCATTTCTTTCTTGGGTGTTGTGCTCTCGAGGCGTGTTCGTAGTCCTTGAGATGCGTTCCCCGAGAGTATTGTCGTTTCTCGTTGTTGTGGGTCTTCTCTTGGTGAGCAGTTTGATGCGTGACCTGTCTCTTGTGGTCGTGTGCTCAGCTGTTCCTGTGCCTTGATGTGACCCTGCTTGCAGTTGTGTTCCTTGGTTCTGTGTGTTGTGCGGAGCCGGAATCCTGCAGGTGTTGCCGTTGTGTTGTTTTTGTGAGCGCTGTTTCTTTATGATTTTGTGTCTCTGCCTTGGACCATGGTCTTGTCTTGTCAGTTGGCTTGCTGTGCTCTCTTTTCCTGGTGGAGTTAGCTTGCGACTCGATCAGATGTGATAGCTGGCTGAGTGCTGACTTGATTGTGTTTATGGTCCACTGTTGTTGTTGTCGTTGGTGTCCTGTGTGCCAGGTGTTCCCTGTTGCCTTTGGCACTGGAGCCGATGATGTTGCGAGCTGTTAGCTGTGAGGACTGTGTCTCCTTGTGTAAGCTGCTGCTTGCCGTGTTATCGTTGTGTTTCTCGGTTGTCTGTTGTTGTGGCAGTCGTGTCTCCGTTCCTGGTGAGACGTGAGCGACGTTGCCTTTGCTTCGGAGGTGTCAGATGTGTTCACTTTGGTGCCATACGCGTGCTGTGGACTTGCTGTCTTGGAAGCTAGAGTGTGTACCTGTAATTGTGGTATGGCAGTGTTCCTCTGAGCTGTGTTTCTCGAGATTTGTGTCGTTTATCGTGGTTGTATTGTTGGATTGTTCTTCCCTGCTTCTCCTTTGTTAGTCCTTAATTTCGAGGGCGAAATTTCTTAAAGGAGGGGAGGATGTAACGCCCTGGATCCTTGGTAGATCTTTGCTGGATCCTTTGCAGGTCTTGTGGGATCTTTGTTGGATCTTTCGGATCTGTTTTGGATTGGTTTCGTTGAGTTTCGGTTCGCTTTTGTGGCTTCCGAGTTAAGTTTGACGAGCCGTGTGGTTTTTCTCTCGTACTAGTTACGGAACCCTACGGTGAGTTTGTTTGTCAATTCTCGAACTCGTGGATGCTACAGCGACGATGTACTCTTCGAGCCGGTCGTTTCGACTATTTTTACATATTTTTCTGAATTTGTGCATTTTCGGCGCATTTTTGGAATTTTCGAAAATTAGGAAAATTTCCTAATTTCTTTTCTTTTTATTTTCTTTTCCTCTCTCTCTCTCTCCTCACTCTCGCGATCTAACTCTCTCTCTCCCGTTCTCTCTCGTTCTCTCCCCCTTCCGGCTCCGGCTGCAGACGGAGGCGCTCGTGGGTGAGGTGGCGACGAGGTGGAGCTGTCGAGGTGCGCGATGGGGCGAGGATCGGATCGATTCTGGTGCGATCCCGATCGGTGGATTCAATGCCGGTGAAATCGGTTCGCGAGTGGTTTTCAGCGTGGTTTAGTCCCTTCGGGGCACGGTTTCTTCGGTGGAGGTAGGGTGACTGATCCTTACTTCGTCCTCTTCATTTTCCCTGCCATTGCACGGCATTCGACAAGGAAACGGCCGAGTTTGGGCTTGTTTTGCCTAAACCGTGATTTTCGTGGTTTTGAGGGTCGGCCGGTAAACGGCGACCATTTGCGGCGTAGTTAGTTTCTAACTGACCGCTGGGAATCCCATCCACGTTAATTTCGTGTGGTTTGGTGTTCATTCGAGGCCGGTAGAAACCCGGGAACCTCGGTAACCCACTTAGGGTCGATTTGTCTAAATCGCCCAGATCTTGCGTTTTTGAGCTTGCATGTGGGGTTTGAAGTCCCCTGATGTTGTTTTTGGTCGTTTGGGTTTGTATCCCTTGCGTTTCGGCGTGAATGGGGCGTGGAACGGGCCGGTTTGGCCGTTCCTCTGTTTTTCCGCCGTATGGGAAGTAGCGGTCGTTCCAGTGGCCGTTACTTGCTTCTGACGGTCCTACGACAGACCGTTACTTCGTTTGGCGTTTTTGAGCTTTCAGGCTTTTGGGTGAGTGACGGCCCCAGGGTGGCGCGTCGCTTCCTTATAACGCGCCTAGGCTAGCGCGTTACTTCATCTTCGTAGTTTTGTTTTGGGGTTGACTCGGTTGATCTAACGCGCTTGACCCAGCGCGTTAGATGAATGTGACGCGCCTGGTCCTGGCCGTTACTTGCTGTTTGACCGACGTTGACCATTAGAGGCGGTGCCTCTGACGATGGTGCCCCTATCCGTTGTTTGAGTGTAACGCGCCTGCCCCCAGCCGTTACATTCTGTTTGGCCGAGCTTGGGTGGCTGTGCCCGTTGGATATAACAGATATGCCCCCATGCGTCGTTGTGTTATAACGCGCCTGCCTCTCGCCGTCGTTTGTTGTTTTGTGCTGGGTTGAGGGTGGCTGGGCACGTTGATAGTAACGCGCCTTCCCCTGCTCATCGTTTGGCTCTGACGCGTCTCCCTTGTCGCGTTGTTTGTTTGTAACACGCATGGCGTTGCGCGTTACTTCGCTTTGGTTGTGGGAGGCTGTGCACGTTGTGAATAACGCGCCTGCTCCCGTGCATCGTTTGGCTGTAATGCGCTTAGTCTAGTGCGTTACTTGGCTCGTGCGTGTTTTGAGTCTTAAAGTTGGTTAGGGTGGTGTGAGCGATGGCCTGTCGTCCGACCGTCGTTTGGTGAGTAACGGCCCTGGTCTAGACCGTCACATGCTTGTAGCGGTCTAGGGGTGGCGCGTTACATGCCTTGTGCTCCGTTTTCCGTGATTTCGGTTTTAGCTTGTCTTGACTTGTCCTAGTGGTTTGCCCGTTATCCCGTGGATGTTCCTTGACGTCCTATGAGGGCTAGGACTACGTTGTAAGGTGGCCAGGAGTCTTCTTGCTTGAGGTGGGATTCTCTTTCCTACTTTTTGAGCATTGTTGTTGGGTTCAGGTCAACCCGGTGTGACCCTGTGGTTGACGTGCGACCTTTGCTTGTGTTTTGGTCTAGTTCCGGTCAACCCGGGGTGACCCAGTGGTTGACAGGTGACCTTGTGTGTTGGTGTCTTGGCGGTTCTGTCCAGTCCGAGACACTGGTTCTGGATGCCTCGAGGTGTCGCTTTACCTCGGTTGGTGTGTCCAGTTGTGTCCGAGGGTTTTTGGTGTTCCCTCAGGTCTCCGTGTGTTGTCTTCTACGGAGCGTGGTTTCTTCTGGCTTAGGATTAGACCGATTGACGGCTTGTTCCGCTGTTCGTGACGATCTTGCCTTTGAGTCGTTCGACTCGGGATCGCTACGTTGTAGGTCTAGTTGCCTGATCCTGAGTCTATTGGCGGTTGTTCGACTGCCTGCGTGCTTTGTGGTGCATGAGACAAGGCTTTTCTTAGACTGTCTGTGCTTTAGCACCTGTGTTTCGGAGTCTGTGCCTTGTGAGCCTCCACTAGTTGTAGCCCTAGGCTTTTGTCGACCCACCGGGAGTGGTGGAGGGGTTTTCCTGTTACGTTTGGTACGTATGGTTTTAAGCTAGTTCCGTAAGCCCCGGCCAACGGTAGCGTCCTACCGAGGGGAATACTAGCTAGAGGCCTGGCCTAGGTAGTGGTCAGTGTGTGCACACGTGGTCAGGGACTGGGGACTTGTGCCGACGGGCGTGGCCCTGACTAGTCACTCGCAGTTGGTGCTGCAGTCCTGTGCTGTGGTGCCATGTTTCCTTGGAACTGTTGTTCCTCGGACCTTGTTCTTGGTGTGTCTTGTTCTTGAATGGACATGACACTTGTGGCGCAGTGTAAGTCGTCAGTGGACGCTTCTGGCTGTTCTTCTGGGAGGAGGGTGCTCCTGTCACTCGGTGCTGTGACTCTCGCGTTTTCTTGTGCGCTGTGACCTTTGCGAGTTGCCCTCTCGTGGCCGTACTCGAGGTCAGTGTTCTGTCGTTGGCATGACATTCTCATCATGCGTGGGGCTGCGTGCACGACGTCTCCTGTCGTGTTTTGTCTGTGTTTTCGGCGTCGGCGTCTGCCTTCGCCTTTCTTTTGGCTGACGGATTGGGTTATCCTACTGCGCGAGTTTGGGGTTGACCATCTGTTGCCGTTTGGAGTAGCTTAGGGTGCCGAGTTCTCCTCGGTGGCCGTGTTCCGTATTTTACGGCCTCGCTCTTCTTTGTTATTGAGCTCCCCTCTCCTGCCTGTTCCCTACTCCTGCTGTACCTGTTCTGTTTACAGCTTTGTAGTGTAGCTTTTTCCTACTTTTCTGCACCTGCCGTTTTTATTGTTGCTTTCGTTGCTTTGTGCGTTTTCCAGTGAGGATCTGCGTGACCCCTACTGAGTTTCTGTTGAGACTCACCCCTGCTTTTCAGGTGGGTTTCGCCGTCTGCCTCTGCTGTCCTTGGTGGAGCGCGTTCGCTGTAGCTGCCAGCTGTACCTGCGTCGGGCTTCCCCCGACTTTTGTGTACGTTTCTTTTCTATCGGACTGTACTGTGATAGACTTGTTGTCTTTCCTTTGGGCTGGACTCTAGTGTATAATTATAAATTTGAATGTTTAATGAAAAAGTAATTTTATTTCTGCTACTTTAGCAATCCAATGTAATGAAATTTAATTGCTTACTGTTATATCTGCTGGCTTCAATGTATTCCACACACTCCTTTTTCCCTTCGGCGCTTTCCCGCGCTTGGGAGGCCTCGCGGGTCCCATGTGGTATCACGTGTATTCGATATTTATACCGGGTGCACCGGGTATCCGGAATCCAGGTCGCTACAAAGGTGAAGCCTCACAGTCACCGATTGTGGCCCCGATCGAGACTGGGGAAATGAGAATTGACGAGCCGATAACCATTGAACCCCTCGCGACCGGTACTACCACTCCAAGGAATCATGATCTCCTAGTACTTGACTCCCCTGTGCAACATGTCCTGGCTTGTATGGTCCATGTTTGAGAGGGTGATAGCATGGGTAAAGAAATTTCTCTTTATTTACATTTCGTTTCATTCGTTGCTTCTCCCTCCTCCTTTTTTTTGCATTGACATGACATGTATTGCCTTCTTGCTCCAAAACGGCACCGCTAGACCCCGGAGCTGGTGATGATATCACGATAGACATCGAGGGGGCCTCAGGCGAGGGTGCTCAATCAGGCAAAGCTTCGTCGAGCTCCGTCTGGACTTCTTCTTCACAATCCTCCTCGAGCCGAACCCCAGCTCAAGGGACCAATTCAAGTGGGAAGGCGTCCATAGTTCCTCGAACGGCTACTTCCCAAGGTAAGAGTCAAACTAATGGTGGACAAATTCTCCCTGGGTTGCGGGGTCATAGTCTGGTAGGAATGCGATTTTTACGTTTATTTTATTTTAATTTATTTATTTTATTTATTAGAAGTTTTATTTAAGCGTGAGACGTGCCAGTCATAGAGTGACAATTTATTGTGCGCACCGTCTGACTAATTAGATAATTGTGGGTGATCGTGTCGAGACCCAAAGTCCGTCATATCATAAAGACTATGGCGTTAATTATGCTCTTCCAAAAGAAGGACAACCCTTGATTAATAACCAAAGTAGAAGGGACCTCGGGACTAAAGAAAATATATAAAAATAATACTTGTAAAGCAAGATATATCACATGCAATCATATAGGATACGCGTACTTATACATATATGGATATACATGTGCAAACATGCGTAGGTAAATTAGCACACAGAAATTTATTTCTTTATTTTGAATTGCATTCTGATGTTAGTTTTTGACAAATGCGTATGTGGTATACAATCGTGAGTGCTTATGCATCATTAGAAAATTAAACGTTGGTTGGTCAAAAATACACTATCGTTGTATTATTAGAATATTCACTTATTTATTTCTTTGTCATGTTCTGAGAAGATTTCGGCAGCACCTCCCCCGTCTCGCGGCGGATCGGAGAGGTATAAGGGACCCATCCATGAAGTGTCGAGATGGTCCCATGATAAACGGTCATGCTTGAGTGACAATCCCGTGCCTCATGATTGGTGGAGGAACAATCCCGATCACCCATGAGGTTGTCAATTCATGCTTGCCTTTTTATTATGGAGCCGCCTTTATTGTTGCAGCACATGCATATGGGTTCATCAGAACCAGCATGACCACATTATGACGGGTTCACATGTGGCCGAGACAATGTACGCCGAAGAACGACACTTATTTATTCACTTATTCTCTATATGAGGTACTTCGCTCTTATAATTCGGTATGGATAATCGTGAAGCTGCCACCACCAAAAAGGGTGAAAACTGAGCGAAAAAGTTAAGAAACATGATGCGGGATAGAATACGAAAATCTAATTCCGAGAAAATTTTGGCAACATCTCCCCCTGTCCCGGAACATGATAGGGGAGATATAGAGGAGACCCATCCATAATGAACTGAGACGGACTCCGTAAGAGACGGACCTGTCTAGTATGATAGCCCGGACCTTATGGCGGATGACGGACGTCTTATGCCAAGGGTGTTGACCCGTTTCGGAACCACGACATATATATGAAAGCTTAAGGGAGCGACATTATAACCATGGGCCGAGGGGACTAGAAAGAACGGGACACTATTCACCGTTAAGACAATTTATTCACTATTCTCTTGGTGGGATCATCAGAGATGACGTCAAGATAAGTGACGAACCCTGTAATCCGGTGGAGTTATAGGAAAACCCGAAATATATATATATATATATATATATATATATATATATATATATATGAGTTGCAATGTTGGGATAATCCCCTTATACTGTAGCATCAGAACCTGACCAATTGGCACAGTCTGGCATTGGTTTACTCTAGCAGCCATAAGAACCCTGGGGAAAGTGATACGGCGGCCAGCATAGCTTGGCGGCCAAGGAGTAGGGAGACACATCAATGATCCGGCGGCCGACAGGAGGATAGTGAGCCGGCGGCTAAAAGAAGTTCCCCTGATCCCGTGGGCCAAGGAGGGGAATTGGCCATGGATCCGACACGTGTTGTATAGAAGGACTGATGGTATGAATCGGCGGATGGGTACACGAGGGTGATCCGGCGGGCTCAAGGGGAATGGCAATTGAACCGGCGGCTGGGCTCACGAGGGTGATCCGGCGCAGCAGATGGAGTTGATCCGGCGTGCTAAAGAGGAATGGCCATTGAACCGGCGGCCAGTTGATATGGCGGCAAATGGGGGAATGAGTGATCCGGCGGCCAGATCAAGCCGGATCAGCGCCTCTGCCGCTGGATCGGCCTTTCCTAACTCTGTTTAGATCAGTGTGATGCGTATGTAGTAGAGAATGTGATGAGAGGCCAAGGACCAATGCAGGAGGTAAGCCCAACTAGATTAGCAAGCCATACGAGGCCAGGGGAAACCTTCTGGAGGTCTGAACATAGCTTAAACTACTGATTAATTCGAGGACAGCTCGGTGAAAACGGCAGCCAGAACAGAGTTTAGTTGCAGACGGAACGACAACCCGCAGAGCATATGTGCCCCTTTCAACCAAAGAGGGCCAGAGACCACCCGGATTTTCACGAGTCCCTGACCTTTGAGGGGGGAATAAATATTGGCTCCAATAATTGGTTTCAAAATTGCAGCGTCATCGAAGTCTGACTGATAGATAATGCCGCCAGTTCAGAAAACACACATGGGAGGGAGAAGATAAAATCAATCCTTGTTTCCCTTTGGACGTTCAAGGATCACGTCTGGGGCAGACGAATCCTTGGCGGCCGGAAGTATGGGAAGTAACTCACAGAGTGACTACAGAGAAGCAAGAAGAGAAAACATGCTCGATGGAAATCTCATGTAGCCCCGAAGGGCACTTTGTTCAATTCGGAAGAGGCCTGGAAATCATCACATCAGAGAAGGGGAAAGAAAGAGAAGACTACAGCAAATGCTCAATTGCTCTTTATTAATTTCTGAAGAAGCAAAACGCAGTACAAGATTGGCAAAGAACAAAAGAACTGACATAAATCAGAGAAACCACAGAACAGCGGGAAGGGGAGGTTTTAGCCCAGGATGGGCGTGCTCCGGTGGGGAGACCCACCTTCCGTAGCAGTGGCTTCGATTCTCCTTTTCTTGTCTTCTCTGCTCACTTCGGCCTCTCTGTTCTTTTCTTTCTCTCGACTTCGCAAGGCTCTCCGGTGGCTCTCTAGAAAGGTTTCTCTCGAAGATGATCCCTTCTTTTCTTTTTTTGTTCTTAGTAGAGGCTTTTACAGAGGAGGGCCTTCTTTTGAGACGGCGGCAGAAGGCGGAAGCGGCTTACCCGACGGCAGGGGGCACGCCTTGGCTGCCAGATCAGGGTTGGCCACCCGGTCCAACCCAATCCTTGGCCCATTCAAGTGGCTTTTGGCTCATTTGACTATTCCTTGGCCCCTTTTGATGATTTTAGGCCCATCTTTTGCCCATAAAAATAGTTGATCAACTAACTGACTTATCTTTATTATCCGGGCTTTTGCTTGCTTCTTCGCGGATGGTCCCGGATATTCTTTTGAACTCTCAGATCTTACTTTAGCAGCTATCCCTTGTAACTGAGCATCTTTTCTTTTCTTTTCTTTTCTTTTTTTTCTTCAGTCCCATCTTTTATTCGGCTTCCGCTATTCATTTTCTTCTTTCCTTCTCTACCGGCATAAGAGCATTTGGTCGGAGCTTAAGACCTGCAGATGTAATTATTAAGAATATTTTCAATGTCAACAAATGTCCCCCACCCGCGGGTGTCGCGAATGAGGGACGAATGAGCGGGACCTGCGGGTGTGGCCCGAAGTATCATTTTTTATTTTGTTTTATTATCTCTTTTTATTTTATTTCATCATCATTTATTTATTTTTATTTTATTTTATTTTTTTTATTCTCACCCAAACATGCAGGCATTCATCGACCGCAAGCATAGAATACATATAAGTAGAATAGTTCCTCTTTATCAAGGATAGGATAAGAACATCACCTATGATTCATGAACAGAGTGCGACTCACAAAACACAACTAAAGGAGATGTGCATTCGTAAAGAGGACACTGCATAGAATATATGTACAGCGTAAGTCACAATCTACACCCATGACTACTTCTTTGTGGTGTGATAGTGCAAATAAGTGAGCAGCGAATCCTAGACATTGGGATACACAGACGTTCTAAGTAACACTAGAGTATTACTCTAGCGTCTATACGTACAGTTGGGGTTCTCAATTTTTGGTAGCTTCGCACAACCCCTTTGTTTATTCTTAATTCTAGACTTCACCGTTCGGCGTGAGTCTCCTCATGTGTCTCAATGGGGATACTCGGCTTACTAGGATTCATCCCTTATTACAATTTTATTGTGGGGTTTGCTTCACCTTGCCGTGCGAGTCTCCTCATTTGTTTCAGTGGGGATTCTCAACTTCTTGGATCCGCTTTCCCTTATAGTGATTTTATTGTGGAGTTTGCTTCACCATTTTACTTGAGTTTTCTCATTTGTTTCAGTAGTGATTCCCGGCTTCCTGGATTCGCATTCCACTTATCATCATCATCCATTTTTTTTGAATGGGGCAGGCAGTTTTTTCCTCACGATTACCTCTCGTGTAGATGTAGAAATTTAAGCATCCATAAAGTGTTAAGAAGAACCTTCTAGCATCCCTATGATTAGAGACCGTTGAACACATTGTGTGTATGGTGTGGGAGTTTTGTCTCGGGTGCATCTCATGAGCTATGTTGGTGACACAACTACAACTCTTGCCCTAGACACATGCATTCGCCGAAAAATGGTTTTTCATTCTTTAGCGTATGCCGTGACGCACATATATCTAGAATCGGGGTAGCATTATTTAGAAAGGGAACACGGTCCTAGAAATTTGAAAGAAGTGGATTATTTTATAGTATAAGCAAGCATGCAAGCGAGATGAGCAAGCATCCGGAGTCAAAAGCATACATGAGATTTTTTTATAATATATATAGGTATATATGTATATATCATTATTATATACGCATATCCCATATATCATCATTCCGCTTGATGCGAATACCTGCAAGTTAGTCATTTGAGAGTAAGTAAAAACATTAATGCCAAAGCGAGAGGAAAATGATTTTCTGTATAGCGATAGGTCCTGGTGGGACGAAGGGGTTGACATTAGCCAACGGGGGTCATTTTATTCAGACGGTAAGTCTAGGTCAGAGATGAGATGACAGGCCTTGACAGGATGTCTCAGCCGGAAGCGAATAGCGGGTTTTGACGGGGGGTCTAGCCCAAGAGCGAGAGAGCGAGCTCTGCCAAACAGAAGGGTAGCGGGCTAAATTTTAGAGAGCAAGCTGTAAAAGCTGGTAGATAGCAGGAAAGTAGGTTGTGAAAGCCGGAGGGTAGTAATAAAGCGGGCTGATGCGGGACGGACACGGGAGACGACTCTATGTGGTATGGACCTCGGACTCTACATGTGGACATGACCAGCAACACATGATGGGAGAGACATTAGGCCCGACACAGAGAGCTCCTATGGGCTATACGTCGCTAACAGAAGTACAAGCTCACTCGTCGTCCCATGCGAGGGAAAGCGTGGATCGTGCGCGGTTAAGGAACCGGCAGAGTTCAAGGTAGTCAGACTCACTTCCGGACTCGGATCGAGTCGCGGGACGGGTCACTCTCACGCTCACAGCGGTGACATGGACACACGGGCTAGGAACCTACACTCTCGCAGCGGCATATGACCATATACTAGCTAAGCAAATGAAATGCCAAGGAGTTAAGATCGTTACCTCCACGCACCCGACGTGGCGAAGACAACCCCGGCCGAATCACGGACTCCCAGTTAAACAATATTACAGCAATACAATAATTTGACCCACTCCACGCAGGGAGGTAAAAGGTCACATGTGGAGCCCGGGAATCACGCAACTCGGGTTGACGGGCAGCATCTTGATGTCGACCGGCGGTGCCGAACTCCGCGTTTTCGTGCTTTCCAAACGGCCGGTTCTGCGGGCCCGCGGGGCCCACGGATGGTGCTGTCCTCCGGATCTGCAGGGGTGGGACCCACTGTGATGGGGACCCCTGGTGGCACGCCTCCACGGAAGGCGGTCGGCCGGGAACACCGATCGGTGGCCGAACAACTCCGATCTCCAAGCTTTTGGAATGCTGCCCACGGATTGTTGGTTGCTGTTTTCAGGCGCACGGTCCGGCGAAAACAGCCGCTGCGTTCAGCCCCGTCGTCGGAATGTGACGAAACAAGCGCTGTTGGAAATAGGACTCAAAATCCTCCAACCTTGAGCTAGTGGATTCCTCTGAACCTGCGCGGACCTGGGCTTTAACTATTTTTCAAATCTCTGCTCCATAGCTCCAGAAATCTTAGATCAGCATATCAGTTCCCTGTAAACGGCCGTTGACCACCTACATACAGTGGGATGTAGACTTCGATCTCTTCTTCAAAGTTGTAGGGCATCAAACCACGAAATGGGGACAATTTTTGGAATTGGATTTGGAGGTGGTGGCGATTTGATATGAGTTTTAGAGTGACTGGGGGTCGGATCTGGGAACAGGTGGACAGAACTGTAGATGGGTCTGAGAAGTATTTTTAGAAAATATGAGATGGACGAACTAGAAATTTAAAAAAATTTTGGATGAAGGGATGGCTGGAAGGAACACCCAGTAAAATTGGGCGAATCAAAAAAAATCAAAAAATGGACCTAAGACCTAAAACACAGGGCGGAGATGAACCTAGACAGAAATCTGGCAGAACCAAAATTGAAGAGGGGACGAAAATCTAAAAATATGAAACGGGGTCAGAATGACAAACCAAAATTTGTGAACTGTCCTTGACACCTATGGAACATCCAGTAAAATTCCCAGGCCGATCTGATCTCGTGACTGAGACACAAAATTCGTGGGAGTTGCTGTGGTACTGCGCGGGCAGAACTCCGATGAAGAAGATGGCGGTGCGGTGGCGGCTCGTGGCGGCGGCGGCGGCGACCGGAACTGATAGGGTGGAGTCTCACCACCAGAGGGAAGCATTCACAGCTTCAAGAGGGAGGGGGAGAGGAGAAGGGGGCGGCCTAGGCCTGCTCAAGGGATTTTTTTCAACTTTCAAATGGCATTAATTCATCAAAATGAGAAAATACAAGCATATATAGGTCACCCATCTAATCCATCCTCCACCGTTGGATCTAGGGATGTAAGATGGAGGGCTGGGATAGCATGTGACCATCCACAAAAATTAAAATAAAAAAATACAAGGTGGGGTGCACCATTGACCATGAGGGGGCAAGCTTGACATGGTAGGTAGCCTACCTTGGACTTTGAAGTCCACTTGTCTCCCATGTGCCTTTTACCATTCAACCTTCTAGATGCCTCCATGTGGATGGTTGACTGACCCCACATGGGACCCTAGGCTGAGGTGGCTCAATGGGATCGGGCCTGGGGGGGCCGTGGGGCCCACATGGTCCAAATTGCACATAAGCCCCTCTTACAATCAAAATAGCAAACCGAATACAATGAAATAAACACAAATTACACACAAATAAAGTCTAACTAAATATGATAAATGGGGAGACTTAAGGGGGAGTCTCCAGGCCGTCTCTGAGTCAGATGGAAGCCACTGTCGCTCGGGTGGTGCTCCGCGTATGGTATCGGGGCTCGCCGACTCGTGCCGATCGAGTGCTCTGGTGTCTGCACCAATTCTCCCCGGGTGGGAGAAACTCGACCCTGTCGAGTAAGGGTCTGCATCACTCCGGCATCGCTCAAGAAGGTCCAGATCAATCCGCTGCAACTCTCCATGCATGACCCATGTGTCCTCGGTAGCGGGCCGTCCTCTCCATCGCACTAGGTAGTGCGGGTAGGATCCACTCCTGGTAACTGTCACCTGCTCATCCAGTATATGATCTATATGCTTACGCTGCCGTATCAAAGGGGCTGGAGGTGGACACTCAGGTGTGGGATCACTCTCAATGGGACGAGATGGCTCAAAAGGCTCACTAGGGATCACCGCTGGGTCCCTATATGCAACAAGATCCGATACATTGAAGGTAGAGCTTATACCATATTCCTCGGGCAGGTCCACAACATACGCATTGGATCCAACGCGTTTCAACACTCTAAAGGGACCGGCTTCGCGAGCTTGCAACTTCTTAACAGTTCCAGAGGGAAACCGTTCAGGTCTTACCCTGATCATGACATATTCACCCTCTTGGAACTCTCGGTGGTGTCGATGGACATCGGCTAACTCCTTGTATCGTGCATTGCTGGCCTCAACTGTGACGACGGACATCGTCATGCAGACTCCTAACATGTTTAGCAAAAGAAAAGAAACATAGGATGCACACACGACCTAACATGCTTACCAAAAGAAAAGAAACACACGGATGCACACACGACCGTAAACAACCCTACAGTTAGTAAAACCCAATCATATGCAAGGTGGTCCAGGACATCCGAATGTGTGTCATGACTGCATTTGACATAACCGGAGGTTAATGTCATGGTGGACTCCTAGACATCCTACGATGCACCAACCATGGACATGGGGTTTGGATGTGGGAAGTCCGGGAGGTTTGGGTGGTTGAGGTGGCCCGGGGAAACCAAAGTCCTCATTACCCCCAAATGACGGTTCGGACCTATTGCCATGTAAGGGTTGCCAGGCCCGAGTAGGAGGGGTGTGATAGTGGACTTCCTTAAAGAGGTGGAATGGAGGTTGTGGGCCAAAGGACCCATGAAAAAAGGGATCGAAGGGATCAAAGAATGTGTGACCCCTCGATATGGATTCCCTCATTTCAAGGTCCCATGTGTAGAATTCTAGAAGGTGTTGATGGTCACCTTCATCCGTGAAAGGAGATGAGACGGTGGGGGTATGATGGTGGACTCTCTCGAAAAGGTGGTGTAAATATGGTGGGTCACGGAGTCCATAAGAGAATGGGTCGAAGGGATCAAAGAAGGTATGACCCCTCGGACTAGGCTTCCACAAATCACTATCCCACATTTAGAAATCTTGGAGGTGTAAATGATCACCTTCATTCATTGCGAGAGATGGGACGACAGTCATAGGTAGAAAGTAAGATTCCTCCATTGGGCAAAGGGGAATGAAGTTGGACTCGACCGGCAAAGGGAGGAGTAGAAGAACCTCCGTGGTAACATGACCCACAGTGTACACGGAGGTGATGGACCCTAGGGATGGATGTGTGAAGCTACGACCTGTAGGTCGGTCGAAGCGTGGGGCTAACAAGTGCGTAAATGTCAACTGCCGGTCTAATCCTTTAAGAAGATCATCTAATGTATCCACATGGTGACTAGACCGGAAGGTGGTATGGAATGAGTTGACCGGCACTAATGGTAGGGTAGGGTCCATGGATGGGAGGAGAGATGGGGCCAAGCCATTCTTGAGCCATCTAAGAAGTGGTTCGGCTATGAAAAGTGTACCCGTTAGAAACACGGGTGGCTCGGGCTTTGGCGGCTCCAAATGAGAGGGCTTCGAAATAAGATCGGAAGGTGAGGTTTCTCCAACCCCTTTATCCCCTAGGGCTAGAGATGTCCGAGTGGGACACTGTCTGGCAAAGTGGCCAAACCCCTGGCAGCGATAACACTATTGTCGTGATCCTCTACGCTCCTTGATAAGTGGGTCCCTACCCTCCTCCTGAAGGACAGGGGGTGTAGGCAATGGGGCTCTCGTGGGTGGGGGAAGAGGATCCACCAAGATGGGGAGAGGACCTCGGGATGGCACTCTAGATGACACTGGATTGGGACTACCGGTTGCTACCTCCTTAGGGTCATGCTTGGTTCTATCTCGGCTAGGAGGTAGGCAAGGGGGAAGCAGGGACTCAATATAATCACACTTCCTATCCACCTTATCCAAAATGATTTGGAAGAGTTCGACAATGGTGGGGTTTGGAGTAGGAGCGATGTGATGGACTCCCCCATATGAAGTCGTCTTAGTCGTGGACCTAGGCTCTTCTACATGCGCGGCGCGTTGCCTCCGATTATGGCCCACTTGGGTGGAGGTGATTGGGTGGGGTTGGTTGGAGGTGACCGGGCAGGGTAGGTAGACCTTCCTAAGTTCGTCCTTCATCTCATGCCACGACTCAATGGGCCTTTGCCTCCTAACCTCTCTCATGCGCTCAATACTATCCCATTTCCAGGCGGCTTTGTTGACAAGCCTCTCTCGGGCAAAACTAACTTGCATGGCATCGGACATGGTGTAACATTCAAGATATTTGTCCATGGCGGCCTCCCAATTGAGGTAGTCGCCCGGATCATCAGAGCCATAAAAATCAGAGGCTTCGGGCCTACGAAAGGGGAGAGGATGGTTGCCAAGCCCATGAGTAGACCAACGGCCATATGGCCTGGGTGATTGGGAATCCATGGGAAATTGGGGGGAACTACATGTTGAACATGCCGACTCTTGGACAAGACCGACTGACTCTTATTGGACTACACATGAACTAGGAGACACAAACTGATGCAAACACTCACAAAATGATGCACTTAGACCTACCCAATATCCGGTACGTGGCGGAGATAAGCGACCCGAAGATCACTCGCGCAAGTACGCTACCTTCCCGATAGGCATAACCTAATGTTCGGGCAACGCCTTTTAATATACCGGGCTATTGGGTGAAATGCAATTTGAAACACTCTTTTTTTTGTTGTTTTGAAATGATGATCCTAGACTCGACTTATACTATGCAAGACATATGCAACGACTACCCTAGACTCGACTCGCTCTGATACCAAACTGATGCGGGACGGACACGGGAGACGACTCTACGTGGTATGGACCTCGGACTCTAGATGTGGACATGACCAGCAACACATGATGGGAGAGACATTAGGCCCAACACAGAGAGCTCCTATGGGCTATACGTCGCTAATAGAAGTACAAGCTCACTCGTCGTCCCATCCGAGGGAAAGCGTGGATCGTGCGCAGTTAAGGAACCGGCAGAGTTCAAGGTAGTCAGACTCACTTCCGGACTCGGATCGAGTCGCGGGACGGGTCACTCTCACGCTCACAGCGGTGACATGGACACACGGGCTAGGAACCTACACTCTCGCAGTGGCATATGACCATATACTAGCTAAGCAAATGAAATGCCAAGGAGTTAAGATCGTTACCTCCACGCACCCGGCGTGGCGAAGACAACCCCGGCCGAATCACGGACTCCCAGTTAAACAATATTACAGCAATACAATAATTTGACCCACTCCACGCAGGGAGGTAAAAGGTCACATGTGGAGCCCGGGAATCACGCAACTCGGGTTGACGGGCAGCATCTTGATGTCGACCGGCGGTGCCGAACTCCGCGTTTTCGTGCTTTCCGAACGGCCGGTTCTGCGGGCCCGCGGGGCCCACGGATGGCGCTGTCCTCCGGATCTGCGGGGGTGGGACCCACTGTGATGGGGACCCCTGGTGGCACTCCTCCACGGAAGGCGGTCGGCCGGGAACACCGATCGGTGGCCGAACAACTCCGATCTCCAAGCTTTTGGAATGCTGCCCACGGATTGTTGGTTGCTGTTTTCAGGCGCACGGTCTGACGAAAACAGCCGCTGCGTTCAGCCCCGTCATCGGAATGCGACGAAACCAGCGCCTTTGGAAAGAGGACTCAAAATCCTCCAACCTTGAGCTAGTGGATTCCTCTGAACCTGCGCGGACCTGGGCTTTAACTATTTTTCAAATCTCTGCTCCATAGCTCCAGAAATCTTAGATCAGCATATCAGTTCCCTGTAAACGGCCATTGATCGCCTACATACATTGGGATTTAGACTTCGATCTCTTCTTCAAAGTTGTAGGGCATCAAACCACGAAACTAGGAAAATTTTTAGAATTGGATTTGGAGGCGGTGGCGATTTGATATGAGTTTTGGAGTGACTGGGGGTCGGATCTGGGAATAGGTGGACAGAACTGTAGATGGGTCTGAGAATGATTTTTAGAAAATATGAGATGGACGAACTAGAAAGTTAAAAAAATTGTGGATGAAGGGATGGCTGGAAGGAACACCCAGTAAAATTGGGAAAATCAAAAAAAATCAAAAAATGGACCTAAGACCTAAAACGCAAGGCGGAGATGAACCTAGACAGAAATCTGGCAGAACCAAAATTGAAGAGGGGACGAAAATCTAAAAATATGAAACGGGGTCTGAAGGACAAACCAAAATTTTGGAACAGTCCTTGACACCTCTGGAACATCCAGTAAAATTCCCAGGCCGATCTGATCTCGTGGCTGAGACACAAAATTCATGGGAGTTGCTATGGTACTGCGCGGGCAGAACTCCGATGAAGAAGATGGCGATGCGGTGGCAGCTCGTGGCGGCGGCGGCGGCGACCGGAACTGATAGGGTGGAGTCTCACCACCAGAGGGAAGCCTTCACAGCTTCAAGAGGGAGGGGGAGAGGAGAAGGGGGCGGCCTAGGCCTGCTCAAGGGATTTTTTTCAACTTTCAAATGGCATTAATTCATCAAAATGAGAAAATACAAACATATATAGGTCACCCATCTAATCCATCCTCCACCGTTGGATCTAGGGATGTAAGATGGAGGGCTGGGATAGCATGTGACCATCCACAAAAATTAAAATAAAAAAATACAAGGTGGGGTGCACCATTGACCATGAGGGGGCAAGCTTGACATGGTAGGTAGCCTACCTTGGACTTTGAAGTCCACTTGTCTCCCATGTGCCTTTTACCATTCAACCTTCTAGATGTCTCCATGTGGAAGGTTGACTGACCCCACATGGGACCCTAGGCTGAGGTGGCTTAATGGGATGGGGCCTGGGGGGGCCGTGGGGCCCACAGGATCCAAATTGCACATAAGCCCCTCTTACAATCAAAATAGCAAACCGAATACAATGAAATAAACACAAATTACACACAAATAAAGTCTAACTAAATATGATAAATGGGGAGACTTAAGGGGGAGTCTCCAGGCCGTCTCTGAGTCAGATGGAAGCCGCTGTCGCTCGGGTGGTGCTCCGCGTATGGTATCGGGGCTCGCCGACTCGTGCCGATCGAGTGCTCTGGTGTCCGCACCACGGGCCGTGAGAGCCGGTAGATAGTAGGAAAGTAGGCTGTGTAAGCCAATGGATAGAGGGATAGCATGCTTCGAAGGGAGGCCTAAGTCATTGAGTTGTACCGCTTATCACGGTGGGACATGATAGTAATTATTGAGATAGGCCTAAGCCAAAGGGTAGTGAGACATTGGGCTTTGACGAAATGTCTAAGCCGAGAGATATGAGGATAGCGGGCTTTCAACGATGCGTCTAAGCCGAGAGATAGTGGGATAGCTGGCTTTGGCCGAAGGTCTAGGCTGAAAAATAGCAAGGTAGCGGGCTTTGATGATATGTCTAAGCTGAAGGGCAGTGGGCCTTAACTGAAGGTCCAAGCCGAATGGTAGTAGGAAAGCGGGCTACAAGAGCCGGTAGATAACAGGGAAGCGGGCTATAAAAGCCGAAAGATAGCAAGATAACAGGCTACGAGAGCCAGAAAGTTGCGGGATAGTAGGCTGCGAGAGTCAACAGGTAACAGGGTAGTAGGCTGTAAAAGCTAGAGATAGTGGGATAACAGGCTATGAGAGCCAGAGTTAGCAGGCTAAGCCAGAGATAGCAGGCTACAAGAGTCGGAGATAGCGGAATAGCAGGCTTCGAGAGCTAGAGATAACAGGCTAAGCCAGAGATAGTAGGCTACAAGAGCCAGAAATTATAGAATAGTAGGCTACGAGAGCCAGAGATATCGGGATAGCAAGCTACAAGAGCCAAAAATAGCGGAATAGCAGGCTATGAGAGCTAGAGACGGCGGAATAACAGGCTACGAGGGCCAGAGTCAGCGGGATAGCAGGCTGCGAGAGCCAGAAGGTAATATGATAACGGGCTGCAAGAGCGAGAGATAGCTTGATAGCATGCTCTAAAAGCCAGGATAACAGGCTGCAAAAATCAGGAGGTAGTGAGATAGCAGGCTATAAAAGCCAGAATAGCAGGCTACAAGAGCCAGAATAGCGAGATAGCAGGCTACAAAAGTAAGGAGGTAGTGAGATAGCAGGCTATAAAAGTCAATAGTAAGTTGCAAGAGCCAGGATAGCGAGATAGCAAGCTATAAAAGCCAGGAGGTAGTGAGATAGAAGGCTATAAAAGCTAGAATAGCAGGCTGCAAGAGCCAGGATAGCGAGATAGTAGGCTACTAGAGCCAGAAGGTAGTGAGATAGTAGGCTATAAAAGCCAGAATAGTAGGCTACAAGAGCTAGGATAGTGAGATAGCATGCTGCAAAAGCCAGGAACAGCAGGCTATGAGAGCTAGAGAGAGCAGGACAGTAGGCTACGAGAGCCAGATTTAGTAGGCTAAGCCAGAGATAGGAGGATACAAGAGCCAGAGATAGCAGAATAGCTGGCTACGAGAGCCAGAGTTAGCAGACTACAAGAGCTGGAAATGGCGGAATAGCAGGCTATGATAGCCAGAGAGAGCATGCTACAAGAGTCGGAAGTAGTAGGATAGCAGGCTACAAGAGCCAAATATAGCAAGGAAGCAGATTGTGAAAGCCAGTGAATAGCAGGGAAGTGGGCTATAAAGCCGAATGATAGCAAGGATAGCAGGCTGCGAAAGCTAGGAGGTAATAGGGAAGCAGGCCCTGAAAGCTGGAAAGTAGTTTAGCCGAATTATATGATAGCGAGCTTTTGCTAAAGTGGCTGAGCTAAAAAAGAGGATAACTGAAAATCATGATAGCGGATTTTGGCCGAAATGGCTAAACCGAGGGATAGAATAGCTGAAGAATTGTGATAGCGGGCTTGAGTCGAAATGGCTAAGCTGAAGGATAAGATAACTGAGATATAAGGTAGCAGGCTTTGGCCGTCATGGCAAAGCCGAAGGATAAGATGGCTGGGAAATCATGACAGCTGGTTTTGGCTGAAAATGGCCGAGTCGAAAGATAGGATAATAGCCATATGCGATAGCGGTCTATGCCAGGCCAAAAATTAAGGAGAACGATCTTGTAAACCGAAATCAAGGGGAACGGGCTTCCGAGCCGACATCCAAGATGGCGGGCTATGAACCGAAATTGAGGAGAGGGACTGAAAGCTGAAATCAGGGGAAGTGGGCTTATGAGCCGAAATCAGGAGGAGTGGGCTTGTGAGCTGAAATCAAGGGGAGCGGGCTTCTGAGCCGATATCTAGGAAAGCGAGCTGTGAACCAAAATCAAGGAGAAAGGGCCTATAAGCCAAAATCTGGGGAAAGTGGGCTTCTAAGCCGAGATTAGGTGAAATGGGCTTATAGGCCGAAATTAGGGGATGTGGGCATCGATGAAAGATCTAGGCCGCTAAGTTGCATTGATTGTTGCGGTGGGGCAGGTGGATGAACCCTGATAGCGGGCTTTGGCTGAAAATGGCTAAGCCGAGGGATGGAGTAGTTGAAAGTTGTGATAGCGGCCTCAACTGAAGTGGCTAAGCCGAAGGATAGAATAGTTACAAATTGTGATAATGGCTTTAACTGAAATGGCTAAGCAGAGAGGTAGAATAACTAAAAATGTATGGAAGCGGACTTTGACCGAAATGGCTAAGTCGGAAGCTAGGATAGTTAAAAGTATATGGTAGCGGCTTCGACTGAAATGGCTAAACTGGAAGATGGAATAGCTGAAAGTTGTAATAGCGGCTTCGGCCAAAATGGCTAAGCCGAAGGATAGAATAGTTGGACGGTATGGTAGCGGCTTCGGCTGAAATGGCTAAACCAAAGAATAGAATAGTCGAAAGTAGTGATAGTGTCTTCGGCCGAGATGGCTTTGTTGGAGGATAAGATAGCTAAAAATTATGGTAGCGGGCTTCAGCCGAGGTGGCTAAGCTGATGATAGGATACCTGAAATATATGATAGGATGTTGAGTTTGCAGACAAGGATAGTTTCCTTTGGATCAACATCAAGGCTAGAAGATAGGATGGCGGATCTTGGTAGGATGTCGAGCTCGGAAGCAATATGGGATAGATGTTGACTCGATGGACTGTCGAAGTCAACCAACTTGGCCCAGACGGGAGGTCTGATTCAAGGGCAGAGTACAGACGTGGACCCGACGAGATGTCAGAGTCAACAAACCTTGCTCAGACAGTAGGTCCGAGGCAAGGGCAGAAGCTAGATGTCAACCAGACGATAGGTCAGAGTAAACAAAACCTTGCTTAGACGGCAGGTCCGGGGCAAGGGTAGAATACGGAATATAGATGTTGACCTAAGGGTACATCGAGGTCAACCAATCTGGCAGAGATGTGAGGTCTAGACCAGGGCAGAGTACAGGCGTCGACTCGACGAGATGTCGAAGTCAACCAACCTTGTTCAGATGGGTGGTCTGAACCAAGGGTAGAATATGGATGTTGATGTTGACCTGATGGTACATCGAGGTCAACAAACCTGGTAGAGACGTGAGGTCTAGACGAGGGTAGAATACAGCTGTTGACTTGCACGAATGCCGAAGTCAACCAACTTGGCGAAGACATGAGGTCTAAGCCAAGGGAGGTATGTAGGTGTTGACTCGATAGAATGCCGAAGTCAACCAACTTGGCAAAGATGTGAGGTCTAAGCCAAGGGAGGCATGTAGGTGTTGACCCGATAGAATATCGAGGTCAACTACCCTTGCTCAAATAGAAGGTCTAAATCAAGGGTAAGGTATGTAGATGTATAATTTGTAGATGTTGACCTGACAGTATATCGAGGTCAACCAACCTAGCAGAGACATGAGGTCTAACCAGGGCAGAATATGGACGTCGATCCGACAAGATATCAGGTTCAACAAACCTTGCCCAAACTAGAGGTCTGAACAAGGGCAGGATATGTAAATGGGCGTTGACTAGACAGGATGCCGTGTTAGGTGCAAGGTGGGATCTAGAGGGGGGTGAATAGATCCCCAAATAAAATATACTTGAATTAAAAAATTCAAACCAAAATCAATTAACTGTTCAGACTGAAACAACAATTCAGAAACTAATTCAACTGTTAATGCTTCAACTAGACACAATATAGAACACTTAGCCGCTAACCCCGTTCTGAACACTAAAACGAAATTAACTCACACGCCAACCTATGAAGGAGGTAGAGGAAAAGGATCGAACGCATGAAGGCAAACCACAAACACCAAGGATTTTTAGGTGGTTCAGTCCGCACCAAGCAGACCTACATCCACCCCCCACTCAACCTGAGTCAAGATTCCACTGACTCACAGCTTGAATCGCTGATCCACAGCTTCGAGGGAACAAATCCCTTACAGCCGCTGAGCCTCACAGCTTGCTTAATCGCTAATCCATAGCTTCGAGGGACACAGCCCCAAACCGCTGACATACAGCTTGAAGGAAGTAACAAAGGAAAGAATGAACAAAACAAAAAGAACAAAAGAAAACATAGAAAATAATATGGCTCTCGAGGAGCAGAGTGGCTTGGATCTGATGCAGAGGCCAACACACGATCCGGTTTTCAATGATGCGTCGGCTACACTCAGTTCTTCATCTCACGAACTCTCTCTTTCTCTTCTTCTTCTTCTTCTCACGAATTCTCTCACAAATTTTGTTCAAACTCATTTGCTCTCTCTCTTTTCTCTTCAGCTCTCTCTTTTCAGCACTTTGCAGCTCTCTCTATTTTCTCTTTAGATTTCACAACCTATTTCTTCTCTATGCGCCAAAAGAGTTTTGGCGGGATTATATAGAACAAAGGCTCCAGAAATCGTCAGGATAAGATAAACCCATTTGGCTATTTTCCCATTTTCTCATTTATCCACGTGTCAGGAGAGAGAATATTCTTCTCTCAGAAAAGTGCTAGGTGGCCTTGGATCATGTGCCAAATCATTGGCCTTCGAGCATAAGTGTGAAGCTTCCGTGGCAGACATAAGGCTTCTGCCTACCCAGCTATTTGTCAGCCTTACTAGATATTTTTCACCCTTATCACCCATTTGTCTGCCTTATACACCTATTTGTCATGCTTATTCCTAAGAGCCGTCGCCTTTGTCTTCACACTTCTTCTTTCTCTCGTTTTCCTTCATTTCTCAACTCTGTCGAGCTATTTTTCACCCTTGTTGTTCTTTTGTCTTCCTTAAGTGCCATTTGTCACCCTTATTCTCTATAAGCTATCGCTTTTTCTATTTTTCTCCTTTGCAAGCTTCAACGTGACTTGCGTCGACTCCAAAGCCTTATGGAGTCGACTCCGCTTCTTCGCTCTTCACGATTTCAACCTTGTCACCTATTTTTCACCCTTACTGAGCTATTTGTCAGCCTTATCGCCTATTTGTCACTGCTGACTACCTATTTGTCACCACTATTTGACATAAGCCGTCGCCTTTGGCCTTTTCTTTTCTGCTTTGCCGGCTGTAGCCGAGTCGGCTCCAGTACACTTTCGAGTTGACTTCCCATCTTCCAAATTCCTTCTTCTTCCATTTGCCAACGTCGTTAGAACTATTTTTCAACGTTGGTCATCCATTATTCGACCTTAGAAGCTATTTGTCACCTTTATATCCTTTAGCTGGCATGTGACTCCGGCTGAACTGGCATTGACTCCATGGACTGCTAAAGTCGACTTCATCTTCATGAAACTTCATCAACCTATCTTTTCTGAACTGAACAAACATCATTCGTCCTGTTAACCTGTTCTTTGAGCAAATTCAGAGATAAAAAGATATCATCATTAAAAACATAAATGACTTATGTTGAACCCCTGCGTGAATGTTCTATTTGTTGGATTTTGATGATGACCAAACACTATATTAGACTAGAACTATTGTTGGATGAATAAATTTGATCAAACTCATTTTGAACTGCTTTACTATGTAATTACCTTTTTCTTCTTAGATCATGATCTACTAATGATGTCGGAGGAGGTATTTTTGCAGGATCAAGATCATCTCTCTTTGAGTAAGTGCTTTGAGTTATGTTTGTCAAAGTTTCAATTTAACTCCAATTTTGTGTTTTTACAGTACTCAGGAATGAAGCTCACTTCCTAACTCATTCAAGGATGCTTGGTGAGATCCAAACAAAACTTTACCCTTTGATTAGTTGTTTTCCTTCATAGAAGCCATGGGTTGACCCCAAGGGTTGATCCCTGTTTATAACCAGCACATAGATATGTTTAACATGTTTGATTTCATGGGGTAGACCCCAAGAGTCGACCCCTTGGTGGCTGATAACTCTTTTTTTTCTTTTTGTTGTGAAGTAGTTCATGGGTCGACCCCTAGGTGCTCCCGAGCCCTCGGGTGTTAGTTTTCAGCAATTCGGTGCGTGGGTCAACCCCATGGGTCGACCCTTTTTGGTACCGGAGCCCCTCGGGTTTCTCAATTTTTGTAGGGTGTGTGCAATGGGTCGACCCCATGGGTCGACCCCTGGAAATTCCCATTCTAGGGCACCCTTGTCCCGTGTTGTAGTGTCTTCGAGGGTCGACCCAATGGGTCGACCCCTGGAGTTTCGGACGTCCAGTCTGGTTCGAGATCCGTTTCGTGGCCACCGTTTTTGATCCTATTTTACCCTAAAGTTGGGAGATCCGAGGCTCCCATCTTGTCACACGTGTCCCCCCGTCCTTGGGACTATAAAACCAATGATTAGGGCGGCCATATACAGTGAGGAAAGAGGCATATTCGAACTCATCCCTTTTTGTCTTGCAGGAGAAGAAAGTTCGTGGGGAGCCTTTCCATGTGCGAATAGAAGAAGTCTACTTTGAGAATAGGCCAATCCCCTTGCTGATTAGATGCATCCTGAGCAAGGATTGAAGCTTCTCCTCCTTATATGAAGCTGGGCAACATGGATCTCGAGCTGCACATCATCATCCGGGCTTCCTCTTGAAGATCTGTCTACATCCTGCATCACCGACCAAGAAATGAAGAACTTCAGCTGGGTCATCGTTTGAAAGGGGGATTTCTGGCGACCTCAAGATCTTTATTGCATATATTCTATTCATTCTATTTCAGTTCTGAAGGATCATTGTATATCTGAATATTTTTCTTGAACGAAATAATGTGTGTGTGTGCGTTTGTCGGTCGCAGCGCACGTGTGTGTGTGTGGCTGTGTGCTTCACAGCGTGTGTGTGTATGGGTTTTCACTATATAGTGGAAGCAATCCTCACTCTGTGAGGGGTGGACGTAGGGGACACTATTGTGAACCCGAACCACCTAAAACCCTCTTGTTCATTGTAGTTTGCTTCTACGTTCTTTCACGAGTGGGCTTCTTGTCTAGCGGAGTGTTGTTCAAATCTCGTCTGTTCAGATTTCTCTATATTTCCACTGTTCGTGTGTTTGCTTCATCGGGTGAGAAGAGTGTGCTTCATTTATTGTCCTTCCAGTTAATCTTTTCAAATAGTTCATTGTTGAATTTTTTATTGCCAATCAATTCACCCCTCCCCTCTTGATTGCCATCTACCGGGGACAATAACTCATAAATTACACATATTTTTGACATCATCAAAATCACAGGGCACAACATTCTCCCCCTTTTTGATGATGGCAACACTATGAGTCATTGTGATCAAATTGACATAGTTAGTGGCTGAAACTATTCTCCCTCTTCTCATTTAATGACTCATCAAACTATTCTCCCCCTTTGACTTCAGTAAAAAATAGTTTGACAGCACATTTGAAGTTTGGAGATGAGTTGGACAAGAAGGCTCTGAAGGATATGAGTTGAGACTTTCTCCCCCTTGACATATGATCAGAACAAAAAATAGCCAGATGGAGGTAGACTCAAGTGAGAGCAACAGACAAGCAGACAAAGATGTCCTTGACACCAAATGTTGATTTCAGAAAATAAATATAATTGAAGGAATGAAGTTTGTCAAGTTATGCAAGAAGAAATTCTCAATCTGATACTAATTTCATAAATCAGAAATGAGTAATTTTCATATTCTTCCATTATAAATGGCTTATGATTTGTTCCGTATTTAACAACATGGTTCAAATTTAATGACTTCAAAGTTTATCAATGAAATTTCTTTGAAAAAATTTCTACATTCATGTTTAATACAAATGAACCAAATTTTCATATTGAACCCTTGTTTAACCTCTCATTCTCTTACTCATTCAATTTCAATGACTCCTTTGAGAGTTACACAAATTAGTATTGAGATTAAACAATCATGATATTTTCTGATTAAGTGCAATGCCCCGAGATCCAATTCCCAATTTATGGGCAAATTTTTTTCTTCTATCGGACCACGAAGCATTACGTCGTACGTATCGCGGAAGTACATATATATATATTTACGTGAGAGAGAGAGAGAGAGAGAAACTATAATTACATGAAATGTAAATAACATCTCAATCATTCATAATCCAAGAAAAATACATGTCCATTGCCCAAATACATATAAGTCCATACAAGATCACCAATCCATAAACTATTCATAATACGAAAGATAAATATCCATAGTCTACCCTGATGTAGGGAGGACAAGAACTACTCCTCGGCCGTAGCCTTCTCCTCGACCTCCTCCACTACATCCCCTGAAAACATGTACCACAAGGGGATGAGTGTGACGCTCAGTAGGCAGCCTAATCAAATCGGGGTTAACTCACATTCATATATCTAATTCATATACATAATTCAAATGTTAACAATAAAATAGTGCAAAAGACCCATATAGTCCCTTCTAGAACCCTCCAAAGTGACCCTAATAGGTATATCAAGAACCCAGGGATAAATGGGTAAATGATGGAACCCAAGTGGATCAAGTTTGATGGGTTTCATGAAACCGTATTGGCCATCGATCGACCGAACTATAACACGTTACAGACCGGCCAACATTGGCAAATTCGGTCGACGGAAATGCCCAGGTCGATCGATCGAACCCGTTGGGTTGACACAGCCTGCCCAGTGCATCGACGTAGTGGCACATTCCAGAAGCCAATTTGATCAGAATTGAGCTGCTGCGTCGACACAGCCTGGTCAGTGTGTCGACGCATCAGAAGTACACATCAAGTTTCAGAATTTCTGCATTGAGCCTAAAGTTAACTAGTAGATTTTCCTGTGGTAAAATCGTTATCCAACATGTAAAATACCCATGCATGCACTAAATCCACAATGAATGATTAATTGCACATTTCACATTTGCATGAGTTTCACATCTTACGTTATTCATGGAAACGAACAGCTACCACATAGGAGGCCCACACACAAACGAACGAAAGAGTACTGCGCAGACCCAAGAGTTAACTCCCACCTAGACTCATTGCCGCACGGGGCATTACGTATCGCCATCCCCCAGGTTCTGTGACTTTACGTATCTCCATCCCACAAAATGAACCAGCTGAATCATAGGATTTTAACTAGGGCATTACGTATCGCCATCCCCCAGGTTCTTTTACTTTCACGGCATTACGTATCCCCATCCCGCAGAAGGGACCGAAATCTGACTTCTCAGAATGCTGCTGTTTTCCATTCATAACATTCACATTGTATTCACATTCACATTCACTTAATCTCATCATATCATAATATAAGCATGCATGCTTCCATATGGTTTAAGTGGGCTAATCATACTTATAAGCTTACGGTTGTAGAACGAATCATAATCAGGTTACCAGCAAGGTTTCTGTTACAGACTTCTCAGATTACAGAATCTAATTATAATATCTTTCATGCACTTGGACATATTTCATCTTGCTAATACGGAACTTGATAAAAGAACTACATATCTTGATATAAAGAACTTGACGACTAGAACTATAGAACTTGATAGAAAGAACTATAGAACTTGGTATAAGGAACTTGACGGCTAGAACTATAGAACTTGATTGAAAGAACTAAAAAACTAGATAAAAAGAACTAATGACTGCGAGATGATCGTACATATCCTTAGTCTCTCTTTATTGTATAGAAATTACTTAGGAATCGTTCTAATGCATCGTTGACCCCTAAGATTTGAGGGTAGGTGCCTACCTTCAAGATGTTGAACCAACGATCCGGGGATGAGATGCACACCCCAGATCCTCCCAAAACTCTTCCCTTCGTCCTAGGGTTCTGTAGGATGGCCCCACATGCGCCGGATCATCCTCCCACGTACAGTCGAGGTCCCTCACCCTCTTCTCACGCAAGAAAGATGGAAGATGGTGGAGAGCTGAAAAGAATGGTTGGTAAAGGCTTACTTCCCACGAGACCCACATCCTTATATGGTTTTCAAGCCTCCCTAGGATTTGGCCATGACCCACAAGGCTTAATCCCGCTCCCAAGGTTACTGGTTGGAGAGAAGTTAAGGCCATGCACCATTTCGGGTTTGAAAAGATGCGACCCTTCGTCCATCGGTCATAAACGCGGGTGGACGTGCTCTTCTGTCGAGAAATGGGTTTGGACGTCTTCAGATGAAGTCTAGAGGACTTCCAGATGTAATCTTGAGATGTGGTTTCACTGAATTTCATCAACCCTAGCATGAGTTATGATTTTTTCAATATTAATGTTTATTCTCCCCTATTCTAGTCATGACCTTTTGGTAGCTCGAGGTAATTCAAGTATAACTCTAGTATCCAGTCAGAATTTGACCTCGACCTCAACATAGAAGATGTATCTAACATCCCATTAGAGATTATGACCTTAGTTTCATGTCATTTAAATAACTACAAACGAAGTTATGAATTTCTAATTATTTACGTGTGAATTTTCCCCAATAGTCACATCTCTTCGTGATGGTTGGTGACAATGGGCTCAGAACCTTGGGTTCTGGTGTGAATTAGATTTCCATCTCAGCAGAGGAGTTCGGATAAATGCCCCAAACTTTCTAATGGACTTTGTTTCAGGCAATTTGGTTGACTATGGGCCAAGATATCCTTTTTTCAACAGATGACAATGTTTTCTGTAACTCTTTCGACCTATTATCATAAACTCCCTCTTATCCCCTATTACGCCTATTTGCCAGAAGTTATAATCTTCATCCGAGTTGTTCTTTACTCAATGTCCATTAAATGGGCTTTGGTTTCACCTAATTCCGACCTTGCTAGGTTGAGTTATGAATTCCCTAAAGATCCCTCCAATGTTCTATTTAGATTTCTAATTTATTGTGTTAATGGGCCTGAATTGTACCCAATTGGGCCAGTGCCCAATTGGTGGTCCTAACATCCTCTCCCCGTTAAAAATAATTTCATCCTCGAAATTAACTTGAAAATTTTAAGATTATTTACCGAATAGTTGAGGATATTCCTGGTGCATCTTGTCCTCCGGTTCCCATGTTGCTTCCCCGGAATGAGAATTCTTCCATAACACCTTCACTAGATGGATGGTATTATTCCACAGCACCTGTTCCTTCCAGTCTATGATCTCACTGGGCTTCTCCACATACGATAAATCTGCTCGAACCTCTAAGGGATCGTACTCTATAACATGTGAGGCATTCGGGACATACTTTCTGAGCATGGAGATGTGGAAGACCAGATGTACATGCCACAGAGCAGGCGGAAGTGCAAGTTGATAAGCCACCTCACCAACCTTTTGCAAAATCCCAAAAAGCCCGATATATTTAGGACTGAGCTTGCCCTTCTTCCCGAATCGTATGACTCTCCTGGTGGGAGACACCTTTAGGAACACATGGTCTCCCTCTGCAAATGCTTACTCTCTCCGCCACTAATCTGCATAACTTTTCTGACGGCTTTGGGCTGTGAAGAGTCGCTACCTGATCATAGATATCTTCTCTGAGTAGTCCTGTACCAACTGTGGTCCGAAAAGCTACTTATCACCAGCTTCATACCAACACACTGGTGATTTACATGGCCGCCCATAGAGTGCTTCATAAGGTGCCATTCCGATGGCGGAATGATATTTATTTGATGGGGACATCAGAGCAAGAGCACTAACATTTTATTTTACATTTATGTCCTTTTAGTTTGCTTTTATATCCTTGGGAAAGTATGTTTACAACTGTAAGGCTTTATAAGCCAATGTGTCATTCCCTAAGAATCTTTGGGTTTATTTGTAAAATGTCAATTGGTCCAGCAAGGGAGCCCCCACTCATTCTCCATTGGTCCACCTAAGCCATAGGGGTCCATGTAGGGCTGGTCAACTATCCTAGGTGGCTTCTAGATGATTTGACATTCAAAGGGAGACAAATGGACTAAAAAGTCCAAGATGCCACCAAGAAAGTCCAAGCCCCCCCCCTTAATTACTTGTTTAATGTGGTTCCAAACCACATGGGAGAATAACTTTTGAACTCCCTCTTTTACCCCTCCCAATTCTAGATCTAGGGATATTTAGAGTCTTTTTAGATTTCATACAAATACCTTATATTTCCATTTTGTGTGAATTAATGAGAAGAAAAATCTGAAATTGCAAGGAGCAACATGCGCCCCCTCTCTCTCTCTCTGGTTTCCCTCTTCCTCCTCCAATCTCCAGGGTATAGAACCCTTCTATCTCATCCCCTCCCCCTCTGGATTTTATCTCTGCCGCCGCTGCCGTCGTTCGTGCCGTCAACGAGCTACCGGGAAGCAACTTCCGAGGTGCTGTACAGACTGCTGTTCTGCTGGACAGAGGCTCACTCCGGGAATTTTAGCTCCCAACTCCCACATCTTATGGAGCTGAGATTTTCAGGGTAGGTTCCCCCCGTGAATCCCAACCTCCAGTAAATTTCCACCGAAATTAGAACATCATGCAATTCTCTTTTCCTTTTTAGCTTCTGGATCCACTAGTTCTGTCTTTGTTTAGTTCTGTGTAACAGTAGCTCTGATCTTCCATATTTCGACCCCCTTCCCCTTGTCTTCTTGAGTTTCCCATTTTATTGGGGATTGTTTCCACCACCCCCATCATCCACGAATTTTCTTGGAATTTCTGGAGTCCTCTAACTATTTTTAAAAATCACTGTCAGATCCAAAAATTAATTCTGTCTCTACTGTCCAGATCCGACCCACCAGTGCCATAAATTCCGTTTCCCTTATTAAACCTCCACACGAAATTCTACAAAAAATATCTCCATCTTCCTTATTTCTTTCTCTACAACTTTCATCAAGGTGTCAACTTCTAGATCCGAAGTTATTCCTTCGGTCAACTCATGTTCTCAGGAAAACTTAGATCTGTCCTGTCAGATCTGGTTTTGTCAACCAGCAACTTCTTAATTCAACCAAGGCCAGATCCAGGATAGTCAATTTTCTCTCTCTGGCCATAAATCGAAGTACTTCAAGTCAGCTTTCCAATGGTACCACTTTTGCATCTATCCGACGTCAAGAGTGATCGCAGCAGCTGATCTCGCCAGGTCGCGCGCTGCAAAAATAGAACTACAGATCCGTGGACAGCAACTCCCACACGTGCCGATCGGAGCCGACTCGCCTTCCACAAGGTGAACCAGCGTGCCGCCGTCCCAGGGAGCACCTCTCCAGGAGTCAACGTCACAGCGGTACCACTCCGGGCCCACTCGGCCCCACCGACCAGCACGTGGATCCCACGTTCGTAAGTACGCGTGCCACCGAAGCTACACAAAAAGCTGCCCGTCAACCCGAACCCGCTACTCCCGGGTTCCACTGTGTAGCCCTTTACCTCCCTGTGTGGAGTGGGCAGTGATATTCATTGCTGTAATTTAATTGTTTACTGTTTCGGGAGTACGAGATCGGCCGGGATCGTCTTCCCCATGCCCGACGCGTGGAGGTATCGTGTTCGCTCCTTTACTCGGCATTTGCTTTATTTCGTATATATTTCATATGCCGCTGCTAGAAGCATGATAGGGTAATTGGCTCGCTATATATTGTTACTCACCGCTGCGAGCGAGAGAGTGAACCCGTCCCGTGACCCGATCCGGGCATGAAATTGTGAGTTGACCACCCTAGCTCACTGCCGATTTCTCAACCGTGCACGTCCGTACGCTTCCCTCGTTAGGGGCGATCGCGAGCTTGCTTAGAGTCCAAGGGTCGCATATCCAATTGGAGTCGAGTCGCGTGTCCGTCCCGCATCAATTTGGTATCAGAGCGAGTTGAGTCTAGGGTAGTCTTTATGTCTAAGTCCGAAACAAAACAAAAAAAGAGTCGTTGTCTAAGTCGGTCTAGGTTGCATTTGCATCCCTTTACTCGGTATATCAAAAGGCGTTGACCGAACGTCAAGTTACACCTATCGGGAAGGTAGCCGTCTTGTGTGAGTGATCTTCGGATCGATTAACTCCGTCAGGTACCGGATCTTGGGTTAAATCTAAGGGTCTTGAGTCTAGGGAGTGTCTTGTCCTAGTCGTCTTTTGCATGCCCACTCGTAGAGGTACACAGTACTCACCACCACCACCACCCATGGCCGAATCCCGAGTCCATAGTTCCGATGAAGTGGCGGCAATGTTCCAAGCCCTTATGGGACAAATGCAAGGGTTGACTACAGGTATCGATGGGTTGAGTACACGAATGGATGTGTTGACTACACTGGTAGATCGGATGGACGGGTTGAGTACGCGGATGGATGGCCTAGGCACCCATCTGGAAGAAAGGATGAAGGCCTTAGAGGATAAGGCCATCGAGTCGGACCAGTCCATTCAGGGCCTAGTAGGGAGAGTTGCCACATTAGAGGGAGCCCCAGCCGAGGCACCCCCGAGAGCCCCAGTTGAGGCACCCCCCCACCTACACATGGTCAACAGGACCCGCTTCAGCAACCTGCTACTACACGGGTTCAAGGGATAGATGTTAGGAGGCATCATCAAATCCCCGAGGTGCAAGACTACGAGTTCGAGGATGAAAATAGGGGATACGGACGTGACCGTCGTGTTCAACGACGGAATCGTGATGAGGATGAGCGGACCCTCAGGACCGTTCGTGCCGACCCTCCCACTTTTGACGAGTCCTTAGACCCAAGGGTATATCTTGATTGGGAAGCCGGTATGGATCGATATTTTGAGTGGTTTGAGATGTCGGACCAACAAAAGGTCAAGTTCGCCAAGATGAAACTATTAGGGCAGGCACAAACCTTTTGGAGAAACATGGAGAACCTACTATTTCACCGTCATGAACCCCAGGTAGAGACATGGGAAGAGATGAGGTCCAAACTTAGGAACAAGTACCTTCCTGCCACTTATCGCCAGCGTCTCACAGACAGGTGGCAGAGTCTTACCAAAGGAGATTAGTCCATCTCCGAATACATCGCCGAGTTCGATGAATACTATTTGCGATGTTACGCCACAGAGGAGGACTCCCTTACTGTCTCCCGATTTCGGCGTGGTCTACGATCGCACCTACGGTATGAGCTTCTCCGCCGCAAGGTGGACAAGTTGGAGGATGCGTACCAAGTTGCTTTCGAGATGGAGCAATTCGAGGGAGAGTTTGAGTCTATCCAACGGTTGGGCCCCGTCCCTCTCCATAGTGCCGAGTCATGTAGCTCCATAGGCCCATACCCGAGGGGTCCCATGGCTCGACCTCACGAGTCCGCCCGTCAGGAGCACTTCGCTCCTAGACCTCATCCTCCCCCACCACGGGATCTACCTCCATCCCAACCACCGGCACCCATTGCTCCCCCCCGGTACCCATTGCCCGCCCTCTGGCACCGGCACCCCCACCCCTGTTGCCTACGGCACCTACACCTCCACCCCTGTTGCCCACACCCCCTATCCATCGAGAGGACAAGGGTAAGGGACCACTCATCGGAGAGAGTAGTAGCTCTCGACTACAGTGTTTCCACTGTCATGGGTTTGGCCACTTTGCCAACCAATGTCCCACTCGTGCCACTCTAGCCCTAGGGGTAGGAGAAGCCTCACCTTTTGGGCTTGTATCTGTCATGTATGAGACCGAGCCAGAACTAGCTGATGAGTACTATGAAGAAGGTATGGAGGAGCCTATCAACGCTCAGGATGCGGCACTCGGGTGATGGTCACCTAGTGGGGTTGATGTCACCACCTTAAGTCTAGGGTCATGCATGAGTCAGTTTTGTTTCTTCTTTGTGTGGTTTGTTTGTGTGGTTTGTTAGGAGTCTGCATGCGTCTCGTGCAAGCTCGTAGATATAAGTCTCTTATGAGTGAGAGGCGAGTGGACTCGCTCGAGGAGTATGGGATCAGCTCGACATTCATGTCCCAGATCTAGTCATCTATAGGGACCCGCGGTGATTCCTAGTAAGTCTTTGAGACACCTCCTTTCCTTTGAGAGTGACCCCACCCCGGAGTGTCCCACCACTAGCCTTGTTCCCCAGCAGTATGCGCATATCAAGTATATACAGAATGAGTAAGTGACGATCACTTGGAGTGGAGCGTACCCGCGCTACTTGGTACGGTGACGGATCCGCCGGCGTCACGAGCAGCCGCACCCTTTAATCGACGGGGTCGAGTTCTTCCCACCCGTGGAGAATTGATGGGGACATTAGAGCAAGAGCACTAACATTTTATTTTATATTTGTGTCCTTTTAGTTTGCTTTTATATCCTTGGGAAAGTATGTTTACAATTGTAAGGCTTTATAAGCCAATGTGTCATTCCCAAAGGATCTTTGGGTTTATTTGCACAATGTCAGTAGGTCCAGCAAGGGGGCCCCCACTCCATCTCCATTGGTCCACCTAAGCCATAGGGGTCCATGTGGGGCTAGTCAACTATCCTAGGTGGCTTCTAGATGGTTTGACATTCAAAGGGAGACAAATGGACTAAAAAGTCCAAGATGCCACCAAGAAAGTCCAAGGGGCGCCCCCCTTAATTATTTGTTTAATGTGGTTCTAAACAACATGGGAGAGTAACTTTTGAACTCCCTCTTTTACCCCTCCCAATTCTAGATCTAGGGATATTTAGAGTCTTTTTACATTTCATACAAATACCTTGTATTTCCATTTTGTGTGAATTAATGAGAAGAAAAATATGAAATTGTAAGGAGCAACCTGCGCCCCTCTCTCTCTCTCTTTGGTTTCCCTCTTTCTCCTCTAATCTCCAGGGCATAGAACCCTTCTATATCATCCCCTCCCCCTCTGGATTCTATCTCTGCCGCCGCCGTTCGTGCCGCCAACAAGCCACCGCGAAGCAACTTCCGAGGTGCTTTCCAGACTGCTGTTCCGCTGGACAGAGGCTCACTCCGGGAATTTTAGCTCCAAACTCTCATATCTTCTTGAGCGGATATTTTCAGGGTAGGTTCCCCACGTGAATCCCAACCTCCATTAAATTTCCACCGAAATTAGAACATCATCCAATTTTCTTTTCCTTTTTAGCTTCTGAATCTACCAGTTCTGTCTCTGTTCAGTTTTGTGTAACAACAGCTCTGATCTTCCATATTTCGACCCCCTTACCCTTGTCTTCT
Organism: Amorphophallus konjac; assembly: GCA_022559845.1. NCBI lineage: Eukaryota > Viridiplantae > Streptophyta > Magnoliopsida > Alismatales > Araceae > Amorphophallus > Amorphophallus konjac. The sequence continues at coordinate 344,795,168 of CM040121.1, forward strand.
TGAGTTGCCAATTTTATTGGGGATTTTTTCCACCACCCCCATCATCCATGAATTGTTTTGGAATTTCTGGAGTCCTCTACCTATTTTTAAAAATCACTGCCAGATCCAAAAATCAGTTCTGTCTCTACTGTCCAGATCTGACCCACCAGTGCCATAAATTCCGTTTTCTTTATTAAACCTCCCCACGAAATTCTACAAAAAATATCTCCATCTTCCTTACTTTTTTCTATACAACTTTCATCAAGGAGTCAACTTCTAGATCCGAAGTTATTCCTTCGGTCAACTCATGTTCTCAGAAAAACTTAGATCTGTCCTGTCAGATCTGGTTCTGTCAACCAGCAACTTCTAAATTCGACCAAGGCCAGATCCGGGATAGTCAATTTTCTCTCTCTAGCCATAGATCAAAGTACTTCAAGTCAGCTTTCCAACGGTACCACTTTCGCGTCTATCCGACGTCGGGAGTGATCGTAGTAGCTGATCTCGCCGGGTCGTGCGCTGTAAAAATAGAACTACAGATCCGTGGACAGCAACTCCCACACGTGCCGATCGAAGCCGACTTGCCTTCCACAAGGTGAACCAGCGTGCCGTCGTCCCAGGGAGCACCTCTCCATGAGTCAACGTCACAGCGGTACCACTCCGGGCCCACTCGGCCCCACCGACCAGCACGTGGGTCCCACATTCGTGAGTACGCGTGCCGCCGAAGCTACACAAAACGCTGCCCGTCAACCCGAACCCGCTACTCCCGGGTCCCACTGTGTAGCCCTTTACCTCCCTGTGTGGAGTGGGCAGTGATATTCATTGCTGTAATTTAATTGTTTACTGTTCCGGGAGTACGAGATCGGCCGGGATCGTCTTCCCCACGCCCGGCGTGTGGAGGTATCGTGCTCGCTCCTTTACTCGGCATTTGCTTTATTTCATATATATTTCATATGCCACTGCTAGAAGCATGATAGGGTAATTAGCTCGCTATATATTGTTATGCACCGCTGCGAGCGAGAGAGTGAACCCGTCCCGTGACCCGATCCGGGCACAAAATTGTGAGTTGACCACCCTAGCTCACTGTCGGTTTCTCAACCGTGCACGTCCGTACGCTTCCGTCGTTAGGGGCGATCGCGAGCTTGCTTAAAGTCCAAGGGTCACATATCCAATTAGAGTCGAGTTGCGTGTCCGTCCCGCATCACTATTGTTGTATGCAAATTCTATCAGGGGCAAATGATCGTCCCAATTCCCCTTCCATTCAATACTGCATGCCCTCAGCATATCTTCTAAAGTCTGGATATTGCGCTCGGTTTGCCCATCAGTCAGAGGATGGAATGCCGCGTTGTACCGCAACTCTATCCCCATAGCCTGCTACAGACTCTTCCGGAACCTCAATGTGAATCGAGGGTCTCGGTCAGAGATGATAGATAAAGGTGCACCATGCAACCGAATGATATCAGCGATGAACATTGTCACTAGGGATTCGATTGGAGTCTGCTTATTAATGGGCAGAAAGTGTGCAGTCTTTGTGAATCTGTCCACAATTACCCAGATGGTATCATGCTTCCTTCTTGTCATGGGTAGACTAGTCACAAAGTCCATTGTGAGTTGTTCCCATTTCCATTGTGCCATCTTAATAGTCAGGAGAGGACCGTCAGGTCTTTGATGCTCAATCTTCACCTGCTGACAAGTGAGACATTTGGACACGAACTCTGCTATATCTCTCTTCATTCTTGGCTACTAATACATCCTCTTCATATCTTGAAACTTCTTAGTGCTTCTGGGATGGATGGAGAACTTTGATCTGTGAGCCTCCTGCATCAAGTCCCTCTTCAATTCCATGTCATCTGGTACACAGATCCTTCCTCGGAACATGATCAACCCATCAATCTCCACATGGAAGTCCTCATTATTTAGTAGCTTCCACAATGCCACATCCTACTTTTGCACCTCAACAATCCTATCTAAAAATATAGGTCTAGCAGACAACCCGGCCAAGAGACAGAATTGCTTCCTTCTCTTGGGTTGTGATTCGATCACCCCCTCCATCATATCCCATTCTCAATGTAAGCTCAACGCTATCAACTTACGGCTGAGAGCTTCAGCCTCAACATTTGCCTTGCTTGGATGGTACTACAAGGTGAAGTCATAGTCCTTCAATAGTTCAACCCATCTCCTTTGCCTCAAATTGAGTTCCTTCTGGGTGAATATGTACTTGAGGCTCTGATGGTCAGTGAAGACTTCAAATCGGACCCCGTATAAATAGTGTCTCCAGATGCGCAAAGTATGGACCACTGCTGCCAATTCACGGTTATGAGTGGAGTAGTTCTTCTCATGGTCCTTCAATTGTCTCGAGGCATAGGCGATCACTCGGCCATTTTGCATTAGTACACAACCAAGGCCGATCCTGGAGGCATCTATATAAATAGTAAAGCCATCGTTCCCTTGAGGGAGTGTCAACGCTGGGGCCGAAGTCAACTTTTCCTTGAGCATCTGAAAACTATCTTCACACTCTTCTGACCAGATAAATTTCACTCCTTTCTTGGTCAACTTGGTCATTGGGATCGCAATGGTGGAGAAGCCTTCAATGAACTGGCGGTAGTATCTAACCAGACCAAGAAAGCTTCTAATATCCATGACTGTCTTCGATGCTTCCCACTTTGTCAATGATTTAACCCTGCTAGGGTCCACAAATATGCCGTTCCCGATTATAACATGTCCGAGAAACATCACCTGGTCTAGCCAAAATTCACACTTGTTGAATTTGGCGTAGAACTTGTTCTCCCTGAGAGTCTACAGAACCACTCTCAGATACTGCTGATGCTCCTCCTGACTGGCAGAATATATCAGGATGTCGTCTATAAAGACCACGACAAACTGATCTAGATAAGGGTGGAAGATCTGATTCATCTATTCCATGAAGATAGCCGGTGCATTAGTCAACCCGAATGGTACTACTAAGAACTCCTAGTGACCATAATGTGTCCTGAAGGTTGTCTTCGACACATCTTCGGGCTTGATTCTGATTTGGTGATAACCCGACCTCATATCGATCATGGAGAATACCTTAGCAGATGATAATTGGTCAAATAATTCTTCAATCTTTGGCAGAGGATACTTGTTCTTAATGGTGTCCTAATTAAGCTTGTGGTAATCAATGCACTACCGCATAGCCCCATCTTTCTCCCCCACAAATAAGACTGGTGCTCCCCATGGAGACACACTAGGCCTAATGAAGCCTTTGTCTAGCAACTCCTGCAACTGCTTCCTGAGTTCGGCAAGCTTTGTCGGAGCCATTCTGTATTGTGAGATAGAGATAGGTGCAGTGCCCAACACCAGATCAATAGAGAAGTCTGCCTCTCAAACTGGTGGCAGTCCCGGTAGATCCTCGGGAAATACATCAGGAAATTCTCGGACCACGTCCAAGTCTTCCAAAATCTTGACAGTGCCTTCTTCAAGTACCACACTAGCCAAAAAATAATCACATCCCTTGCTAATCAGCTTGGAATCCCTGATGGCTGATACCATCATTCTCCCAGACTTGCTCTTCGGGCATTGGAAAAAGAATATCTCCTCCCTCGGCTCATGAAAGATCACTCTCTTCCGACGGCAGTCCAAGAGAGCATAGTGCTTGACTAACCAATCCATTATTGTGTCCCCTGGTTTTGATGAAAACAAATCATAAATCATTAGTAGATATTTGAGTAATATCTAACAAGTTTTGGTTTAATGGATAGACTAAATAAGTGCAGGAGAATTTCTCTAAGTGATGTCTCGACACATCTACAAGAGATCGTGCTGATATACGAATGGTGGAGCTCCAGTAGAGAAGAATGTGTCGACACATCTAACTAATGTCTCGACACCTCCAGAAGAAATCAAGCTGAAGCCGTTGTCTGTCTAGCCTCTGGATTAATCGATGTCTCGACACACTGAGTGAAAAGTGTCGACACACCTCAAGCCTCACTTCTCTATGGCAGACGTGTCTCGACACCTTCGTGTGATGACTCAGATCCTGGCGTGTAAAGACTCGACACCTTCGTGTGGCAACTCTGCACATGGCGCACATGTCTCGACACTGTTTGAACGATGTCTCGAGATAGTCATGGGGTTATCTCGGAACCAAGCACATATGTCCCGACACACTGTGTGTAAAGTGTCGACACATAAGTGTTCAACCAGAACGATTTTGAAATTGGCAGAAGCTGTCTTCAAGATATTCAATGGGATGTCTCGACACACTGTGTGGAAAGTGTCGACACATTCGTGTTCGACCAGAACGGGTCTGAATCCAATAGAAGCTATTTTCAAGATCCGGAACTTGTCCTGGAGGATCCATTCTGTCTGGTAAAATTCGTCAAAGATGGTACTCTGTCAGATGATGATGGTCTGGCAGAGAAATCTTCTGAAAAGATTGTACCTTGACTGATATGGTCTCCTACCTACCCACATATCTGTAGACTTGACAAGAAAAGAGTCAACTTGGCAAATAGAAGCAAATCAAATTATGTGGATGTGACATTCTTGGTTTTGCTTGAGAAGTGGACAACGTTGGTGTCGCTGGAGAACATCAATATATCAGGAGCATGAGCTCCAGTTCGACAGCAAGGTAAGCAAGAGGAAAAATGAAAAGCAAGAAGCTTGCTGGTGAAGTCATCTTCTTCCTCCTGATGCTGCTGGCGTGAGTGCAACAAAAAGAAGACTATCCTCTTCCTCACAATGAGGAGGTCTCTAAGCAAGTAGGAAGGCTTTGTGAAGCTTTGTCCAGAACCCTTGAAAGCTGAAAGCTAGATCATCCTTCCCTTGCAAGGGTTGTGGTGAAAAACCAGGAAGAACAAGAAGAGAGCCAAGAAGTCCTCAAGCTCTTTCCAGAAAGGAGATCTCTTTCTCTTAGTGTTTCATTACGATACTCTATCTGGCTACTTCACTTTCAGTTTGTTTTTCTTCAAAACACACTCCTTATATTTGTTCCCTACCTGTGAGTAGGAAAAAAGACGGTGTGGTGACCGGTCTGTGTGCTTTGGGTTGTAATCCCTCAAGCTGTGTGGTAGCGGAGTTGTGAGAGTATATCTCCCTGGAAGAAGCTGTGTATCAGCGGCTGTGCTTTTGCACTAGTGAAGCCTCACCATGTTGTGTGAGAGGTGGACGTAGGTCTCTAGATTGAGACCGAACCACCTTAAAGATTGTGTCTTGTGGTTTGCTTTCATTTATGTTCTAGCGGTAGAAGCTTAGTAGGACCGTTCATGGATATCATTTAAGTGTCCAGCTTCTTAGCTATTAACATATATCTATCTCATTATCATTTGCGTTAGATCTGATTTTTATTTCTACAAAGAAGGGCAAAAGGGGGCTGATCTATTCACCCCTCCCCTCTAGATATGCCTATCACCACTCAACACGTGGTATCAGAGCTAGTCTCTCTGTATGTGGTCTAACAACCTTGAGGGAACTGGTGATATGGCAACTAAAGGTCATATGGCCGAAGGTCATTCCGTAAATAGACCTCCCTTTTTCACTCGGACAAATTATCCTTACTGGAAAAACCGCATGCAGGTCTTCATTAGAGCCCAGGATCATGAAGTCTGGCGAGTGATAAGCAAGGGACCATTTGAGCTGCCTCCGGACGAAGATACATGGACAAAAGAATAGATCAAGCAATCAACGCTGAACTGGGGTGCCAAGCACATCATGCAGTGCTCCCTTCATCTAACAGAGTACTCAAGGGTGTCAACTTACGCTACTGCAAAGGAAATGTGGGACCGCCTTGAGGTAATATATGAAGGGACACAATAGGTATGTGTAACCAAAGCGAACATGTTAGTGTCTGAATATGAAAAGTTTATAATGAAATCTGATGAGTCCATTTCGGACATGTATGCTAGGCTAACCTTGCTCACTAATGGCTTGACTGAGTTGGGTAAGACCTATTCTGAGCAGGAGATAGTAAGGAAGATTCTGAGATCACTAACTCTTATTTGGCATACAAAGGCCACAGTGGTTGAAGAATCAAAAGACTTAACTACCATCAAGGTAGAAGAACTCATAGGGTCCCTGATGACCTATGAGATGAATATGAAGAACAAAGAGGTTGAGGTAAGTGAAAAGAAGCCTCTAGCTCTTAAAGCTGGACCAAGCACTAAGGATTTATCTGAAGAAGAAGAGCCTTCAAGTAGCAACACTGAAGAGGATGAAGTTGCTCTATTGACAAGAAAGTTCAAAAGATTTTTAAGAAAGGAAGGTACATGCTTCATTAAGAAGAAGCCCCAGGTAAAAAGAGGTTTCAGGCCAAGACTTGAAAATGTTAAAAAGTCTGAAAAACTTGTCTGCTACTCTTGCAGGAAACCAGGACACATCAAGTCTGAGTGTCTAGAAGGAGCAAAAAAAACTATGCCTAAGTTTGAGATAGAATTCTAGTTGACAAACACTCGAGGGAGACACTCTCTCTACATTTTTTCTAGTGTGAGAAGCTCTCGTCCGATTCGTTCCCGCCTGTTTTCCCCTTTCTTCCTGGTGAGCTCCCCTCCTTGCCGGCCATGGCAGGCTTGGTTGGGGAGGTCAGGATTCCTTTGGAAAAGAATGAAAGTAGCGGCTCAGGATCTACAGTAGCTGGAAATGCAATTGCTGCTACTCGGAAGACTTTTGCTCAAATGCTCATGGAAGATAGCACTTGGCCGCGCCTTCCACTTCAGGTGAAGTCTCCAGCGTTCACGGATCAGGGAGAGCCCGCTGTATTTTTCTCACAAGAAGATATCCAGGTTTCCTGTAAGCCATTTTCAAATGCGATTATTGCTAAATGCTCATATGGTCGCCATCTATTTCTGAAATTAAGACCTGCCTCTCGCTACGGCTCCAGTTGAAAACTGAGTTCATCATCAGCAGATTGAATGCAAGCCACATTCTGATTCGGTTGGGTTGTGAAGCGGATTTCCTTAGAGTGCTTCTTCAAAAAAATCTCTATATCAAGGGCTTTTTATTCAGATTTTTTAGATGGACACATGACTTCGATTTTGAAGCAGATCCTCCTACTGTTCCAGTGTGGATCGGGTTCCCCTCTCTCCCTGTCAATTTCTATCATGAAGAAATGCTTCGATCGATAGCAGGTAACCTTGGTCTGGTGTTACGAATTCATGATGCTACAGCTGCTATGTCTAATACCTCTGAGGCTCTAGTTTGTGTTGAAATTAATCTTGAGGCACAGAGGCAAACTCATATATGGATTGGGAAAGGGAATGGTGGTTTCTGGCAATCAATCAATTATCATAGAGTGCCGAAATTGTGCTCATTCTGTCATAAAACCGGACACCAAGAAGGGGACTGCAAGAAGAAACAGAGGAAACAACAGTTGGGCCACACCGTTTCCGGAGGTCTCCTGAATCCACCTTTTAATTCTAGACAGGTTTTTCGGCCCCGACAAGTTGATCCTCCAACTGTTCGACAAAATGTTACTACGGAGAATAAATTTGAAATTTTACATCAGGTTGAGGAGCCCTCTGAACCAATATCTTCTGGTAATAATGTTGATATTGGCTTATCCCATGATCAGGTGCAGGAGACTGGGGAGATCTCAGATTCAATTTTATTGGAATCTTCACTTAAGGAGTCAACCTCCCTGTTTAATTTGGAACAAGGATCTAATGGCCTTCAGGCAATGGATGCCAATGCATTGCCTGTTAGTGAAGGGGATGTAGTTCCCTCTCCCTTGAATAATTCAGCTAGAGAAGATACAAATGTGGAATACCAACAAATGACATTTTCTGACCCAAAGGCATCAAATGCAGTTGGTGAAATGGAGGATCTCGGTACTATGGTTGAGACTGTACTACATCCAGTGGCTGACAGAGCACGGCTTGATAATGAGATTCTGCAAATCAAATTGGTTAGAAAGGGAAATTAGTTTGTCAACAAGCCACCTGATGCTGGGGTCATAACTAGATCTAGAGCCAGATCTATGGAGGAAATCATTTGGGATCCCCAATGATTCAACCTATATTGTTTTGGAACATTCGGGGGGTTGGGAACTCTGGTTCCCGTAGAATCTTAAAACAGATCGTGATGACTAATAAGGTCAGTCTGGTGGCTATCTCTGAACCTATGATTTCTTTTAATAGAGCCTCTCAATTGGGAAGATATCTCAATCTCAGGGGCTGTGCTGGCAATAATTCAGATGACTCCAAGATTTGGGTCTTCTGGCATGATAGTATTAATTTGGAAGTAATTGTTTCCTCCTCTCAGTATATTACTCTGGGTCATAAAATTGATAATTCTTTCTGTACATATTATACTTTTGTATATGCTTCCTGCAATCCTCGAATAAGACATGAACTCTTCACGGAGCTTGCTAGTTTTGGTGCCTCGGTGTCGGTTCCATGGTTGGTGGGGGGAGACTTTAATTGTATTGCAAAATCATCTGAGAAGGTGGGAGGAGACTCCCCAGCCCCTGCATCTATGCTGGATTTTAACTCCTTTTTCTGTTCTACTGGTTTGATTGATGCTGGATTCCAAGGTCCATGTATGACTTGGACTAATAATAGAACTGGTGCTGCTAATATCCGGGCCAGGCTTGATAGAATTTTTGTAAATAGCATCTACCTTGCTATGGCTTCTCATCTAATTGTCAAGCATTTATCTAGAGGTCCTTCTGATCATGCCCCTCTTTTGGTTTCTTTGGACAACTTGCCAACTTGTCCTAGACGGTTTGTTTTCCAAAAAATGTGGTGCACTCATGACTCCTTTAAGCAGTTGGTTTCTACTATATGGCAGCAGACCCAGGTCAACCACCCAAATGCTATGGATAGGTTATTCTATAAGCTGAAGGCAGTCAAGGAAGCTCTTAGAAAATGGAACAAAGAAGTTTTTGGGGATATCTCCTTGAACAAAAGACAAGCTGAAGCTGAGGTTGTATACAAATAAAACCTATATGATACAGATCCTTCCCCCATTAATAAAGAGGGTCTATCTGCTGCTAATGCCAGACTCCGACAAGCTTTGTTCAGAGAGGAACTTTTTTGGAATCAAAAATCAAGGATGGACTGGATATAGAGTGGTGACAGGAACACTTCCTTCTACCATGCTATTGCTCAATGTAACAGAAGGAGGAATTTTATAACTAGACTCAAGGTCGGGAACCCTGCTAATTGGTGCAGTGAGCAAGCTGTTCTGCAGAATCATGCAGTAGCATATTTTCAACAAATTCTTTCATCAGAAGAGCATATGATAGATCATTCCTTATTGAACTGCATTCCTCAGATTATAACTGAGGCTCAAAACAAATGTCTTTGTGCTCAGCCAGATGTTAGTGAAATCCGCAATGCAGTCTGGACTCTTAAAGGCTCTAGCTCTCCTGGCCCGGATGGCTTTACTGATGATTTCTTTACCTCTGTTTGGGATATTGTAGGAGAGGATGTGTCAGCAGCGGTATGTGCATTCTTTCAAGGATACCCCCTTCCAAGGGGAATTTCCTCCTCCATTATTACTTTAATTCCCAAGGTCCATGAACCCAAATCTTTTAATGATTTCAGACCTATCATTTTATGCAATTTTGTATACAAAATTATTACTCGGATTATTTCTGAAAGGCTGGTTCCTTTACTGCAAAATCTTATTTCTTTGGAGCAAGGAGCTTTTGTGAAAGGAAGATACATTCTGGACAACATTGCTTTAGCCCGACAACTTATGGTGGATCTTAACAGGAAAGTGAGAGGCTTTTCATAATGTGATTTTTAAATTGGATATGGCTAAGGCCTATGATAGAATGGAGTGGGATTTCATTATAGCTATTCTGAAAAGAATGGGCTTTAACTCTAGATTCACTTCTTATATTGGCATGATCCTCTATAATAGTTGGTTCTCTGTCAATTTCAATGGCATGGTAACTGGGTATTTCAAGTCTAGCAGAGGCATAAGACAAGGAGATCCACTTGCCCCTTTCCTATTCATTATAGCCTCAGAAGTTTTAAGTAGAGGTCTCTTTGCCTTATTTCAATCAGGCCAGCTTAAAGGTTATAAAGGGCCGAGGCACTGTAAGCAGATCACTCACTTACTCTATGCAGATGACACCTTGGTTTTTCTAAATGCTAGCAGGCGTAATATTGAAGCTTTCAACCATTTTATTACCTGTTACGAAAACAGTTCAGGGCAAAAAGTCAACCCCACAAAAAGTAGTTTTATCTTATCTTCCAAGGCTCTGGATTCTCTTAGACAGTCCATTCGATCTCTTACTGGATTTAAATGGCAGTCTGATGGATTGAATTATTTGGGTGTTCCTGTCAAGAATGGCAGGTATCTGTGCTCTGATTTTCAATTTCTAATTGACAAGGTACAACTCAGGCTGGAAGGATGGCAGTCTAAGTTGTTATCAGCAGCAGGAAGGGTTGTGCTTATTGATTCTGTTTTACACAGTATTCCAGTCTACTTAGCTTCAGCTTGTTTTATACCCAGGAAGGTAATACATATCATTGAAAGCCTGAGTGCTAATTTTTTCTTGCAAGGTAAGCAAAACACTACTCGGAGACACTGGGTAGCTTGGTCTACTATACAGAAGCCTAGGTTGGAGGGTGGTTTGGGCATCAAGGATTTGACAGCAGTTCAAATTTCCTTGGCTGTTAAAATACTGTGGAACATTGTACATGGGTCTTCTCTTTGGTCTGTTTATGCCTGATGTAGATTCATTTTGCTAGCTGCTCGAAGCCTTTTCCTGCTGGCATGCCTATGTCAGTTTTCAGGCAAGCCAGGGATATCATTCTACAACATAGCAGATGTTTCATTGGTAGTGGGGATGGTACTGACTTTCTGAGGGATAATTGGACTGGGAATGGGCCTTTGTATTGTGTATACCCAGACAGTAGTACAAATGAGGGTACAGGTCACCCCTTTGTTTCAGTAAGAGAGGTCCTGTTGGACCCTGAACATGCTGCCAGGAATTTCAATGGGTTTTCTCAACTCCCCCAAGTTCAGTTGACTAATGAATGTGATACATGTGTATGGACTAGAACTGTTAAAGGTGATTTCACTGTTAAATCAGTATACAATATGATTAGGCCTAAAGGTGTAAGGAGGCCTGCCTGGGCCAAGCTATGGCACTCTGCCATTCCTCCGAGAGCTGCCTTATTTACCTGGAAGCTTCTCCATCGAGCAGTCCCGGTTGACAGAAGGGTTATGGATTGTGGTTTTAATATGGTATCCAGGTGTAATTGCTGCTCTCTTCCTAGCCAGGAGGATCTTAATCATGTTTTTATCACTGGTGAGCTTGCTACGGATTTGTGGAGATGGTTGTATCCTCTGATTAATAACAGAGTATGGGTTAGTGATCAAATTACAATCTGGCTATGGAATCTTATTTCTGGTACAAATATGCAATCAACTTTTAGCCTTGTTGGGTTCCTTGCAACTATTCTGATGATATGGGAATTATGGAAATCCAGATGTGCTGCTAGATATGAAGATGTGCCTGTCCACTGTGCTGCTATTAAAAAGAAAATTTTATGTTCTATTACTTTGACTCTTGACAGAATAATATTTCATAGGCCTATGTCCTCATATCATACCAGAACTATAGCTGCTCTTAATCTAACTCCTCGGATAGTTGTCCAAAGGCCAGTTTCTATTCCATGTAAATTTGCTGTGCAAGGTTATACTTTACATTTTGATGGAGCTTCGAAAGGAAACCCCGGCAGGAGTGGGGGAGGTGGCTGTATAAGAGACTCAACAGGAAGCTTATTTCTTGCTTTTGCCTTCAACTATGGTATTGGGAATAGCCTTGTGGCTGAGACTAGAGCACTACATGATGGTCTAGCAGCTGCAAAGCAATGTGGAATTAATCTAGCAGCTATTTTTTCAGACTGTGCGGTTCTTGTGGAGGCAGCTAGGAAGGGTATTCCCCCTAGCTGGATGACACACCCTTGGTGGAAGAGGATAATGTTGCTGCTGCAGGAGATTGGCTGCCCGATCCAGCATATATACAGGGAGGGGAATCAAGTTGCTGACTCATTAGCATCCTACGCATGTAATGCTTCCAGCAATTCGGTTTTTATTCGTGATAGAGATCTTCCGTGGCTGGTTAGGGGTACCTTCAGGATTGACAAGGCAAGACTGCCAGCTTTTCGCTTCTAGGTTCTCCTGGCTATATTTTGTTAAGCTATTTTTGTGCTTTTGCCTTTTGATACATAAGGGCCTATGTGATGGCTCCTTTTTTGATATTCTTAGGGGTGAATACCCCAAGGACCATGTAATTTTCGCAACAAAAAATAATAAAAGCTAGGGCCCTGGAGTTGCCTGGGGGAGTGGGAACACTCTCCCTTTCTGAGGGGGGGGTGCACTCGATCAGGTCTAACTCCAGATAGGCCAGTTTTTTGTTAAAAAAAAAAAACTATGCCTAAGTGGAAGAGCAAGAAGAAGAAGGCCATGGTGTGCACTTGGAGTGATGAAGAAGAGGAAGAGACTGAAGATAACTCCTCTGAAGAGGAAAAAGATGATCTCTGTCTAAAGGCCAAAGGAGACAATGACAGCGGGGTGAGCTCTCCCTTTGAGCACTTCTCTACTGATGATTGGGAAGAAGCTTACTTGGAATTGATGAATAAGTATTAAGTGTACAGAAAAGAAACAAAACCTTAAAGAAGAAGGTTGACTCATGTAGCCAAGATAAAACTCTCAATGAAAAGATAATATCTCTAGAAATTGAAATTGAGGATCTAAGAAAAATGAATGAAAATCTTGAAGAAGGAAGAAAAGAGATGAAAGATTTGGAGGATAAAAATGAAAGACTGAGAGATGAAATTGATGAACTGAAGCTAAAGATGCAAAGCTATGTGAAGGAAAACAATCTGTGCAATGAAAAATCAGAAGCCTTCAAACAAGTCAATTCACAACTGCCGAAAGAAAATGAAAAACTTCTGAAGGACCTAACAGATAAATAAACTGCTCTTGAAAAATTTGTTGATGGAAGTGAAAACTTGAATGCCCTGCTAGGAACTAAAATAAACCTCAACAGAGAAGGGCTAGGGTATGAGCCAACCAAGAAGAAAACTTTTGGGTTAAAAACTACCACCTTTGTTTCATATTCCGAAGCATCAACGTCCAAAACAATACACCATGAAAATGTTAAAAACAAAGGAAAAGAAAAAGTAGGAGAATCAATCAACAAAACTTCTCAACAACCCAAAAAGGTTAACCAACAATCCCAAATAGGCCGACACCCATCCAAGCATCAGCCTGCACATTTCAATAGAAGAAATAGTTACAATGGTGGAACAGGTCGGGACAATCCACGAAACAGGTCGACACCCACATGGTCAAACGTCCAACAATACCCCATGTTTGCACCAACAGGTCGACACTTTCAGTACAGGAGGCCGACACATCCTTCATTCAGAAACAACCATAGATGGATAGAACGTGAGATAGATCGAGACTTTACCTTCTATAGGTCGACACCTCCATGGGTTAGGAGCAGCTATGTTTCCTATGGTCATAGGTTCACTCAACCTCATCAACCTAGGAACTATAACACCTCCTATTCCTCTAGACCAACCAACTGGAACAGATGGTCTAACAAAGAATCCTTTTCCACCATTCCCCAAAACCATAAAGTCCAAAAGACTAAGGAGAAGAAAAACCAAAACTCCCAGCAAAGCAAAAATCCTAAGAAAGTCTAGATTTCAAAATCTGTGCTATCCTGCTTTACCGAAATGAAGAAATTATTGGGACCCAGTTGTCCTTGGGTTCCAAACATTTTCACTTAATTCCTTGTGCAGGAGTGTCTTGCAGCCGTGCACAACCGCTAGTATCTTGACAATGGCTGCTCAAGACACATGACTGGAGATAGAACCAAATTCTGTCTCCTGGTTGAAAAGGAAGCTGGACATGTCACATTTGGAGGAAACAACAAAGGAAAGATCATCGGTACAGGTAAAGTTGGTAAGAACCCCTCCAACTCAATTGATAATGTATTACTTGTTGATGGTCTGGAGTACAATTTATAGAGCATAAGTCAACTATGTGATAAAGGTCACATTGTAGTCTTTGACTCTAATGAATGTAGGATCTTGCAACCTAATTCAAAAGAAACCAAGTTTTTTGGTAAAAGAGTCAATAACGTGTACATGATTGACTTAGATGACCCTGCTCCAATCAATCTTTGTCTTGCTGCATCCAAATCTGAATTAGCATGTTTGTGGCATCGCAGACTAGGTCATGTTAGCTACAATACTCTTCATAAATTGGTGAAGCATTCAATTGTAAAAGGTTTGCCTGAAATAAAATTCAAACTGAACACTAAGGTTTCTGATGCATGTGATGTGGCACAGCCCTAGGGTGATAAGGGATAACTTGTTGAACCTAAGACCTAGACTTGCAAGCATACAAAGTTGAAGTCGGACTCACGCTAGCGGCTCACTCGCACGGTGCACACGATCTCCCGATGGTGACCGGGGGATGATGGCGAAGGTCCGAGGTGGGACCCAATCGATTATGAAGACCTAGCGAGCTTAGGCTGACCCCTGACAGCCTGGGGTTCCCAACTCTGTGGGCGGCTGGCACGCCGGGGTGTGGGTTGGGAGGCACTCACGCACGGTCCGCGGTGGGCACACTTAAGGTGGTGTGCGAGTCCGGGCTCTCGTCTCACCGACCGACGGCAAGTAAAGACTATACTAAATAAGAAAGATTGCAACCAAACAAGGGGGTATCAGATGCTCGCCTGACCTATGTGAAAACACCGATCCTGATCAGAGATGAGGGCACGCCGGGAAGCGTGGGCATACGCCCGCACGCTACGGTGATGGCGCTTGACCTGAAAATAAGTGGGTTACAACACTACTCCTCTCGTAGGTGGGGAGATCTCGGGGTGGGGGTTAGGAGATTTACAACCAAATACTACCTCCACGTAGGGATGGGCTATAAGCCGGCCAGGCGGGGAGGGGAAGTAAAGCTAGAAATCATCGTGCCGAGTTCCGCAGATGCTGCCAGCTTTTGGGACCACCAGACAGACAGTCGAAGATGTCACCGCCACGGTCGCCACCAAACTTCAAATGGGTTGAAACTAGTGCCTAAAGTCTTGTACTTTACCCAGGAGGACGCCTGAATTTTCTTAAATTCCCATGACGATGTTGCTGGTCGGAGTAGGACCTGGACTAGGGCCAGACTGCTCTGGTTCTGGCTGCTCCAGCACCACTATAGTAGGAAGACAAGGTCACCCTGGGGGCTGCTGGGCTCTGATTCAGGCGTGGCTAGAGTCGTTGGATCCGTTGTCGAGTCCTCTTCGAAACGGGACCCACGGGGATGCCAGAGAAAGTCGGAGTAGATTGGGAGAGCCCGAACAGTGGACATGGGTCGGTTCAGCCCCAGAGGGGACAGAACTGTGCACCCTAGGGAGGAAATTAAGAACTCACTTGTCCGGGGTCCAATCGGGAAGCCGATTCTTGGTACTGAAAGGCAACTTGTCGTAGAAGATCTCGGCTAAGCCCCGGCTCTAAATCCTCAGATGGCCGGCTGTGGGAGCTTCTGCAAGCAGCTTCAAGTTGGCAGTCTGGAGGAAGACGCGCAGTCGGGGGAGATCGGCTCCACCGGGCAGCCATGAGCTCAGAACGAGACAAGACCACCTCTGTTGCGAAGAAGACAGGGAGACGCTTCCAACGGTATCTCTTGGGATTTCAGAAACACCGAGATGACGTCGTGGCTGGAGCTGCAAGTGACTGGTTCTCTGTTGGTCCACAGCTGCGAACAAGCCTCCGGTGTATCTCCAAGAGGACAAGAGAAGGGGGTGAAGGGATGATGCCAAATGGTGAAGGGGGTGGAGGGGGGACTAGAGGGGGATGTGTGGAGGGTGTGGAGGGGCTAGAGTTGCTGGAAAGGGGGCTGGGCTAGGTGTGCACTTGAGAGGGGGGGAATGGGGGGAATTGGTGGGTTCTATCTTGGGGTGTGGGGGATGATATTCAAATTTGAATTGGAGATAGGGAGGGGATTTAATTGGTGTCTAGGGAAGGGTGAGGATGCCTTGGGAAGAGGGAGGGTTCTCTTGGGAAGTGGGAAGGGGTCTTGGGGAGTGGGAATAGAGGGAGATACAAATTCAAATTTTGAGTTGGGGATGGGGTGGGGAGTTAGTGGGTGCCTAGGGAAGGGTGGAGGAGACCTTGGGAAGAGAGAAGGGTGCTTAGGGAAGGGTGGAGAAGACCTTGGGAAGAGGGAAAGTGTCTTGGGAAGTGAGAGTGGAGGGAGAATCGAATTTAAATTTGTCTTGGGAAGTGGGAGTGGAGGGAGATTCGAATTTGAATTCGTCTTGGGAGAGGGGAGTAGAGAGAGAGAGAGAGAGGAGAGAGAGAGGGAGAGAGAGAGAGGAGAGAGAGAGAGGAGAGTCACACTCCAACTAGAGGGGAGGGTGGATTCACTCAAAATGGACTTCAATTTCTCAAGCATCAAGTGTTCTAATGGGAGGGGGTTAGGTCCTATTTATAGGCACCCAACTCTTTACATGACCGAAATGCCCTTAGCATTTACACAAAAGACCAAAGCTATCCTAAACAACCAACATGGGCCCAAACTTGGATAAACAAGCCCAATTAATACAAAAGAAGGGAAATTGGACTCATGACCACATGACTCAATAAAGAAAATACATAAATAAGACTTCAAAGAAATGAAGATAACATGCGATCATTATAGCCGGACATTCTCAAAGTGATGCAGGCGATCCGAGCCAAAGAGAGAGCTGTGAGATGCCCTCATCAGCATGAGCTCAAGGAAAATAAACTATAAAGTCATTTAAAAGCAAAACTGAAAACTCATCATCTAAACCACTTGAACTAATTCATATGGACTTGTTCGGTCCAACCAAAACAGCTAGCTTAAGTGGTAAAAGATACGGTTATGTCTTAGTAGATGACTTTACTAGATTCACTTGAGTATTTTATCTTGCACATAAAAATAATGCCTTTGATGAGTTTCAGGCACTATATATGCAAGTGAAGCAAGACAGTAAGTTTAAGATTTCCAACATAATTTCAGATCATGGTGGTGAATTCGACAATGCTGACTTTGAGAATTTGTGTAGGACTGAAGGAATCATTCACAAGTTTTCATCACCAACGACTCCTGAAAAAATGGGGTAGTTGAGAGGAAGAACATAACTCTCATAGAGATGGCACGCACAATGCTGGCTGAAAGACATCTACCTTGGAGATTTTGGGCAGAAGCGGTAAACACTGTATGTTATATCATCAACCACTCAATGGTAATGCCACTCACCAAAATGACTCATTATGAGCTGCTAAAAAGTAAAAAGCCATCTCTCTTTCACATGAAAGTTTTTGGATCAAAGTGCTTTGTTCATAACAATGATAAAAGAGTTCTGCACAAGTTTGAGCCCAAGAGCGAAGAAGGGATATTCCTTGGGTACTCCGATAAGTCTAGAGCTTATAGAGTCTATAATCTTAAAACCCTTTATATGGAAGAATCTCCTCACATCACCTTTGATGATATTGATCACGTCAACACTTGCAGGCAAGATGATGATGGGGAATTCCTGAACATAAAAGGAAAAGAGGAACTTCCACATGAGGAGACACAAGCAAATGAAGACCAAGAAGGGCCAAGCAATGATCCGGTCACTGAAGCAGATGAAGGTAACACTCAGCCTGATTTAAGAGTGTTAAAAGACCATCCCATAGAAAACATCTTAGGCAATCTGCATGACCGAACCAAAACTAGGTCTCATTTTAAAATTATGGATGAAATTGAACAACTTGCTCTTGTATCTCAAACTGAACCCAAAAATGTTGTAGAGGCCTTAAAAGATGATAACTGGATAAACTCCATGTATGATGAATTAAACCAGTTTGAAAGAAATAAAGTTTGGCATCTAGTTCCCAGGCCTCAAGAGAAATCAGTCATAGGAACTAAATGGGTTTTCAGAAATAAACTTAGTGAAGATGGAAAGATAATAAGAAACAAATCCAGATTGGTGGCTCAAGGGTATAATCAAGAATTTGGCATAGATTATGAAGAATCTTTTACACCTGTTGCTAGACTAGAGGCCATTAGAATTTTGCTAGTATTTACATGTTCTCATAAAATCAAACTGTAGCAAATGGATGTTAAGAGTGCTTTTCTAAATGATCTTATTAAAGAAGAAGTCTATGTAGAGCAACCCCCTAGTTTTGAATGCACATATTTCAAAGATCACGTTTATAAGTTGGATAGGGCTTTATATGGCTTAAAGCAGGCACCTAGAGCTTGGTATGACAGACTAAGCTCATACCTCACCGAACAAGGGCATTCAAGAGGTAATGTAGACCAGACACTATTCACCAAGAAACAAGATAATGATATGTTGATAGTTTAGATTTATGTGGATGACATAGTGTTTGGGTCCACTAAACCTCAAATGTGTGAGGAGTTTGCAAAACTCATGACCAATGAATTTGAAATGAGTCTAATGGGTGAGCTACAATTCTTTCCTGACTTGTAGATTAATCAAAGCAATGAAGGCTGCTTTATCAATCAAGCCAAATATGTGAAGGAGTTGCTGAAAAAGTTTGATCTGACAAACTGTAAACCATTAGGAACTCCAATGGGGACTGCCACTTCACAGGATGTAGATGAAGAAGATACACTTGTAGATGCAAAGAGATACAGAGGTATGATCGGGTCATTACTCTATCTAACTACATCTAGACCAAACATTCAGTTTAGTATTTACCTTTGCGCTAGATTTCAGTCTAGTCCTAGAGAGTCCCACTTGACTGCTGTCAAGCGTATTTTTAGATACCTTGCTGGCACTCAAGAATTGGGATTATGGTATCCTACATCCTGTAAACTTTCACTTATTTCTTATTCAGATGCAGATTATGCTGGATGCAAACTGGACCGCAAGAGCACTAGTGGCTATTGCCAATTTCATAGTGGGTGTTTGGTTTCTTGGGTCTCCAAGAAATAGCACTCGATTGCCCTCTCAACTGCAGAGACAGAATATGTTGTTGTAGAGAGCTGTGGCACCCAAGTACTGTGGATCAAACACCAACTCCAAGACTATCAAATAGATCTTGGCTGTGTTCCCATTCTGTGTGATAACACAAGTGCTATAAATCTTGCAAAGAATCCAGTCATGCACTCTAGGACTAAACACATTGAAAGTAGGCATCATTTTATAAGGGATGATGTCCTCAAAAATCACTTTGAGCTCCACTTTGTTGACTCAGAAAATCAGATTGCAGATATCTTCACAAAACCCTTAAGCAATGACAGGTTTTCAACATTAAGGAGAGAGCTCGGTCTATGCAGACCTCAATCCAATCAGGTTTGAGCTATCTATTCCTTTTAAGTTCTCAAGTTACTTGTCTTTGCTATGATTGGAACAAGCATGTTTGCTTTGATCTGGAACTGGTCTATTGGTTGTATAAACCATGTCTTGAATGTTGGTCACACTCAGGGGGAGCTTGTGTGCATTTCTGGTTATTTTTAGTTGAATATCATCTTTTGACTAAATGGTATATCAAATGTCAAGAAGTGGATAGACATGTCACGCCTTTCAGGAAACTCTCTTCATGCGCGAGGACAGGCCTCCGCCAAGAACCATGAGTCAGAAATGCATGTTGTTAAATGTTTAGTTAATTTCTAGTGCATAAGTATGTTTAAAGCTTTAGCATCCAATAAAGCATATCTAAGTGGCAGCAAGTAGATAAAATCATGGTTGAATGATTGTCTGAAAGAAGAAAATCAGAGGCACTGGCAGTAGAAGCTGGCAGGTGTCTTCAGAAATATAGAATTTCACAGAAGTTGGCTGAGCACAGTTTGCTGAACTGTCATGTGTCGAGTCATGCAGTAGAAAGTCTACTGAATAGGTCGACACCCTTCAGTCCTTTGTCGAGACATGCAGGACAAAGTCTGTTGCACAGGTCGACACTCTACAACTACGTGTCGAGACATGAAGAACAAGTATGTTGAACAAGTTGACACCCTCCAGTCATGTGTCGAGACTTTCTCTCAGCCGCACTTGGGTTTGAAGAACCAATGGAGAGCCCTCTACTTCTTTCTACACACTGCTTCTTTCATTTCCACCTCAAATCTTTTGCCTCTGAACCTTCACTTTTCACCGAGCATTAAGTAAGGGGGAGTTGAGAATGTTTTCATTCATTTGTACAACCCTGGGTAAGTTCATTTGTTTTACTCCTGGTTAAAGAAATGGTTTCTTGTTTATAATCCTCATTTTCGTTAATCATTGCGTTGAGTTCTACCAATCTTGCACTCATAATAGGATTAAAACATTCATCAAGTCATTGAAAATGACCATTGCCTAAGCATCTAAAAATTCACTGCAAATAGGCTTCTTGGTTTATGAATTGATTGGCATGTATTATCCTTAAACAAGTTACCTAATCTGAAGTCAATTAGAGAATACGCCTCTTAAAGACCATACAGCAATAATTTCAGAGCAATGACTTCATCTTCAGAGAAATTAGATCCTCCAACAATGAAATGAAGGTTAATCTAGTCATGATGAAGGTTGTCAACTCTGTTCAAAAAATTCAAAAAGATAAGCTCATTGAGTAACCAGGGACTCTGGCGTCTAATCAACGTGTTTCCTTGAGTCAAAAAGTGAATGCTATATCAGACCGTTTTATTAATTAAAAAAAATGATTTGGGGTTGACTCTACACCTTGCTTCAACATAAAAAGGTTCTTGTTTATCTTCAATACTTGCTTATCTTCCTTTTCCAATCATGCCAATTGAATGTGATAAGCAAGACAAATGGGCTTGGTTCTATTTTCTTTAACTATCTCCAATATTTTAATCTTATTATTTGTTGCAAAAACATTTTTTTCTCAAACTTTCATTACTCAAAAATGAGCTTATAAGCTTTAAACAGTTTTGAACTTAACATAGGGGTATCTACGCCATTTCTTATTTCAGGGTTGTTATTTTAAAAACTCAAAATCTTAACTTTCCTTATTTAACTCGACGGTGAAAACCCCTTTCTTTACCATTACTCATTTCTAACCCTATTCACTCTCACACCCGTTCTCCGGCAACCCTGCACATCCTCACCGTGGAGGTCGACGCCTCACTCCTCCCTCCTTCGTCTGTGCAACCATCTCCCCAGCTAGCTCCAGCCGCCTCCGTCTCCTCACCTCCCTTTCTTCTACCCTCTCCATGACTCCTCCGGTCACCCGCAGCAAGAAGAAGGACGTGGCTTCATCCAAGAAGGCCGCAGCCTCGAAAGCACACACGGAGGGGCGATCCAAGAGCATTGAGAATCGCCCAGATGCAGAACCAGCTAAGAGACGAGCTGTCGAGGCCCAGGCCTCGAACAGTGAAAGGGTTTCACCGCCGTAACCAAAAGCCAAGCGGCCACGACTGTCCGCCAAAGAAAAAGGGAAGGCCAAGGCTCAGTCCGTCCCTCTACAGGCCAGTACTGCTCCCTCAGTTAGGGGAGAAGGCAGTGATCCCACTAGGATCCTCTTCCCTTGGTATGTGGATTTCAATGACCACGAGATGCTTGAGTATTTTCCTGAATTGCTACCGTTATTTGAAATCCAAGGATGGCGTCGATTTCTATCCGATTACAGGGTATACTACAATTTTTAGTTCAGCAGTTCTATAAGAACTTGTTTTTTGATGAGAATAAGAAACTCCTTCGGACTGAGGTAAAGGGGGTCTCCATCAAGCTTACCACAAAGCTTCTACACAGAGCCTTACACATACCCCGGGATGGGGAAATAGAATCTGAGGTTCAGATTGATCTATCTGTAGCTTACACCCTCCTTACAGGAAAACCCCGAGACCCTCAGGATGCAACCCAACTTCTTGTCAAATCCTTTGACACCAATCGGTTACCCCCTTACAACGTCTACTGCATCACATTTTCACTACCATGATTACCCCATAAGGGGGTGGTAAAAGTAGACTTACTGAGACCCAGAGGTTCCTATTTTACTACTTGTTTAACAACTACCACGTTTGTCTTCCAGAGATCATGCTCCAGATTATGGATAGTTGCACTTACAACTGGCATAGCCTGCCTTATGCCGCACACCTAATTGCTATTTTTCAAAAGGTTGGCATCCCTCTTGATAATGAGAAGTCCATACCTATCCCCAGGAGCAATGTCTATAGCATGAGGTTCATAGAAAATTACATGCACTTCAAAAAGGAAGATGACAAACTTGTAAGGAATCTGCCTAGACATTTACCTGACCCTCCATAGGAACAGCCTGCACAGGAACAACCTCCATAGGAACAGCCTGCACAGGAACAACCTCCACAGGAACAGCCTGCACAGGACCAGCCAGCTTCAGATGCATAGTTAGATCAGCATGAGGAAATGTTTCATGCAGACATTCACTTTGAGCAGGCACATCAGCAGCAGCAGTCTACAGATCCCATGGACCAGCCTGGGGTGATGACAGCTTTTGGAATCCAACCTCCACTCTCTCTTGAACCTGAACCACAAACCTTCACTGAAGGGGATGCTCCTCCGGAATTCCATGCAGAGGCATCCACCTCAAGAGGTACAGCTCATGGTGCCACTACCAGTCCAATGGACATTCACCCCACTCTCATCAAATTTCTCACTGCTCAGTTTGGGAGCATGAACTCCTCCTTTCGACAACTCAGCTTGCAAGTGGACAGAATATAAGTAAGACAACTCCACTATGAGCAAGTTCAAACCAGCAGATGGGCAAAATTTGTGCACGACAAACACATGTCTGATGCAAGGTTGTACAACTTCATGAACTCAATCGTCAATGTGTGTGAAAGAGCTGGGACAATAATGAAGAGGCTCAGGCAAATTCACCTTGAAACCCAGGAGAAAACTGCAGACATGGTGAGGCATGCATATGACATACGAGAAGAGCAAGGTAATATCAACATTAAGTGTGCCAAACTGATGGACTCCTCCAATCAACTAGCTGAACAAGTGGCTGGCGCAACTACATCCATCAGAGCGCAAGTGACCACAGAGACCAATAGATCCAATGATGCCACCTCCAATCTGGAGAGAATAGTTAATGCTACTACTTCTCGACTACTGGATGCCTCCCAATGGCTGGAAGGGAAGATGTACTCTGACTGCAACAAGCTACTGGATGCCTCCTCCAAGCTTGCAGAAACTGTCCACACAGACACAGCTCGAGCAGTCAACATCACCACCAAAGCTGTGGCCAAAATGGATGTAGTGTACAGAAAATTGGATATGGTCGGTACTGAAATCTTGGAACTCATTCGTCTGCATAAAGCTCAAATCCAACCAGCCCTGCAGGATGCATGTGATGAATGGTTCCCTCCTCCTCAAACAGAAGCCACCTCTTCTCATTTTCCACCACAAGGCTCCCAAAAGAGGCCTGAGACAGAATACATTTGTGAAATGATCCATGGATGGCTCAAGGACATCAATGAAAATGTCAAGAATTTACACAAGTTTGTCAGACAAAGGGATGAGGAGCTAACTCAAAGGGTTGACTCTCTAGCAACAGCAATCTCTCACCTGCAACAGGATGTCCAAGAGGCACAGATCCTTCACCTAGCCAGCTCTAGCACCATGCCTCAACCACAGCAACTGCCTCCTTCACCCCCTCCTTGCTGATGCCAAAGGGGGAGAAGTACTGAAGATCTTCTGAGAAGACAAGCATCATCTAGCATCTAGCATGTAGTTAGCCTCTTTCATCTAGATTTTAGATTTTGCATTTAGTCAGTGCAATGTAAATGCTTGAATACATGTCTTGTTTGATCTGTATGGAACTTTGGTTGATCAATGAAACAAGCTTTTCGTTGAAAAATGCTAACGTTCAGTTGTTGTGTTGAATGGTTAAATTTCACTTGTTTGATGGTTCCTCAACCAAATTGTGTAATGCTATATGAATGCTTGGTTATAATGATTCATGGTTGTCATCATCAAAAAGGGGGAGAATGTTGTGTCCCCTGGTTTTGATGATAACAAATCATAAATCATTAGTAGATATTTGAGTAATATCTAACAAGTTTTGGTTTAATGGATAAACTAAACAAGTGCAGGAGAATTTCTCTAAGTGATGTCTCGACACCATCTGATGATGTCTCGACACATCTAACCAACGTCTTGACACCTCCAGAAGAAATCAAGGAGAAGCCGTTGTCTGTCTGGCCTCTGGATTAATCGATGTCTCGACACACTAAGTGAAAAGTTTCGACACACCTCAAGCCTCACTTCTCTATGGCGGACGTGTCTCGACACCTTCGTATGATGACTCGGATCTTGGCATGTAAAGACTCGACACCTTCGTGTGGCAACTCTGCACATGGCGCACATGTCTCGACACTGTTTGAACGATGTCTTGACACAGTCATGGGGTATCTCGGAACCAAGCACATATGTCCCGACACATTGTGTGTAAAGTGTCGACACATTAGTGTTCAACCAAAACGATTTTGAAATTGGCAGAAGCTGTCTTCAAGATATTCAATGGGATGTCTCGACACACTGTGTGGAAAGTGTCGACACATTCGTGTTCGACCAGAACGGGTCTGAATCCAATAGAAGCTATTTTCAAGATCCGGAACTTGTCCTCGAGGATCCGTTCTGTCTGGTAAAAGCCGTCAAAGACGGTACTCTGTCAGAGGATGACGGTCTGGCAGTGAAATCCCCTGAAAAGATTGTACCTTGACTGATATGGTCTCCTACCTACCCACATATCTACAGACTTGACAAGAAAAGAGTCAACTTGGCAAATAGAAGCAAATCAAATTATGTGGATGTGACATTCTGGGTTTTGCTTGAGAAGTGGACAACGTTGGTGTCGCTGGAGAACACCAATATATCCGGAGCATGAGCTCCAGTTCGACAGCAAGGTAAGTAAGAGGAAAAATGAAAAGCAAGAAGCATGCTGGTGAAATCATCTTCTTCCTCCTGATGCTGCTGGCATGAGTGTAACAAAAAGATGACGATCCTTTTCCTCACGATGAGGAGGTCTCTAAGCAAGCAGGAAGGCTTCGTGAAGCTTTGTCTAGAACCCTTGAAAGCTGAAAGCTAGATCATCCTTCCCTCAGAAGGGTTGTGGTGAAAAACCAGGAAGAACAAGAAGAGAGCCAAGAAGTCCTCAAGCTCTTTCCAGACAGGAGATCTCTTTCTCTTAGTGTTTCATTACGATACTCTGTCTAGCTACTTCAATTTCAGTTTGTTTTTCTTCAAAACACACTCCTTATATTTGTTCCCTACCTGTGAGTAGGAAGATAGACGGTGTGGTGACCGGTCTCTGTGCTTTGGGTTGTAATCCCTCAAGCTGTGTGGCAGCGGAGTTGTGAGAGTGTATCTCTCTGGAAGAAGCTGTGTATCAGCGGCTGTGCTTTTGCACTAGTGAAGCCTCACCATGATATGTGAGGGGTGGACGTAGGTCTCTAGATTGAGACCGAACCACCTTAAAGATTGTGTCTTGTGGTTTGCTTTCATTTATGTTCTAGCGGTAGAAGCTTGGTAGGACTGTTCATGGATATCATTTAAGTGTCCAGCTTCTTTGCTATTAACATATATGTATCTCATTATCATTTACATTAGATCTGATTTTTATTTCCATAAATAAGGGCAAAAAGAGGCTGATCTATTCACCCCTCCCCTCTAGATCTGCCTATCACCACTCAACATCCATTCCCAGAATGAGATCAAAGTCGGCCATATCTAGGATGTATGCTTCCCCTAGCAATATCCTCCCATTGATTTGGACCTCTAAAGTAGGGATCACAAGCTTGGTGTTGACTTGTTCCCCAGTTGGTGCACTAACTACCATTTCCCCGAAGAATGTGGCTTGGGGTCTGTTGTTTAGTTGCTTAGCAAAACTAGTGGATATAAATGTGTGTGTAGCCCCTGGGTTGAACAAAACCTTTGCATAAACATTATCCACAAGAACTGTACCTTCAGCCACAGTAGGGGTATTGTCTGCCTCTTCTTGAATTAGTGCATAAACTTTCCCTTTGTACTGAATCTTCTCCTGCTGTGGTACTTGCTTTTGCTGAGCCTTCTTAGGGCAGTCTCTCGTAAAATCTCCAGCCTCGCCGCATTCATAGCACTTGCCCTTTGTCCTCCAGCACTCCTGCCCCGGATGGGTGCGCCCACAATGGACACATAATCGAACCCCCGGCCTGTTCCTTTGTACCGGCTCCTGGCGTGCCACCTTTTCCTTGTCCTGCTTGCATTGGCCTTTTGCCCATCGTCTTCTGCTCCTCGGTGAACTTGTACATGGGTATTCATTAGAACCTAACTTAATATGTCCCTTAAATCCTTATGGTTTCAATTATTACCTTGCATTCTCTTGCTCGCCTAGATGTGCAAGCCTCAATGCCGTACTGTAGGAGTCATGGTCTTAGGTAGCCACATAGCGTCGGAGGCTGCTATGCAGATCATTGATGAATTTCTTCACCTTTCGATGTGCCTCATTGAATATGTGTGGAGCATACCGACCCAGAGCGGAGAATCTGGCCTCATAGTCTGCTATTGACATGTTTCCTTGTTCGAGGCTCGAGAATTCTTGCTCTTTAGCATCTCGCACATGCTCAGGGAAGTATTTTTCTCAGAAAATAGCTAGAAATTCTTCCCATAATATGTCACCATTGTGTCCTGAGAAGGTGGTCCTCAACTTGGCCTTCCACCATAAGTCAACTTGATCTTGCAATACATACCAGATTCACTTTTTCTTCCTCGGGACATCGCATCGCACAGAATTTCTTTTCCATCTTACTGAGCCACGACTCAGCCACCTTTGGATGGCTCTCCCCCTTAAAACAAGGAGGAGCTAGCCTCAGAAATTGATCAAGCGCAAGTAAGTCATGGTGTGGTGCAGGTGCTGGCTGCTGTAACATATGTTGCTGCATGGCCTGCATAAGTCCTTGGAAACTCTCCATGAATCCCTCCAGATTAATTCTTGCATTGGGCACTTGTCTGCCCCCAACCACCGAAGCATTGACTACCCTGTCGTTTACCATATAGGGGTCATCCACCCATCCACCCCCAATCCTCTCTGATCAGCCTGGGAAGATCCCTTTGCCTTCTTGGCGGCATAGCTCTGAGAAGATAACAATTATCAAGTGTGAGGGTTTGTTTAAAATGGGTTCTAAACATGCTCTATGTAACGACCCGAGAATCCGATTACTGGGAGAGACCCGATAACCCGAGACTCGAACCACCTCCACATTCCTTTCAGCCCTTCCGAGCCCTCCCGGCTCGTGGGCGGCGGTTCGAGTCTCGGGTTATCGGGTCTCTCCTGGTAATCGGATTCTCGGGTCGTCCCGGCTTGGAAGGGCGGCGGTTCGAGTCTCGGGTTACCGGGTCTCTCCCGGTAATCGGATTCTCGGGTCGTTACACTCTACCCTTTTTCACTCTATCCTATCTCTTATTCTGCTACTTGGACAATGGAATGGTTGTAACCATGGTTTGTCTCTCGAGCTCTAATACCACTTTGTAGCACCCCGAGATCCGATTACCAATTTATGGGCATTTTTTTTCTTCTATCGGACCATGAAGCATTCCGTCGTACGTATCGCATAAGCACATATATATATATATTCGTGAGAGAGAGAGAGAGAGAGAGAGAGAGAGAGAGAGAGAGAGAGAGAGAGAGAGAGAGAGAGAGAGAGAGAGAAACCATAATTAAATGAAATCTAAATAGCATCTCAACCATTCATAATCCAAGAAAAATACATGTCCATTACCCAAATATATATAAGTCCATACAAGATCACCAATCCACAAACTATTCATAATACAAAAGATAAATATCCATAGTCTACCCTGATGTAGGGAGGACAAGAGCTACTCCTTGGCCGCAGCTTTCTCCTCGACCTCCTCCACTCCGTCCCCTGAAAACGTGTGCCACAAGGGGATGAGTGTGACGCTCAGTAGGCAGCCGAATCAAATCGGGGTTAACTCACATTCATATATCCATTTCATATACATAATTCAAATGTTAACAATAAAATAGTGCAAAAGACCCATATAGTCACTTCTAGAACCCTCCAAAGTGACCCTAATAGGTCTATCAAGAACCCAAGGATAAATGGGTAAATGATGGAACCCAAGTGAATCAAGTTTCATGGGTTTCATGAAACCGGATTGGCCAACGGTCGACCGAACTAGGCCATCGGTCGACCGAACTGTAACACGTTACAGACCGACCAACACTGGTCGACCGAAATGCCCAAGTCGGTCGACTAAACCCACTGCGTCGATCTAGCCTGCCCAGTGTGTCGACACAGTGGAACATTCTTGAAGCCAATTTTATCAGAATTGAACTGCTGCGTCGACGCAGCCTGCTCAGTGCGTCGATGCATCAGAAGAACACATCAAGTTTCAGAATTTCTGCATTGAGCCTAAAGTTAACTAGTAGATTTTCCTACAGTAAAATCTTTATCCAACATGTAAATATCCATGCATGCACTAAATCCATAATGAATGATTAATTGCACATTTCACATTTTCATGAGTTTCACATCTTACGTTATTGATGGAAACGAACAGCTGCCGCAAGCACAGGAGGCCCACACACAAATGAATGAAAGAGCATTACGCAGACCCGAGAGGGAACTCCCACCTAGACTCAATGTCGTATGGGACGTTACGTATCACCGTCCCCCAGGTTCTGTGGTGTTACGTATTGCCATCCCACAAAATCTAATTATAATATCTTTCATGTACTTGAACATAGTTCATGTTGCTAATATAGAACTTGATAAAAGAACTACAGATCTTGATAAAAAGAACTTGACGACTAGAACTACAGAACATGATAGAAGAACTACAGAGCTTGGTATAAGGAACTTGACGACTAGAACTATAGAACTTGATAGAAAGAAATACAAAACTAGATAAAAAGAACTAACGATTGTGAGATGATCATACATACCCCTAGTCTCTCTTTATTCTACAGAAATTACTTAGGAATCGTTCTAATGCATCGTTGACCCCTAAGATTTGAGGGTAGGTGCCTACCTTCAAGATGTTGAAGCAACGATCCGGGGATGAGATCCATACCCCAGATCCTCCCAAAGCTCGTCCCTTTGTCCTAGGGTACTGCAGGATGGTCCCCCACGCGCCGGATCATCCTCCCACGTAGAGTCGAGGTCCCTCACCCACTTCTCACGCAAGAAAGATGGAAGATGGTGTAGAGCGAAAGAGAATGGTTGCTAAAGGCTTACTACCCCTGAGACCCACCTCCTTATATGATTTTCAAGCCTCCCTAGGATTTTCCCATGACCCACAAGGCTTAATCCTACTCCCAAGGTTGCTGGTAGGAGAGAAGCTAAGGCCATGCACCTTTTCAGGTTTGAACAAATGGGACTCTTCATCCATTGGTCATAAACGCGGGTGGACACACTCTTTTGTCGAGATATGGGTTAGGATGTCTTCAAATGAAGTCTAGAGGACTTCCAGATCTATCGTTGGGACAAGGTTTCATCAAATTTCATCATTCCTAGCGTGAGTTATAATTTTTGCAAGATTAACATTTATTCTCCCCTATTCCAGTCGTGACCTTTCGGTAGCCTGAGGTAATATTGGTATAACTCTAGTATCCAGGTAGAATTGGGCCTCGACCTCAACATAGAAGATGTAGCTAACATCCCATTTGAGATTATGGACTTAGTTTCAGGTCATTTAAATAACCACAAGTGAAGTTGTGAATTTATAATTATTTACATGTGAATTTTCCCTAACAGTCACACCTCTTCGTGACGGTTGGTGACAATAGGCTCAGAACCTTGCGTTCTGGTGCGAATTGGGTTTCCATCTCAATAGAAGAGTTTGTGTAAAGGCCCTAAACTTTCTAATGGACTTAGTTTCAGCCCATTTGGTTGACTATGTCCTAAGAGGCCCTTATTTCAACAGATGACAGTATTTTCTATAACTGTTTCGACCTATTATCATAAACTCCCTCTTATACCCTATTAGGCCTATTTTTCATAAGTTATAATCTTGATCTAAGCTGTTCTTTACCCCATGGCCATTGCATGGGCTTTGATTTCACCTAATTTCAACCTTCCTAGGTTGAGTTATGAATTCCCTAAAGATCCCACCAATATTCTGTTTAGATTTCTAGTTCATTGTGTTAATGGGCTTGAATTATACCCAATTGGGCCACTGCCCAATTGGTGGTCCTAACATTAAGTTCCTATATTTCCTCAATTTTCTTTTTCTTTCTGCTACCATATTCTGATTTTTTCTTTTTCTCAGCCATCTTTTAAGAGTAATTAAGTTCAATACACACTTTGTATCTAGAGGATACACGTTGTTTAGACGCCAGTATCCCTAAGTACTCAGTATGACTGACTATCATACCTCAATTTGAATAGAGATAGCATTGACACCTCATGACATATCTCTACTCACTTCATTGATAGGTGAGATATATTTCTCAGTGAACAAGCCATTGCTCTGCCTTGATTTACAATGATTTTTCAGCAGAGTTAACAGTGGCACTTCAAGACACAGTCCACTAAACTTCAAGGGTTTAAGGACATGGTTTCTTAGTGAACCAATGTTATGACCATCAATTGGGCACTGGCCGAATTGAGTATAATTTGGGCCCATGAACACAACAAGCTAAATCTAGACAGATTATTGAAGGATCATTAGGAAATTCATAACTTCGTCTGTGGTGGATGAATTGACATGAAACCATGGCCATAATTTCGAATGGGGTGTCAGCCACATCTTCTATGTTGAGGTCGAGGTCAAATTCCTTTCCTCGGGCTACCGAAAGGTCACGGCTGGAACGGGGGAAAATAAATGTTAATCTTGTGAAAATCATAACTCATGCTAGGGATACTTAAATGCAATGAAACCATGATCCAAAGTTAGATCTGAAAGTTCTCTTTATTTCATCTGAAGACACGCCAACCCAAATCCCTACAGAAAAGCGCACACACTCACATTTATGACTAGGTAGATGAAGGGTCGCGACTGGAACGGGGGAGAATGAATATTAATTTTACGAAAACCATAACTCATGCTAGGATTGATGAAACTCGATGAAACTATGCCCCAGAGTTAGATTAAGAAGTCCTTTTGATTTCATATGAAGATGTCCCAACCAAATTCCCAACAAAAGAGCACGCCCACTAGCACTTATGACCAGTGGTCGAAGGGTCATACCTCTTAAAACCCAAAGGGGTGCTTGGCATTAACTCCTCTTCAAGCAATCAACCTTGGGGGATGGACTGAGCCTTGAAGGACATGGGAAAAGCTCTTGGGAGGTTAGAAATCTATATAAGGAGGTAGGTTTCATGGGTAGTAAGCCTTTAGCAACACATATTTTCAATTTTCTACCATCTACGGTTCCTCTTGTGTAAGAAAGAGAGGTGAGGGACATTGGCCCAGTGTAAGAGGGCGGACCTGCAGTTCCTAGGATGATGGGCAAAGTCTTGGGAGGATCTGGTGTGTGGATCGCATCCCCGGATCGAAAGGTGAAAGTTAGGAGAATCTGGGGTGTGGATATCATCCCCGGATCGTCGGTTTAACGTTTCAAGGTAGGCATCTAACCTCAAAATTTAGTGGTCAACGATGCATTAGAATGATTTCAAAATATTTTTTACACTACAAAGAGGGACTAAGGGTATGTGGGACAGACCACCATGTTCATTTTCTATTTTTTTCATCAAGTTATGGTCTTTTCGTGAGTTTCCTCTGAGTCCCTATCGAAGTGCAGTCTTTGGGAAGGTTAGAGAAGTCCCTGTGATGTGACACCACCTTGGGGGTGGCAGCCACTCGACCGATGCCCTTGGACCTATGACTCGCAAGCAAGCAACTTTGACGGTGGAATCACTCGGGCGAGCTCACTCGCTTAGCGCACACTAGTGCCCGTAGGTGACTCGGCGATAGTGGAGAGGGTCTGAAGTGGGACCTTGACGTTCCAAGGTAAGGCTAGCTTAGGATGGACCCCTAAGGGCCTGGGATGCCCAATCTCACGGGCGGCCAGCATGCCAAGGGCGTTGGATGTAGGGAGCTCTCGCCTCACTCCGCGGTGGTCACTCGCGTTGTTGAATTCAAGTTCGGGCACTTAGCTCACCGACCGACAGCCCACTAGTAGCAACACTAAGCTAAGCAAAGAGTGAACCAGCAGAGAAGTGTGGTGAGGTGCTCACCTGATCGGTGTGAAGACACCGATCCCGACCGGAGATGAGGCGAGCGAGGAAGTGTGGGTACGCGCCCGCACGCTGCATCGATAGTGC
This sequence comes from Amorphophallus konjac, assembly GCA_022559845.1. Taxonomy (NCBI): domain Eukaryota; kingdom Viridiplantae; phylum Streptophyta; class Magnoliopsida; order Alismatales; family Araceae; genus Amorphophallus; species Amorphophallus konjac. The sequence continues at coordinate 344,827,319 of CM040121.1, forward strand.
TTGACCTGAAATGGAATTTACAACACAACTTCCTCCCGCAGGAGGGGTAGACTAAGGGTGGGGAATGTAGAGTTACAACCAAACACTACCTCCACGTAGGGAGGGGCTGTAAGCCGGCCAGGCAGGGTGGGGTAGCTAAGTTAGAAACCGAATTGCCGAGCTCCGCCGGTTCTGCTAGCTTCAGGAACTCCTTGACAGATAGTCGATGACGGCGCCGCCACGGGCTCTGCCGAGCTCAGAAGAGGTCAAGATTTGTGCCGAAACTTTCTGAGTTGACCCAGGAGGACGTCTTAATTTTTGAAGAATTTCCTGATGACGTCGGAGGTCGGAGCTGACCGCAAAGATAGGAACAGTGGAAGGGTGTCGGACCTGGCTCTGGAGGAACTGACCTAGCGCACCTTGGGGAGAAAATCTGGAACTCTTGACTCCGGGGTCCAAAAATTGACTTGCTTCTTGGAGAGAGCAGGGAACTTGAAGGAGAAGCCCTCAGCCAAACGGCACCCCAAGAAACTCAGAGCGTTGGTCGTGGGAGCCTCTGAAGGTTGCTGCTGGTTGTCTTCCCGAGAGGAAATGCGCAGTCTGACGAAGATGACTCCTCCGAGCAGCTCCGAAGTCGAACGATGACGAGACCATCTCGCCTACGAAGCAGCCTCGTCAAGCTTTCAGTAGTATAAGGTACACCACCAGAAGATTTGCGGTGAAGACGTGGCAGCCTCTGAAACTTGACCCTTGACTGCTGCCTACGAACTGGTGCTGGATCTGCAAATAACTGAAGGTGAATGGAGTAGGAAGGGGGGTGAGATGTAGCAAGGGGTGATGGCTAATGAGTATAGGGGTTGGGGAAGGATGTTAGGGGTTGGTGGGAGTGGCTGGGAGAGGGAGGGGGCGGGGCTAGCAGAGGGTGGTGGGCCTGGTGCGGCCTGCTCTCTAAGCACAAGGTGGATGATGGGGATGGAGGGGAGGCCGACCTAGGGTGGATGGGGGAGGGGGATGGAGTTTGGCCAGGGCTTGGGATGGAAGAGAGAGGGTGGAGGGAGACCAAGGGGGCTGGGGGGAGAGAGGGAATGGAGGGAAATTCAATTTTGGGGCTTGGGAGTGGTGGAGAGATGCTTGGGGAAGGGGAGTGAGTAGTTGGTGGTTGGATGGTGGAGTGGGGAGTGGTGAAAGCTACCTTGGGGTTGGGGGTGGAGTTATGGAGGGGTGTGGGGAAATGAGGAGGCTCTTGAATGAGGGGAGGAGAGAGAGAAAGTAGGTGGGAGGGTGAGGAGAGAGAAAGGGGCACACCCCTCTTGGAGAGAGAGAGAGAGAGAGAGAGAGAGAGAGAAAGGGGAGAGTCACACTCCACTTGAAGAGGGGGAGGATTTCACTCAAATGTGAATTTTCTATTTCTCAATGCATTAGTTCTACAATGGAGGGGTTGGGGTCTATTTATAGGCACCCAACTTCTTACATGACCAAAATAACCCTGAACTAATGGACTAAAGACTAGACCGTCTTAGGGGGGGCGCCTATGGGCCTAGCCCATTAGTTGGGCCCAATTGACACATGACTTATGTAAATGACTCCCTAACTTAGGTACTTGACTCAAATAAAAGAAAAATTACATGATAAGACTCAAATACGAAAATGAAAATACGTCATATGACTTGAAATAAAGTGGCGAACAAGATGTATCACTGCTCACGATCATCAGGAGTCTCGAAAAAGTGTGGAAGGGCAGGAGATGACCCTATCATACCACTGGGGTGCGGAGAACTCGACTCCATCGAGTATGGGTCCACCGGGGTGGCGGCACACCAAAATAGCTTCGGGCAAAGCACAATCTCCCAACTCAACTCCGCGTCCCTAGTCGAGGGACGACTCTTCAGCCTCTCAAGGTAGCTCAGGCACACCCTCTTGCCGACGATGGTACCCTGCTTGCCTAGTATTGCCTCCGTGTTCTCACGTTGGGCTATCAAGCTGATTGGTGGAGGCTCTCCGAAGGTGTCACTTTTAAAGTTAGGTAGAGGCTCGAGGCACTCACTAGGATCCACCGCGGTGCCCGTATAGGGTGTCAGGTCCGCCTAGTGGAAAGTGGGGTGAATCCCAAAGCCCATCGGTAAGTCCAACCCATAAGCCGGGTTGCCAAAGCCACTCGGAACTCAGGAAGGTCCAAGTCCTCGTGCGCTCGATTTGGAGATGACCCTAGGGTAGAGCCAGTCCAATGTCACCATCACCAAGTTGCCTACTTGGAATCCCAAGTGGTGCTTACGAGCTATTGCCCGCTCTTTGTGATCCTCACCGCTCATTGCTAGATGCTTGCGTGAATGCATATGTCATGCACTACGATGTGGTGTGAGTGTGAAAAGTATGGTGTGCAAAGGTGGACCGGGGCAACCATGGATGGCCCTATCATGCTTTAAGGCCACATTGACTTGGAGGACCGGGGCAACCATGGGTGTCCCTCTCATGCGTGGGTGTGATGAATGCCGGAGGACCTGGACATCCATGAATGCTCCTAACATATGTAAGACCAATGATTAATGGAGGGGGCCGGTACACCCAAATATGGACCACTCGTGCATCCTACTTGACATGTGGGTGATATGAATGAATGGACCCAACTTGCTAATCATGCCAAGGGGTGTGGTACGCCCAGACATAGGCATTCCTATCCCAAAAATGACCTTCATGTGTGGTGTTGTGGGATGGCCTTTGAACTTCCACTTGAAAGGGTCAAAGGGGTCAAGGAAGGTGGATAGCATGGAGTGGGGCACTTCCTCAATCCTTAAGTGTATATTGCCCAAAGTCATAGCTCCCATGGTGTAACCCGAGTTTAGGAAGGGGTGGGCTTGGTCCAACATGGTGGGTTGGGGTAGGGAAAGGTGGGTGGTGAGTAAGGTGGGTGTGTCACTTGGGTATAGGAAGGGGTCGAAGGGATCATGGTAAGGTCTACCAAGAGAGAGGAACCCCATGTCCTCAAGGTCCTCACAAGGTGGTGAGTCATCATCCTACAAAGTAATTGGTCCAAGGTCTCTAGTTGGTTGACGGTTCAAGGCACTTGGGGTCTCAATGGGTGGGGAGTAGGCCGAGATTGGTTCTTCCTCCAAGGGGGGAAATAGGAGGATCTCACTAGTGCAATGCCTACTCGTACAAATGGAGGTGATGGAGCCGATGGCGGGGTGGGCAAAGTTAATGGTGCTAGGCTCCGATGGTCGCATGGCTAGCATGCCGATCAAGTGGACTTGCCAATGTAGGCAATCAACTAGGTCTCCTAAATCTTCCACGAAGTAGAAGGTTTGAAAAGTGACATGGGGAGGCCAGGTGGGCACAATTTGGAATTGATATCCCAAGGGTGAGAGGTATGGTGGTGAGCTAGGATGGGTTGAGCTTTGCTTGAGCCATGGTAGGATGGTCTCATTTACGGTGAGGGTGCCATGTATGATGGTGTGTGGATCTTGAGGATCCGGGCCATGAGGGGTAGGGGAAGGTTGAGGCTCTTCTTCTCTATTAGTGAGAGCTTGGGCTCCCTCTATAGTGAAAAGAGGGTCCGGATGGGCATTTGACTTCATGTGGTCAAGTGTGTGGGCCACGACTTCTACCTCCAATGGGGAAGGAGGGTCCGTGGTGGGTGGGTTGGTGATAGCCGGTGCATGGCGCATCCGAGGTGGTGAGCAAGGGTGGACTTGGATTGGGGTAGGTAGGGGAAGATGGGTTGGTGGAAGAGGTTTGGATTGGGTGGTCTTGGGAGGTGTGTCCCCTTTGAGGGTCGATGGAGGGATAGTGGTTGGGGCTAATGGGGTTTGAGTGGTATGGGTTGGGTGAGTGATTTTGGGTTGGCCGGGCAGGGTTGGAGGAGTGGTAGTGCTCCTCGGGCTAGGATTCTCCGAGTGGGAAGGGAAGGGTCGGGGAGCATAAATCTTCCTAAGTTCGATCCTCATCTCATTCCAAGAGTCGATGGGCTCTTGCCTTCCAACTTCCTAAGCATACAATGTTTTGCCATTCATTCCTAGCTTGGCGCCAAAGCAAACGCTTGGCATAGTTGACTTGTATAGGCCCTGATAGGGTGAACCTAGCAAAGTGATGATCTATGGAGCTCTCTCACTCTAGATATATACTAGGGCGGGATCCATCAAACACAAAGGCCTCTAATGGGTCTAAGGATGACGAATAGGCTAAGTAGGAAGTGGTCATGATGAACGGGTGACAAATGCAATGGCCCTAGGACTAGACTTAGTAGAGACAAGTCTAAAACTTGCTCTGATACCAATTGATGTGACACCACCTTGGGGATGGTAGCCACTCGACCGATGCCCTTGGACCTATGACTCGTAAGCAAGCAACTTTGATAGTGGAATCACTCGGGAGAGCTCACTCGCTTAGCGCACACTAGTGCCCGTAGGCGACTCGGCGATAGTGGAGAGGGTCCGAAGTGGGACCTTGACGTTCTGGGGTAAGGCTAGCTTAGGATGGACCCCTAAGGGCCTGGGATGCCCAATCTCACGGGCGGCCAGCACGCCAAGGGCGTTGGATGTAGGGAGCTCTTGCCTCACTCCGCGGTGGTCACTCGCGTTGTTGAATTCCAGTTCGAGCACTCAGCTCACCGACCGACGGCCCACTAGCAGTAACACTAAGCTAAGCAAAGAGTGAACCAGCAGAGAAGTGTGGTCAGGTGCTCACCTGATCGGTGTGAATACACCGATCCTGGCCGGAGATGAGGCGAGCGAGGAAGCGTGGGTACGCGCTCGCACGCTGCGTTGATGGCGTTTGACCAGAAATGGAATTTACAACATAACTTCCTCACGCAGGAGGGGTGGAATAAGGGTGGGGAATGTAGAGTTACAACCAAACACTACCTCCACGCAGGTAGGGGCTGTAAGCTGGCCAGGCGGGGTGGGGGAGCTAAGTTAGAAACCGAATTGCTGAGCTCCACCGGTTCTGTCAGCTTCAAAAATAGCTTGATAGACAGTCGATGACGGCGCTGCCACAGGCTCTGCTGAGCTCAGAAGAGGTCAAGACCGGTGCCGAAACTTTTTGAGTTGACCCAGGAGGATGTCTGAATTTTTGGAGAATTTCCTGATGACGATGCTGGCTGGGGCAAGGTCTGGAACATGACTGTTCTACTCTGGTTCTGGTTGTTCCCAGAGTGCTGTTGCAGGAAGACGAGGGCGCCACGAACACTCCCGGGCTATGATGAAGGCGAGACTGGAGCCATTGCGATCGTGGTCGAGTTGTATTAGAGTCGAGACAAATGGGGCTGTCGTCGGAGGTCGGAGCTGACCGCGAAGATAGGAATAGTGGAAGGGTGTCGGACTAGACTCTGGAGGAACTGACCTTGCGCACCTTGGGGAGAAAATCTAGAACTCTTGACTCCAGGGTCCAAAAATTGCTCTACTTCTTGGAGAGGGCAGAGAACTTGAAGGAGAAGCCCTCAGCCAAACGACACCCCAACAAACTCAGAGCGTTGGTCGTGGGAGCCTCTGAAGGTCGCTGCTGGTTGTCTTCCCTAGAGAAAATGCGCAGTCTGACAAAGATGACTCCTCCGAGCAGCTCCAAAGTTGAATGATGACGAGACCACCTCGCCTACGAAGCAGCCTTGTCAAGCTTTCAAGAAGTATAAGGTATACCACCAGAAGATGCACGGTTAGGACGTGGCAGCCTATGAAACTCGACCCTTGACTGATGCCTGCAAGCTGGTGCTGGATTTGCAACTAACCGAAGGTGAATGGAGTAGGGAGGGGGGTGAGATGCAGCAAGGGGTGATGGCTAATGGGTATAGGGGTTAAGGAAGGGTGTTAGGGGTTGGTAGGAGTGTCTGGGAGAGGGAGGGGGAAGGGCTAGCATAGGGTGGTGGTCCTGGTATGGCATGCTCTCTAAGCACAAGGTTGAGGATGGGGATGGAGCGGATGTCAACGTAGGGTGGATGAAGGAGGGGGATGGAGTTTGGCCAGGGCTTGGGAAGGAAGATAGAGGGTGGAGGGCGACCAAGGGGGCTGGGGGGAGAGAGGGAATGGAGGGAAATTCAATTTTGGGGCTTGGGAGTGGTGGAGAGATGCTTGGGGAAGGGGAGTGAGTAGTTGGTGGTTGGATGGTGGAGTGGGGAGTGGTGAAAGCTACCTTGGGGTTGGGGGTGGAGTTATGGAGGGGTGTGGGGAAATGAGGAGGCTCTTGAATGAGGGGAGGAGAGAGAGAAAGTAGGTGGGAGGGTGAGGAGAGAGAAAGGGGCACACCCCTCTTGGAGAGAGAGAGAGAGAGAGAGAGAGAGAGAGAGAGAGAGAGAGAAAGGGGAGAGTCACACTCCACTTGAAGAGGGGGGGGATTTCACTCAAATGTGAATTTTCTATTTCTCAATGCATTAGTTCTACAATGGAGGGGTTGGGGTCTATTTATAGGCACCCAACTTCTTACATGACCAAAATAACCCTGAACTAATGGACTAAAGACTAGACCGTCTTAGGGGGGGCGCCTATGGGCCTAACCCATTAGTTGGGCCCAATTGACACATGACTTATGTAAATGACTCCCTAACTTAGGTACTTGACTCAAATAAAAGAAAAATTACATGATAAGACTCAAATACGAAAATGAAAATACGTCATATGACTTGAAATAAAGTGGCGAACAAGATGTATCACTGCTCGCGATCATCAGGAGTCTCGAAAAAGTGTGGAAGGGCAGGAGATGACCCTATCATACCACTGGGGTGCGGAGAACTCGACTCCATCGAGTATGGGTCCACCGGGGTGGCGGCACACCAAAATAGCTTCGGGCAAAGCACAATCTCCCAACTCAACTCCGCGTCCCTAGTCGAGGGACGACTCTTCAGCCTCTCAAGGTAGCTCAGGCACACCCTCTTGCCGACGATGGTACCCTGCTTGCCTAGTATTGCCTCCGTGTTCTCACGTTGGGCTATCAAGCTGATTGGTGGAGGCTCTCCGAAGGTGTCACTTTCAAAGTTAGGTAGAGGCTCGAGGCACTCACTAGGATCCACCGCGGTGCCCGTATAGGGTGTCAGGTCCACCTCGTGGAAAGTGGGGTGAATCCCAAAGCCCATCGGTAAGTCCAACCCATAAGCCGGGTTGCCAAAGCCACTCGGAACTCAGGAAGGTCCAAGTCCTCGTGCGCTCGATTTGGAGATGACCCTAGGGTAGAGCCAGTCCAATGTCACCATCACCAAGTTGCCTACTTGGAATCCCAAGTGGTGCTTACGAGCTATTGCCCGCTCTTTGTGATCCTCACCGCTCATTGCTAGATGCTTGCGTGAATGCATATGTCATGCACTACGATGTGGTGTGAGTGTGAAAAGTATGGTGTGCAAAGGTGGACCGGGGCAACCATGGATGGCCCTATCATGCTTTAAGGCCACATTGACTTGGAGGACCGGGGCAACCATGGGTGTCCCTCTCATGCGTGGGTGTGATGAATGCCGGAGGACCTGGACATCCATGAATGCTCCTAACATATGTAAGACCAATGATTAATGGAGGGGGCCGGTACACCCAAATATGGACCACTCGTGCATCCTACTTGACATGTGGGTGATATGAATGAATGGACCCAACTTGCTAATCATGCCAAGGGGTGTGGTACGCCCAGACATAGGCATTCCTATCCCAAAAATGACCTTCATGTGTGGTGTTGTGGGATGGCCTTTGAACTTCCACTTGAAAGGGTCAAAGGGGTCAAGGAAGGTGGATAGCATGGAGTGGGGCACTTCCTCAATCCTTAAGTGTATATTGCCCAAAGTCATAGCTCCCATGGTGTAACCCGAGTCTAGGAAGGGGTGGGCTTGGTCCAACATGGTGGGTTGGGGTAGGGAAAGGTGGGTGGTGAGTAAGGTGGGTGTGTCACTTGGGTATAGGAAGGGGTCGAAGGGATCATGGTAAGGTCTACCAAGAGAGAGGAACCCCATGTCCTCAAGGTCCTCACAAGGTGGTGAGTCATCATCCTACAAAGTAATTGGTCCAAGGTCTCTAGTGGGTTGACGGTTCAAGGCACTTGGGGTCTCAATGGGTGGGGAGTAGGCCGGGATTGGTTCTTCCTCCAAGGGGGGAAATAGGAGGATCTCACTAGTGCAATGCCTACTCGTACAAATGGAGGTGATGGAGCCGATGGCGGGGTGGGCAAAGTTAATGGTGCTAGGCTCCGATGGTCACATGGCTAGCATGCCGATCAAGTGGACTTGCCAATGTAGGCAATCAACTAGGTCTCCTAAATCTTCCACGAAGTAGAAGGTTTGAAAAGTGACATGGGGAGGCCAGGTGGGCACAATTTGGAATTGATATCCCAAGGGTGAGAGGTATGGTGGTGAGCTAGGATGGGTTGAGCTTTGCTTGAGCCATGGTAGGATGGTCTCATTTACGGTGAGGGTGCCATGTATGATGGTGTGTGGATCTTGAGGATCCGGGCCATGAGGGGTAGGGGAAGGTTGAGGCTCTTCTTCTCTATTAGTGAGAGCTTGGGCTCCCTCTATAGTGAAAAGAGGGTCCGGATGGGCATTTGACTTCATGTGGTCAAGTGTGTGGGCCACGACTTCTACCTCCAATGGGGAAGGAGGGTCCGTGGTGGGTGGGTTGGTGATAGCCGGTGCATGGCGCATCCGAGGTGGTGAGCAAGGGTGGACTTGGATTGGGGTAGGTAGGGGAAGATGGGTTGGTGGAAGAGGTTTGGATTGGGTGGTCTTGGGAGGTGTGTCCCCTTTGAGGGTCGATGGAGGGATAGTGGTTGGGGCTAATGGGGTTTGAGTGGTATGGGTTGGGTGAGTGATTTTGGGTTGGCCGGGCAGGGTTGGAGGAGTGGTAGTGCTCCTCGGGCTAGGATTCTCCGAGTGGGAAGGGAAGGGTCGGGGAGCATAAATCTTCCTAAGTTCGATCCTCATCTCATTCCAAGAGTCGATGGGCTCTTGCCTTCCAACTTCCTAAGCATACAATGTTTTGCCATTCATTCCTAGCTTGGCGCCAAAGCAAACGCTTGGCATAGTTGACTTGTATAGGCCCTGATAGGGTGAACCTAGCAAAGTGATGATCTATGGAGCTCTCTCACTCTAGATATATACTAGGGCGGGATCCATCAAACACAAAGGCCTCTAATGGGTCTAAGGATGACGAATAGGCTAAGTAGGAAGTGGTCATGATTAACGGGTGACAAATGCAATGGCCCTAGGACTAGACTTAGTAGAGACAAGTCTAAAACTTGCTCTGATACCAATTGATGTGACACCACCTTGGGGATGGTAGCCACTCGACCGATGCCCTTGGACCTATGACTCGCAAGCAAGCAACTTTGATAGTGGAATCACTCGGGAGAGCTCACTCGCTTAGCGCACACTAGTGCCCGTAGGCGACTCGGCGATAGTGGAGAGCGTCCGAAGTGGGACCTTGACGTTCTGGGGTAAGGCTAGCTTAGGATGGACCCCTAAGGGCCTGGGATGCCCAATCTCACGGGCGGCCAGCACGCCAAGGGCGTTGGATGTAGGGAGCTCTCGCCTCACTCCGCGGTGGTCACTCGCGTTGTTGAATTCCAGTTTGAGCACTCAGCTCACCGACCGATGGCCCACTAGCAGTAACACTAAGCTAAGCAAAGAGTGAACCAGCAGAGAAGTGTGGTCAGGTGCTCACCTGATCGGTGTGAATACACTGATCCCGGCCGGAGATGAGGCGAGCGAGGAAGCGTGGGTACGCGCTCGCACGCTGCGTTGATGGCGTTTGACCAGAAATGGAATTTACAACATAACTTCCTCACGCAGGAGGGGTGGAATAAGGGTAGGGAATGTAGAGTTACAACCAAACACTACCTCCACGCAGGTAGGGGCTGTAAGCTGGCCAGGCGGGGTGGGGGAGCTAAGTTAGAAACCGAATTGCTGAGCTCCACCGGTTCTGTCAGCTTCAAAAATAGCTTGATAGACAGTCGATGATGGCGCCGCCACAGGCTCTGCTGAGCTCAGAAGAGGTCAAGATCGGTGCCAAAACTTTTTGAGTTGACCCAGGAGGATGTCTGAATTTTTGGAGAATTTCCTGATGACGATGCTGGCTGGGGCAGGGTCTGGAACATGACTGTTCTACTCTGGTTCTGGTTGTTCCCAGAGTGCTGTTGCAGGAAGACGAGGGCGCCACGAACACTCCCGGGCTATGATGAAGGCGAGACTGGAGCCATTGCGATCGTGGTCGAGTTGTATTAGAGTCGAGACAAATGGGGCTGTCGTCGGAGGTCGGAGCTGACTGCGAAGATAGGAATAGTGGAAGGGTGTCGGACTAGACTCTGGAGGAACTGACCTTGCGCACCTTGGGGAGAAAATCTAGAACTCTTGACTCCAGGGTCCAAAAATTGCTCTACTTCTTGGAGAGGGCAGAGAACTTGAAGGAGAAGCCCTCAGCCAAACGACACCCCAACAAACTCAGAGCGTTGGTCGTGGGAGCCTCTGAAGGTCGCTGCTGGTTGTCTTCCCTAGAGAAAATGCGCAGTCTGACAAAGATGACTCCTCCGAGCAGCTCCAAAGTTGAACGATGACGAGACCACCTCGCCTACGAAGCAGCCTTGTCAAGCTTTCAAGAAGTATAAGGTATACCACCAGAAGATGCACGGTGAGGATGTGGCAGCCTATGAAACTCGACCCTTGACTGATGCCTGCGAGCTGGTGCTGGATTTGCAACTAACCGAAGGTGAATGGAGTAGGAAGGGGGGTGAGATGCAGCAAGGGGTGATGGCTAATGGGTATAGGGGTTAAGGAAGGGTGTTAGGGGTTGGTGGGAGTGGCTGGGAGAGGGAGGGGGAAGGGCTAGCATAGGGTGGTGGTCCTGGTATGGCATGCTCTCTAAGCACAAGGTTGAGGATGGGGATGGAGCGGATGTCAATGTAGGGTGGATGAAGGAGGGGGATGGAGTTTGGCCAGGGCTTGGGAAGGACGAGAGAGGGTGGAGGGCGACCAAGGGGGCTGGGGGGAGAGAGGGAATGGAGGGAAATTCAATTTTGGGGCTTGGGAGTGGTGGAGAGATGCTTGGGGAAGGGGAGTGAGTAGTTGGTGGTTGGATGGTGGAGTGGGGAGTGGTGAAAGCTACCTTGGGGTTGGGGGTGGAGTTATGGAGGGGTGTGGGGAAATGAGGAGGCTCTTGAATGAGGGGAGGAGAGAGAGAAAGTAGGTGGGAGGGTGAGGAGAGAGAAAGGGGCACACCCCTCTTGGAGAGAGAGAGAGAGAGAGAGAGAGAGAGAGAGAGAGAGAGAGAGAGAGAGTGAGAGAGAGAGAGAGAGAGAGGGGAGAGTCACACTCCACTTGAAGAGGGGGAGGATTTCACTCAAATGTGAATTTTCTATTTCTCAATGCATTAGTTCTACAATGGAGGGGTTGGGGTCTATTTATAGGCACCCAACTTCTTACATGACCAAAATAACCCTGAACTAATGGACTAAAGACTAGACCGTCTTAGGGGGGGCGCCTATGGGCCTAGCCCATTAGTTGGGCCCAATTGACACATGACTTATGTAAATGACTCCCTAACTTAGGTACTTGACTCAAATAAAAGAAAAATTACATGATAAGACTCAAATACGAAAATGAAAATACGTCATATGACTTGAAATAAAGTGGCGAACAAGATGTATCACTGCTCGCGATCATCAGGAGTCTCGAAAAAGTGTGGAAGGGCAGGAGATGACCCTATCATACCACTGGGGTGCGGAGAACTCGACTCCATCGAGTATGGGTCCACCGGGGTGGCGGCACACCAAAATAGCTTCGGGCAAAGCACAATCTCCCAACTCAACTTCGCGTCCCTAGTCGAGGGACGACTCTTCAGCCTCTCAAGGTAGCTCAGGCACACCCTCTTGCCGACGATGTTACCCTGCTTGCCTAGTATTGCCTCCGTGTTCTCACGTTGGGCTATCAAGCTAATTGGTGGAGGCTCTCCGAAGGTGTCACTTTCAAAGTTAGGTAGAGGCTCGAGGCACTCACTAGGATCCACCGCGGTGCCCGTATAGGGTGTCAGGTCCGCCTCGTGGAAAGTGGGGTGAATCCCAAAGCCCATCGGTAAGTCCAACCCGTAAGCCTGTTGCCAAAGCCACTCGGAACTCAGGAAGGTCCAAGTCCTCGTGCGCTCGATTTGGAGATGACCCTAGGGTAGAGCCAGTCCAATGTCACCATCACCAAGTTGCCTACTTGGAATCCCAAGTGGTGCTTACGAGCTATTGCCCGCTCTTTGTGATCCTCACCGCTCATTGCTAGATGCTTGTGTGAATGCATATGTCATGCACTACGATGTGGTGTGAGTGTGAAAAGTATGGTGTGCAAAGGTGGACCGGGGCAACCATGGATGGCCCTATCATGCTTTAAGGCCACATTGACTTGGAGGACCGGGGCAACCATGGGTGTCCCTCTCATGCGTGGGTGTGATGAATGCCGGAGGACCTGGACATCCATGAATGCTCCTAACATATGTAAGACCAATGATTAATGGAGGGGGCCGGTACACCCAAATATGGACCACTCGTGCATCCTACTTGACATGTGGGTGATATGAATGAATGGACCCAACTTGCTAATCATGCCAAGGGGTGTGGTACGCCCAGACATAGGCATTCCTATCCCAAAAATGACCTTCATGTGTGGTGTTGTGGGATGGCCTTTGAACTTCCACTTGAAAGGGTCAAAGGGGTCAAGGAAGGTGGATAGCATGGAGTGGGGCACTTCCTCAATCCTTAAGTGTATATTGCCCAAAGTCATAGCTCCCATGGTGTAACCCGAGTTTAAGAAGGGGTGGGCTTGGTCCAACATGGTGGGTTGGGGTAGGGAAAGGTGGGTGGTGAGTAAGGTGGGTGTGTCACTTGGGTATAGGAAGGGGTCGAAGGGATCATGGTAAGGTCTACCAAGAGAGAGGAACCCCATGTCCTCAAGGTCCTCACAAGGTGGTGAGTCATCATCCTACAAAGTAATTGGTCCAAGGTCTCTAGTGGGTTGACGGTTCAAGGCACTTGGGGTCTCAATGGGTGGGGAGTAGGCCGGGATTGGTTCTTCCTCCAAGGCGGGAAATAGGAGGATCTCACTAGTGCAATGCCTACTCGTACAAATGGAGGTGATGGAGCCGATGGCAGGGTGGGCAAAGTTAATGGTGCTAGGCTCCGATGGCCGCATGGCTAGCATGCCGATCAAGTGGACTTGCCAATGTAGGCAATCAACTAGGTCTCCTAAATCTTCCACGAAGTAGAAGGTTTGAAAAGTGACATGGGGAGGCCAGGTGGGCACAATTTGGAATTGATATCCCAAGGGTGAGAGGTATGGTGGTGAGCTAGGATGGGTTGAGCTTTGCTTGAGCCATGGTAGGATGGTCTCATTTACGGTGAGGGTGCCATGTATGATGGTGTGTGGATCTTGAGGATCCGGGCCATGAGGGGTAGGGGAAGGTTGAGGCTCTTCTTCTCTATTAGTGAGAGCTTGGGCTCCCTCTATAGTGAAAAGAGGGTCCGGATGGGCATTTGACTTCATGTGGTCAAGTGTGTGGGCCACGACTTCTACCTCCAATGGGGAAGGAGGGTCCGTGGTGGGTGGGTTGGTGATAGCCGGTGCATGGCGCATCCGAGGTGGTGAGCAAGGGTGGACTTGGATTGGGGTAGGTAGGGGAAGATGGGTTGGTGGAAGAGGTTTGGATTGGGTGGTCTTGGGAGGTGTGTCCCCTTTGAGGGTCGATGGAGGGATAGTGGTTGGGGCTAATGGGGTTTGAGTGGTATGGGTTGGGTGAGTGATTTTGGGTTGGCCGGGCAGGGTTGGAGGAGTGGTAGTGCTCCTCGGGCTAGGATTCTCCGAGTGGGAAGGGAAGGGTCGGGGAGCATAAATCTTCCTAAGTTCGATCCTCATCTCATTCCAAGAGTCGATGGGCTCTTGCCTTCCAACTTCCTAAGCATACAATGTTTTGCCATTCATTCCTAGCTTGGCGCCAAAGCAAACGCTTGGCATAGTTGACTTGTATAGGCCCTGATAGGGTGAACCTAGCAAAGTGATGATCTATGGAGCTCTCTCACTCTAGATATATACTAGGGCGGGATCCATCAAACACAAAGGCCTCTAATGGGTCTAAGGATGACGAATAGGCTAAGTAGGAAGTGGTCATGATTAACGGGTGACAAATGCAATGGCCCTAGGACTAGACTTAGTAGAGACAAGTCTAAAACTTACTCTGATACCAATTGATGTGACACCACCTTGGGGATGGTAGCCACTCGACCGATGCCCTTGGACCTATGACTCGCAAGCAAGCAACTTTGATAGTGGAATCACTCAGGAGAGCTCACTCGCTTAGCGCACACTAGTGCCCGTAGGCGACTCGGCGATAGTGGAGAGGGTCCGAAGTGGGACCTTGACGTTCTGGGGTAAGGCTAGCTTAGGATGGACCCCTAAGGGCCTGGGATGCCCAATCTCACGGGCGGCCAGCACGCCAAGGGCGTTGGATGTAGGGAGCTCTCGCCTCACTCCGCGGTGGTCACTTGCATTGTTGAATTCCAGTTCGAGCACTCAGCTCACCGACCGACGGCCCACTAGCAGCAACACTAAGCTAAGCAAAGAGTGAACCAGCAGAGAAGTGTGGTCAGGTGCTCACCTGATCGGTGTGAATACACCGATCCTGGCCGGAGATGAGGCGAGCGAGGAAGCGTGGGTACGCGCTCGCACGCTGCGTTGATGGCGTTTGACCAGAAATGGAATTTACAACATAACTTCCTCACGCAGGAGGGGTGGAATAAGGGTGGGGAATGTAGAGTTACAACCAAACACTACCTCCACGTAGGTAGGGGCTGTAAGCTGGCCAGGCGGGGTGGGGGAGCAAAGTTAGAAACCGAATTGCCGAGCTCCACCGGTTCTGTCAGCTTCAAAAATAGCTTGATAGACAATCGATGACGGCGCCGCCACAGGCTCTGCTGAGCTCAGAAGTGGTCAAGACCGGTGCCGAAACTTTTTGAGTTGACCCAGGAGGATGTCTGAATTTATGGAGAATTTCCTGATGACGATGCTGGCTGGGGCAGGGTCTGGAACATGACTGTTCTACTCTGGTTCTGGTTGTTTCCAGAGTGCTGTTGCAGGAAGACGAGGGCGCCACGAACACTCCCGGGCTATGATGAAGGCGAGACTGGAGCCATTGCGATCGTGGTCGAGTTGTATTAGAGTCGAGACAAATGGGGCTGTCGTCGGAGGTCGGAGCTGACCGCGAAGATAGGAATAGTGGAAGGGTGTCGGACTAGACTCTGGAGGAACTGACCTTGCGCACCTTGGGGAGAAAATCTAGAACTCTTGACTCTAGGGTCCAAAAATTGCTCTACTTCTTGGAGAGGGCAGAGAACTTGAAGAAGAAGCCCTCAGCCAAACGGCACCCTAACAAACTCAGAGCGTTGGTCGTGGGAGCCTCTGAAGGTCGCTGCTGGTTGTCTTCCCTAGAGAAAATGCGCAGTCTGACAAAGATGACTCCTCCGAGCAGCTCCAAAGTTGAACGATGACGAGACCACCTCGCCTACGAAGCAGCCTTGTCAAGCTTTCAAGAAGTATAAGGTATACCACCAGAAGATGCACGGTGAGGATGTGGCAGCCTATGAAACTCGACCCTTGACTGATGCCTGCGAGCTGGTGCTGGATTTGCAACTAACCGAAGGTGAATGGAGTAGGAAGGGGGGTGAGATGCAGCAAGGGGTGATGGCTAATGGGTATAGGGGTTAAGGAAGGGTGTTAGGGGTTGGTGGGAGTGGCTGGGAGAGGGAGGGGGAAGGGCTAGCATAGGGTGGTGGTCCTGGTATGGCATGCTCTCTAAGCACAAGGTTGAGGATGGGGATGGAGCGGATGTCAACGTAGGGTGAATGAAGGAGGGGGATGGAGTTTGGCCAGGGCTTGGGAAGGAAGAGAGAGGGTGGAGGGCGACCAAGGGGGCTGGGGGGAGAGAGGGAATGGAGGGAAATTCAATTTTGGGGCTTGGGAGTGGTGGAGAGATGCTTGGGGAAGGGGAGTGAGTAGTTGGTGGTTGGATGGTGGAGTGGGGAGTGGTGGAAGCTACCTTGGGGTTAGGGGTGGAGTTATGGAGGGGTGTGGGGAAATGAGGAGGCTCTTGAATGAGGGGAGGAGAGAGAGAAAGTAGGTGGGAGGGTGAGGAGAGAGAAAGGGGTGCACCCCTCTTGGGGAGAGAGAGAGAGAGAGGGGGGGGGAGAGTCGCACTCCACTTGAAGCGGGGGGGATTTCACTCAAATGTGAATTTTCTAATTCTCAATGCATTAGTTCTACAATGGAGGGGTTTGGGTCTATTTATAGGCACCCAACTTCTTACATGATCAAAATAACCCTGAACTAATGGACTAAAGACCAGACCGTCCTAAGGGGGGGGCGCCCATGGGCCTAGCCCATTAGTTGGGCCCAATTGACACATGACTTATGTAAATGACTCCCTAACTTAGATACTTGACTCAAATAAAAGGAAAATTACATGATAAGACTCAAATACGAAAATGAAAATACATCATATGACTTTAAATAAAGTGGCAAAGAAGATGTAGCACTGTTGGCGATCATCAGGAGTGTGGAAGGGCGGGAGATGACCCCAACACCCTGGACAGGTCAGTATAAGGTCGATGCACCTGGGGAACAGGTCAGTATAAGGTCAATGCACCTGGGGGACATGTCAGCATAAGGGTGATGCACCTGGGGGACAGGTCAGTATAAGGTCGATGCACCTGGGGGACAGGTCAGAATAAGGTCGATGAGTATAAGGTCGATGCACCTGGGGAACAGGTCAGTATAAGGTCAATGCACCTGGGGGATAGGTCAGAATAAGGTCGATGCACCTAGCGAACAGGTCACTATAAGGTTAATGCACCTGGGGGACAGGTCAGTATAAGGTCAATGCACCTGTGGGATAGGTCACTATAAGGTCGATGCACCTGGGGGACAGGTTAGTATAAGGTCGATGCACCTGGGGGATAGGTCAGTATAAGGTCGATGCAACAGGGGGACAGGTTAGTATAAGGTCAATGCACATGTGGTGCAGTCCATAGTAAGGTCGATGCACATGCGGAGCAGTCCATGGTAAGGTCGATGCACATGTAGTGCAGGTCCTTGGTAAGGTCGATGCACATGTAGAGAAGGTCCCTGGTAAAGTCGATGCACATGTAGTGCAGGTCCCTGGTCGATGCACATGTAGTGCAGGTCCTTGGTAAGGTCGATGCACATGAGGTGCAGTCTCTGGACAGGTCAGTGCCGGTCCCTAGTAAGGTCGATGCACATGTGGTTAGGTCCATGCACCTATGGTTCTGTTCCAATTTCCAGAAACTTCGAAAAGTAGAGTTTTGAAAGGGCATTTGAATTCAGAAAAATATGAAAATTTAGAAAATGATAGAAGGCTAAGTTAGTAACCCACCGTAAAAATTTCGTGCTCACAAAAATTCTATATTTTTAGTTAGAAGTAGTTTTCCATGCATGTGTAGCCTCGAAATAAACCTATCCTCTTTCATACAGTAACTTGATCATGCTCTATTCCATATCAAGTAAACTTCTGATTGTGATTTGTCTACTTAAACCTTTTGGAAGCATGCTTGTTATGATAAAGTATCATACTAATATTCGTAAAATGAGTATGAATGTGAATGCGGATACGATGTGAATGTTATGGATGAAAAACAACAGCATTCTGTGAGGTAGGACTTCGGTCCCTTCTGCGGGATGACGATATGTAACGCCGTAGAAGTAAAAGATCCCAGGGGACGGCGATACGTAACGCCCTGGTCAAAAACCTATTGATTCGGCTAGTTCGTTCTATGGGACGGTGATACGTAACGCCACAGAACCCGGGAGACGGCAATACGTAACACCCCGTGCGGCAGGAGTCTAGGTGGGAGTTCGCTCCCGGGTCTGCACAGTACTCTTTTGTTCGTTGCGGTGTGTGGGCCTCCTATGTTTGCGGCAGCTGTTCGGTTCCATGAATAACAAAAATGTAAAATTCATGAAAATACGATGATGTGTAACCGCTCATGCACTGTGGTTCTATTACATGCATGGGTATCTTATATCCTAGCTAATGAACATGTATTTTTCTCGTATGAATAATTTTTAAGTAGACGATAATGATTGAAGTATTGAGTAACATTGCGATCCTTTTGGAGGGTTCTAGAAATGATATGTGAACTTGGTACTCTTGCCTTGTGATCATTGAAATATATTTATAAATTGGTTATGTATCCATATATAAATGCGAGTTAACCCCGATTTGTTTAGGCTGCCTATTGTTAGGTTCGCTGCGCTCCCTCTTCTTCTTTAGTAATGGTTTTGATGATAACAATATATTGTGTGGTTTGCGTATGATTTAAAGTGAAAATATTGTGTGCTTGTTTAGTGGAAAACGTCTTCATGATAAACAAGCTAATATGATGATATTTTGTTTTGCAGATACAACTACTAAGTTGTGAAGCATGTTCCTTCCTGTATATATCTTTTACTCATGCATCCTGCTCATGAGTCTTTGGAGGTTTAATGTGAAAGCTGTGTTTTTCAGCAGATTATCAAATGGCTTCTATGCTTTCACATGTTGAATCAATCTCATTTGTTCATGTTGATAATGTTGAAATGTTGATATTTGGCATACTTATATTGCTAGTTTGAGCGCAGATTGGTCTTGACTGAACTTTAAACTTCTGGACTAAAATTGCATTTCATAAGTAGCTTGGTTAAATTCCATGTGGAAATGGACTATTTGATATGCTTAGACTTTAGCATTTCTTGTGCTCAAACTTGTCAATAGGCTTTACACTACATGCACCGACCTGTCTTAGTGCTTTTCAAATGAGCACTGACCTGCCATTGATGATTCTCAAATGTACACCGACCTGCTTCTTATATGCACCGACCCTTGTGCTTTACAAAAGTGCACCGACCGTGTTTGTCTTTACATAACTTGCACCGACCTATCCTTGTTACAAAAACTTGCACCGACCTATCTTTGCACCGACTTGCGCTTGAATGTTCACCGATCCATAACCTCTACATAACATGCACCGACCTTGTTTTTGTGCTTTACACTATGTGCACTGACCTTGTCATATATGCACCGACCCTGTTCTTTGGGTCTTTCACAATATGCACCGACCTTGCCATATATGCACCGACCCTGTCCTTTGGATTTTTCATAATGTGCACCGACCTTTCAATATATGCACCGACCCTGCTATACATATATATGCACCGACTTTGTCTTTGTGTTTTACACAGTGTGCACCGACTTCGTGCATACTATGCAAGGACCTTGTGCATGCTATGCACAGACCCTGTCCATAACATGCACAGACCTTCATGTGCTTGGACTTGTGCATTTATCTGCATTACTTGAAGATCAACTTAAGTGATTTGTTTTCACCTAGTGCAGGTTCACATTGGCTTCAAACAAATGGATCCATGGTAAGATTTCATTTCTGAATCTGATCTATAGTTTCCATGAATGTGTTTGAAGTATTTCTCATGTATTTGGGTTGATCGGTTTTAACTTTTGTCTTAGGTTGCTTTTCTTCTGTGCGTTGATAGAACGGCAGACAAAGTGTGTCGACTCTAAGAGTCGACACTTTTTGTCCTGGCTGGCTTTTCTCCTCTGTTGGCAGAACACCTTGAAAAGAGTGTCGACTCCAAGAGTCGACACTTCTTCTGGGTTGTCCAGATCGTGATTTGTGTATTGGGTTTCGAGGTCCCCATCTTATGATCCGTTTGGCTTGGCTTTTTACCCCATTACCCTTAGGATTTCACCCATCTATTGGGTATGTATTTGAAGGGTTTTTACAAGGGCTTTGTGGTCTTTTGTTATATATTCTAGCCCTATTTATATCCTGCGATCTCCATCGAAGGAGATATCACTGGCGCTAATCTTTTCTATTCTTTGCAGGAGAAAGAAGAACGTGAAGGAAGTGTTGCGCACCTTGAAGGAGAAGGAAGAAGGGGAGATGGCCATCTACGAGAAAACCTGCCGATCTGATTTCAATCTGAAGCGCGGTAGCTCCAGATTCCACCTGGGTGTCTCCATCGATCTTAGACAGCTTCCTCTCCGTGATCGGATATCCTCAGCGCACTCATCCGTCCCGTCTACGAGCTTTCATTGCAGATTTGAGGGGGAATCTTTCTTCTCTCATCTCTACTCTTTTATTTTAGAATAGATTGAAAGTTTGGGCGTTCATTGTATATCTTTTTATTTTGTCGAACTCAGAAGATTGCTATGTGTGGGCGGAGCTGCGTCTCCGAGTGTGTGGTTTCATTGCGGGGCGAGTTTCCCTGAGTCCGTGAGTGAAGACGGAGCTGTGTCTCTATGTGATTTTCGAGTCCGGGGTGTATTCCCTGACGTTGTGTGTGTGTGTGCTGTAGTGGCAGCGTTTTGGGACTAGGCCCAGTGTGTGCATTGCTGCGGAAGCAGCTTGTGTGGTGCTGAGGCTCATCCCCGTTTTGCTATGGTTCGTAGCGTGGTAGTGAAGCCTCACCGGGTTCAGTGAGGGGTCGACGTAGGGAGCCCGTCGTGATCCCGAACCACCTAAAAATCTCCGTGTTGCATGTGGCTTGCCTGTGTGATTGTCCATTTCATCTACCTCCTTTCACAGGTCATTTGATAGATTTTTATTCACTACACCTCTACCCATCGCTTCATCCGCTATCCGTGTTTGGCGTAGGTTATCATTCATTGTATAGATTATTCGAGTGAGATCGGAAAGTTTGAGAGAACGCTTCTATCTCACGTTTGTTTAGGCTAATCAATGTAGTTGATTTTAATTCCGCCGTAGTTAGTGGGAGTTGTTTTAAAATCTGCCATCTCGTCAAGGGGACAATTCAACCTCCCTTCTTGTCCGCCATCTTATCTGGGCCAACAATTGGTATCAGAGCCCAGTCTCTGATTTTTATTCAGCGGACCTCACGGTCTAGGAGAAAAGATCTTTTTCATGATGGCTAGTGTGCATTCAGTTCCTGTCTTTGATGGTTTTGATTATGCTCTATGGCTTGGAAAATTTTGTGTTTGGATTACCAATATTGATCCGAAACTTATGAATCTAATCACTCATCGTCCTCACATTCTTCCTAAAAATGAGTTAAGATGGATCGACGAGGATAAGAAAAAGAATTCTGATAATTCTTTTGTTTTGAATGCTCTTAAGGCTGTTGTGGACCCTAATCAACTTACTTTTGTTTCATCTTGCAGGTCAGCCAAAGAGATCTGGGATGGGCTAAGCGAAGCCCAAGAAAAAAGCTGCAATGACGAGTGCCTTATGGCAAACAAAAATAATGAAATTGAGCGTCAAAGCGAGGAGAGTTCAAAGGTAAACTCTGACTCTGATGAGAAAGATGAATTGAGCTACGATAAATTAATGAATGCTTATGATGAGTTATTTAATAGATATAAAATAATAAAATCTGAAAATAAAAAATTAAAAAAGAAACTTGATGATTCTTCTTATGTCAACTCTTCATGTGCTAAGTGTTCTGAATTTGAAAAATTAGTTGAGTCACACATGTTTGATGTTGAAGAACATAAAAAGATAATTGCAGATCTTAGAATTGTAAATGAATCTTTACTAGGAAAAATTTCAGAACTTCAACATATTGAAAAAGACAATGAGAAGCTAAAAGAGTTGAACACTGCCATATCTAAAAAATTGCTCCTTCTTGAAAAATGAAAAGCTACTATGAATGTTGACAAGTCTGAAGAGCTAAAGGAACTAAGAGAGGAAATAGAAAGTTTTAAGAACATGAATTAGAAAACTACTGAATTGGAAGAGGAGTTGAGAAATATGAAGAATGATCTGTCTAAGTTTGTCGACTCAAATAAAACCATGATTGAAATGCCTGATAAAAAATTGAGTTTTTAAAAGAACGAACTTGAACACACCTTCATGAACGGAAACGCATTTGAAAAACTCCAAAACGAAAATAGTATTCTGTTCATTCAAATTTCCCTGCTTGAAAGTAAATTGAAAAGTCTTGAAAAGGTTGAGAAAGGAAAATATGTGATCATTGAGATTGTGACAATTTGCATGCTCTTGAACGATAAATTAAAAATCCCAAAATAGTTAATACTTCATTGATTGAGAAAACTGCATCATGTGAAGAAGAGATTGCTAATTCTGAATTGCATATCTTGAATCTGGAAAATGAAATCAAGAGCTTAAATGTGTCATTGTCCTTGTGTGATAAAAGAAAACAAAAATAGAAAAATGTTGTTGATTGTTCTTGTGTGCATGTAAAACCTCCGACTATGAAATATGATCATGCATCCAGAAGAAGAATGAATGTTTCATGCTTTTACTGTGATAAATTTGGACATGAAATGAATAATTACTTTTCGATGAAAAATGATGATAAATGGTCTGTTAAAAAGAATTTTTCATGTCATTACTGCGGTGAAGTTGGACATATGATGAATAATTACTTTTTGATGAAAAATGATAAAAAATGGTCCATGAAAAGAAAATTTTCTTATTGTTATTATTGTGGTGAGAATGATCATTATATGGATGATTGTTCCACAATGAGATTTGATGATGATCGTTTTGCTAGGAGATATATGAATCCATCTGTTGGTGTTAACACTAACCTCTCGGGACCCAAGATGGCTTGGGTACTCAAATGTTCAAAATGAGAATCTATTTTGCAGGGGTGCCTTGAGGATAAGCAAAATGTCGATAAATAAAGGTTTCTCAATATGGGAAAGAAAATGGTTTGATTTTGAGAACTTATTTTAGGTTCGGTCTATTTTGAAAAATATGAAAAGGTAAAATTTGAGTTTGGAGAAAAGTCTTGAAATAAGTAGTTGCATTTCTGCTTCATTGATTTTGGCAACTTCTGAAATGTTGAGATCTTGTGAGTTTCATAATTAGATGACTTGAACACTCTTCTCTACACATCTTGTGAATAACTTTAATTTTTAAATGCTTTACACTGCACATAAAGTCTTTCATATTTTTACTCACTTTTTGTGAATAATGACTCAGTTTTGTATACACAGTTTACATACTTAACTTCTGGTTGATATCATACACATCCTTGCATGTTTGTAAATAGGGATAATCTTTGATCATCTGTCCATTTACTTGCATATACTTTCGTACACTTGACATATTTGTGTGCATGAATGTCATGATTATCCGGTATATCAATTGGTGATCAGAGAAGGTTGGATTATGTCCAACTAGATACTTCCACTATGCGCGATGGTGGTCTTCGGACCTACGTTCTCCGCCACGTACCAGAAATCACATTGTTTAAGAATTTTGAAAGGTCCTTGCTTGATTGCTTGTATATACTTGATACAACCCTTCTTGAAAATCGTCTAAGACCTCACCTCCTTGTTATATAAAACACAATGTTCTTGATCTTTTGTGAACCATGACATATACAAAGGAGGAGGATTTATTTCTAACTGTGCATACATTTAGGGGGAGTCACAACTATGTCTAGGCAAATTCATTTTCTACATACAAAGCAATTGCCCATACCTTATTCAAAAAATGATGCATATGACTTTGATTGATAAGGATTTCAGAAATTTCTTTTAACACTTTAAGGGAAATAAATTTCTACATGGAAATTAAGAGAATCGTGAGGAAAAAGTTACCTACCCCGCAAGCTTCAATAAGTAGAATGTCTAACTAAGTAGTCGGGAATCTCCACTGAAATAAATGAGGAAACTCGAGTCAAAAGGTGAAACAAAATCCACATTACGTGACGAATCCTAGTAGCCGGGAAATCCCATTGAGACATATGAGGTGACTCGCATCGAATGGTGAAATCCAATAAAAGAAAAGCAAACAAAAATAGGTTGTATGAAGCTACCAAAAGTCGAGGATCGAAATGGAAGTGTAGGAAGGAAATAACTCTCTAGTGTTTTCTAGAAATTCTACTCATATCCATATAATTTTAAAGTTCATTACTCATTTACATAAATTTCAATTATGGGTATTATTGTGATGCATGTATATCTTGAATTTATTCTTATCATGGTTTATCTAATACCTTTAGCATATGCATGCACTACCTTTTTTGATTATGCTTCATGTCTCACATTTCGATTTTGAATGAACTGTTCAGTTGTTATCCCCTTACCCCACTGAGGGGGAGTAATAGAGATACTTGTCTGCGTGACTCTTATGCTTGCTTGCTTGTCTGCTTGCCTGCATACCTCATTTCATACTTCAGCTCGCATAGATGCGTCTCTATGTTATACATGTAAATAACATATTAAATAATCACATTGTCAGTCAGTTTTTATTCATGACAAT
Organism: Amorphophallus konjac; assembly: GCA_022559845.1. Lineage (NCBI taxonomy): Eukaryota > Viridiplantae > Streptophyta > Magnoliopsida > Alismatales > Araceae > Amorphophallus > Amorphophallus konjac. Next base: position 344,851,544 of record CM040121.1, read on the forward strand.
AGGGGGAGAATAATGTGCTCTTTAGCATAACATTTGCATATAGTTTAGTTTCTTTATACTCCATGTGCGTAGTTTGGTCATCCTGCATATAATTTTGAACAAAATTAAAAAATTGAGCATTTGCATATTTCAGTCATCTTGCACATTTTGTATATCTCAGTCATCTTGCACATATCTAAGCATCTGAACATATCTTCTTTCATGATAGGTTGATTGCTGGTTCGTGCACCATTCATATTAAAATTTCATTTTTGGTTGTTCCTCACATCCCCCCCCACTTTTTGATAATGCCAAAGGGGGGGAGAGTTTTGGGATGGCCACAATATATTGTCATCATCAAAAAGGGGGAGATTGTTGGGTTCACTGCGCTCCATCTGTGTCTTTGGTAATGGTTTTGATGATAACAATATATTGTGTGGTTTGCGTATGCTTTAAAGTGAACATATTGTGTGCTTGTTTAGTGGAAAACGTCTTCATGATAAACAAGGTAAATATGATGATATCTTGTTTTGCAGATACTGCTACTGGGTTGTGAAGCATGGTCCTTCATGTATATATCTTTGACTCATGCATCCTGCTCATGAGTCTTTGGAGGTTTAATGTGAAAGCTGTGTTTTTCAGCGGATTTTCAAATGGCTTCTATGCTTTCACATGTTGAATCAATCTCATTTGTTCATGTTGATAATGTTGAAATGTTGATATTTGGCATACTTATGTTGCTAGTTTGAGCGCAGATTGGTCTTGATTGAACTTTAAACTTCTGGACTGAAATTGCATTTCATAAGTAGCTTGGTTAAATTCCATGTGGAAATGGACTATTTGATATGCTTAGACTTTAGCATTTCTTGTGCTCAAACTTGTCAATAGGCTTTACACTACATGCACCGACCTGTCTTAGTGCTTTTCAAATGAGCACTGACCTACCATTGATGATTCTCAAATGTACAACGACCTGCTTCTTATATGCGCCGACCCTTGTGCTTTACAAAAGTGCACTGACCGTGTTTGTCTTTACATAACTTGCACCGACCTATCTTTGCACCGACCTGCCCTTGAATGTGCACCGATCCATAACCTCTACATAACATGCACCGACCTTGTTTTCATGCTTTACACTGTGTGCACTGACCTTGTCATATATGCACCGATCCTATTCTTTGGGTCTTTCACAATATGCATCGACTTTGTCATATATGCACCGACCCTGTCCTTTGGATTTTTCACAATGTGCACCGACCTTTCAATATATGCACTGACCCTGCTATACATATATATGCACCGACTTTGCCTTTGTGTTTTACACAATGTGCACCGACTTCATGCATACTATGCACGAACCTTGCGCATGCTATGCACAGACCCTGTCCATAACATGCACAGACCTTCATGTGCTTGGACTTGTGCATTTATCTGCATTACTTGAAGATCAACTTAAGTGATTTGTTTTCACCTAGTGCAGGTTCACATTGGCTTCAAACAAATGGATCCATGGTAAGATTTCATTTCTGAATCTGATCTATAGTTTCCATGAATGTGTTTGAAGTATTTCTCATGTATTTGGGTTGATCGGTTTTAACTTTTGTCTTCGGTTGCTTTTCTTCTGTGCGTTGACAGAAAGGCAAACAAAATGTGTCGACTCTAAGAGTCGACACTTTTTATCCTGGCTGGCTTTTCTCCTCTGTTGGCAGAACACCTTGAAAAGAGTGTCGACTCCAAGAGTCGACACTTCTTCTGGGTTGTCCAGATCGTGATTTGCGTATTGGGTTTCGAGGTCCCCATCTTATCATCCGTTTGGCTTGGCTTTTTACCCCATTACCCTTAGGATTTCACCCATCTATTGGGTATGTATTTGAAGGGTTTTTACAAGGGCTTTGTGGTCTTTTGTTATATATTCTAGCCCTATTTATATCCTGCGATCTCCATCGAAGGAGATATCACTGGCGCTAATCTTTTCTATTTTTTGCAGGAGAAAGAAGAACGTGGAGGAAGTGTTGCGCACCTTGAAGGAGAAGGAAGAAGGGGAGATGGCCATCTACGAGAAAACCTGCCGATCTGATTTCAATCTGAAGCGCGGTAGCTCCAGATTCCACCTGGGCGTCTCCATCGGTATTAGACAGCTTCTTCTCCATGATCGGATATCCTCAGCGCACTCATCCGTCTCGTCTACAAGCTTTCATTACAGATTTGAGGGGGAATCTTTCTTCTCTCATCTCTACTCTTTTATTTCAGAATAGATTGAAAGTTTGGGCTTTCATTGTATATCTTTTTATTTTGTCAAACTTAGAAGATTGCTGTGTGTGGGAGGAGCTGCGTCTCCGAGTGTGTGGTTTCATTACGGGGCGACTTTCCCTGAGCCAGTGTGAGAAGACGGAGCTACGTCACCGTGTGGTTTTTGAGTCCGGGGTGTGTTCCCCGACGTTGTGTGTTTGTGTGTGTGTGTGTGCTGTAGTGGCAGTGTTCTGGGGCTAGGCCCTGTGTGTGCATTACTGCGGAAGCAGCGTGTGTGGTGCTGGGGCTCGTCCCCGTTTTGCTACGATTTGTAGCGTGGCAGTGAAGCCTCACCGGGTTTGGTGAGGGGTGGACGTAGGGAGCCCGTCGTGGTCCCGAACCACCTAAAAATCTCCGTGTTGCATGTGGCTTGCCTGTGTGATTGTCCATTTCATCTACCTCCTTTCACAGGTCATTTGATAGGTTTTTATTCACTGCACCTCTACACATCACTTCATCCGCTATCCATTTTTGGCGTAGGTTCTATCATTCATTGCATAGATTATTCAAGTGAGATCATAAAGTTTGAGAGAACGCTTCTATCTCACGTCTATTTAGGCTAATCAACGTTGTTAATTTTAATTCCGCCGTAGTTAGTGGGGGTTGTTTTTAAAATCTGCCATCTCGTCAAGGGGAAAATTCAACCCCCCTTCTTGTCCACCATCTTGTCTGGGCCAACACCTATTGCGCATCACACTCGCCCCGTTGTGACACACGTTTTTTAGGAGACATAGAGATGGAGGTTGGGGAGGAGGCTGCGGCTGAGAAGTAGTGCTAGTCCATACTTCATCTGGGTAGGCTATGGATGATTATCTCCCTTATATGTATGGTTATGGGGGTGGTGGGCATGTGTGGACTCATGTTTATTTTGGAACAATGGATATGTACTCTTCTTTGGGAATTATGAATGGTTGAGATGTTATTTACATTTCATGTAATTGTGGTTTCTCTCTCTCATGCGAATGTATGCATGTTTATATATTTGTGCTTCCGCCATTCGTACGAAGTAATGCTTCAGGGTCCGATTAAAGAATTTTTTTTATGTCCATAAATTGGGAATCAGATCCCGGGGCATTACAGAGTGGTATCAGAGCACGAGAGAAAAACCATAGTTACGACCATTCCAATTATCCAAATAGTAGAAGATGTGATAGGCTAGAGTGAAAAAGGGTAGAGTATAATTTGAACCCGTTCAGAACAAACCCTCACATTTAGTGATTGTTGCCTTCTTAGAGCTATGCCGCAGAGAAGGCAAAGAGATCTTCCCCAGGCTGATGAGAGAGGATCGGGGGTGGATGACCCCAACATGGTGAATGATGGGGCTGTCAATGCTCCGGCAGTCGGGGGCGGACAAGTGCCCAATGCGGGAATTAATCTGGAAGTATTTATGTAGAGGACTGATACAGGCCATGCAACAGCAAATGTTACAACAACTAGCGCCTGCACCGCGCCATGACTTACCTGCACTTGATTGATTTTTGAGGTTGGCACCTCCTATGTTTAAGGGGGAGAGCCATCCAGAGGAGGCTGAGTCGTGGCTCAGCGAAATGGAGAAGGAATTTTGCGCGATGCAATGTCCCGAGGAAGAGAAGGTGATTTTGGTGGCCTATGTATTGCAAGATCAAGCTGACTTGTTGTGGAAGGCCAAGATGAGGGCCACCTTCGTGGACTACCACGATGGTGACTGTCATGCCCCGAGCGCAGAAGATACTCGGGGTCGTGGCCAGCTTATATAGAACCATTCAATCAGAGCAGTATACATATTTTTTTTTGACAAAAGACAGAGTGCTCAAAAGACTAAATAATGACTAAAATTTAATCTCTAAAATGATACCACTAGTCCAATATGACAATTCTTACAATTAACCAACTGATGACAAACATACATTATTCAAATCCAACTACTAGTCCTCAAGCCTTAACAAGTTTCAATCAACTAGACTGATATAACTGACATAGCTGACATAACTAGAAGTACAAGAAAAATGACTCTAGATAAGCAAAGACGTGGCTGGCTAATAGTAGACGATCGGTGACTCTAGCACTCTTCACTCGGTCTCATTCCCATCCGGGTGGTAGTCGCTATCCAAGTTACCTGAAAAATGAATTACATCTTAAGTTCGAGCAGTTTTTAAGTCGTTTACATGTTACGTGCAATGCAGGTATAGCTATGCATGCTAGACAAGCAAGAAAAATCATGAACTGTATAGAAGAATATAACATGGTTTCAAGTAGTAGCAAGTTGACAAGCGTTATATCAAGAACTTTATAGGAAGAATATTGTATGATTTCATGTACTATCAAATGTTTGCAAGATTCCCAGGAAGGCAAGGAACAAGTTCAAGCGAGTAAGAATCATGTTCAAGCTAGTAATATCATGTTCAAGCAAGTAATATCAAGTACGTGTAATTGGAATTGGCTATTTCAATCTAGCAAGTACTTTGCCCTTTTTCAGGCCACGCAAGTCAAGTAATCGCCCCCTTTTCGGGCCACGTAAGTCAAGTCAAGCAAGCAAGTAGTGTCGCGAGAGAGTATGTGTGGATGTGTCAAGTCTAGCAAGCAAGCAAGTACTTCGGTGCAATGCTAAAAACCGTAATCATTCAACTCCCATGGGCACAAGTACTTTTGGGCGCTCCTCCCAGGACCAGATAGGGCTCTATATGCATAGCATTTCATGTAATTCTTTCGACATCCACTCTCATTTATAGCCAATATAGAAGAATTTCAAAGTTTAACCATTGTAGAATATATAAGGTAGATTCCATGAATGGAGTTCAAGGATATTTTATCATGTATAGATGAGCTATGATTAAAACAACGCAAAACACGAGACAAGTCGCAACATTGGATGGAATTGGCACCTCAAAGGCTACCACAGGTCATTCAATTGGCGCCCTTCAGGCTATCATTATTTCTGGAATTGGCGCCCTCATTGCGGGGCGCCCAATTTGCGGACAGAACAGAGGCTTTATGAAGCCATTACTGAGGGGAAATGGCACCCAGAGGGCTGCCATTATTTCATAAAATGGCACCCTGGGGTCTGCCATTATTTAGGTAATGGGCACCCTGGACAGGGGCGCCCTGGACAGGGGTGCCCTTTCCCTCTGAAATTTTAGGAATCAGGCACCATTATGTAAATGGCGCCACTCTGTAGAGTCTTCATTTCTTGTAAATGACGCCCTAGGGGCTACCTTCATTTCATTAAATGGCACCCTAGGGGCTGCCATGTCTCAGGTAATGGGCGCCTGCTTAAAGGGGCGCGCATTCAGATATTCAGCATTTTTTTCTTTTTGATGCCTAAGGAATTGGCGCCCCTCTGCAGAGTCTTCATTTAAATGAAGACTCTACAGAGAGTCTTCAATTCTTTAAATGGCACCCTGGACAGGGGCGCCCTTTCTTCTGGGTGGTTTACACACCGAGTAGGTGCGTTCCAAGACACAAAACACTATTCATCAGGTCGAAAGTTCTCGGAATCAAGAAGTAAGGATATGGACATGTAGAGAAAAATAGCAGGATCATAGAATCATATTCACGCAAGAATTTAATGGTTTGGTTTTATAGATATTAATTTTATAAACATGGTGTTTATTAATTACTGGAAATGAATCAGTGACTGTGTGAAGGGTCTCTATTTAAAGGGTGCCCTTGCCTGGGGCGCCCCTTCAGGAAATGATGCCCAGGTGATGGGCGCCCTTTACCTGGGGGCTGAAAATTTGGATTTTTAGCACATGATGTATATTTAGTAAACATGCTATATATATTGAGCCTAAGCATGCTATGTTTTAAGACCGTAAAACTAGTGTAACAAGATATATTCGTATCTCGTAAAAGTAGTGTAACTAACTATGTATAAAATCTGTGTAACAGGCTATAGTTGATCTGCTTAAAACCCATGTAACATGCTATATATTTGGCCATAAAGCTAGTGTATATTTGATCTTAGTAAAGCTGTGTAATGGGCTATATAACATGGAAGATGAGTTATTCTAATTCTACGCATGCATGCTATGTTACCCTATTCAGCTGCTAGTTAAGCCAGATATTGAGAACACCTACCTTTTTGGAGGGGTATACGTGGTATAGGTGATAAGAATAAGAAATCCCAGCCAAGCCCTTCTCGTCTCTATAGCAGAGCTTCAGGGAATAAACAATAAGAGAGCCACACGTTCTCCGCCGTTGCAAAGCTCCTGCAGTAGGACGTAGAGTGTAGGAAAAAGATGCTCCTTCACGTCTTCCAAAAAAAAGAAGGGAGATATTCCCTTCTGCAGATAGTAGGATGACGACAGTAGTCTCTGCCCTCAATAGAGGGAATAGTTATAGGGAATAAAACCACAAGGTTCATTAGGAACAAGATCCTAAAACCTTGCTGTTAGTGTTCCCCTAGGGGTCCATTGGTCAGAGAAGGGTACCTTGCCAGCTAATTGAGGCTGTTCGTGTCTCAAGCCTTCTAGAAGGACTGTTGGAAATGGCGCCCTGGTATAGGGGCGCCCCTTAAATGGGTGGCCATGCCAGGGGGATTGGCGCCGTTGCATGAGGGCGCCCGTTCCCTTTGCTTTAGAAAAGGCTGGACCCTCTCTTCACGTGTTGGTCTTTAAGATGTATGCATATATTAATATATAATTGGTTGGTGGCCCCTGAAAGAAATGGCGCCCTTGTATAGGGGCTTTATTTTGGAGAATGGCACCCTGGTAAGGGGCGCCATTCCTTTTGGGTTGGAAAAAGAGAACCCCCATTACATACTCCCCATGTGTTGGCATTTAAGTGATGTTGGCCTTTGTATATTTATATAGTAGTCCTCACAAGGTATGTTAAAATTTTTTATAAGGCCTTCATGTAGGATTTTTTTATTTAGGAAGAAGTTCAATTTCTTTATCATTTTATCGGGGGTGCTACACCCTCCCCCACTTAAAGGAATTTGGTCCCCAAATTCAATTGCATATACGGAGATAGGAAGGGTGCGGAGTACTTATAGACTAGAATAGCTCCGAAAATCTTCTTTTCATTGATTCTTCGGTTTCCCATGTGGCTTCTTGTTCTAAGTATCGATTCCACTAGATTTTTACCATAGGGATCATCTTGTTCCTCAGAACTCGTACTTCTCGGTCAAGGATCTTCATTGGCTTTTGCTCATAGGTCAGGTCCTTTCGTATCCCGAAGTCAGTGTGATCAATGATATGGAAAGGATCATGCACATACTTCTTCCGCATAGAAATATGGAATATATTGTACACTTCTGATAGTTGTGGAGGCAAATCAATGTGATAAGTCACCTCGCCTACTCTTTCCAATACTTCGAATGGACCAATAAACCTCTGTGTTAGTTTACCCTTAATACCGAATCTTCTAATACCTCGGCCGGGAGATACCTTGAGAAAACCATGGTCTCCAACTTGAAATTTTAGATCTCTTCTCCTATTGTCCGCATGAGATTTTTGCCTGGACTGTGCTATTTTTAGCCTTTCTCGAATGAGGTGTATCTTTTCGGTAGAATCTCTTACCATATCTGGGCCTAGAATTTATTTTTCGCCGACTTCATCCTAGCATATTGGAGATCGGCAACTCCTGCCATAAAGTGTCTCGAAAGGTGTCATTTATATACTGGCTTGATAGTTGTTGTTATATGCAAACTCGGCTAGGGGTAAGTGGTCGTGCCAACTTCCACCAAAGTCTATAATACATGCCCTCAACATGTCTTCAACAACTTGATTTGTCATTTTGGTTTGTCCATCTGTCTGGGGATGGAAAGCAGTACTGAAGTTGAGTTTCTTCCCCAGAGAGTGTTGTAGACTCTTCCAGAAATGAGAGGTAAAGCATGGGTCTCGGTCAGATACAATTGACACAGGGACTCCATGCAATCTAACCATCTCCTTGATATACAGGGCAACAAGTACATCAATCGACCATCAACTTTTGACGGGCAAGAAAAGAGCCGATTTAGTTAAATGGTTGATGATTACCCAAATTCCATCATGTCTGCTCCTAGACTTAGGCAAGCCCATGATAAATTCCATGCCGATGTCTTCCCACTTCCACTTGGGAATATCTAGTGGGTGTAGTTTTTCAGCGGGTTTCTAATGTTCCGCCTTTACTTGTTGGCATGTCAGGCAACGAGATAAAAAGTCTGCTACCTCCCTCTTCATATTAGGCCACCAGAAAGTTCTTTTCAAGTCTTGATACATTCTAGTGGCTCTGGGGTGAATAGTGTATCTCGTCCTGTGAGCTTCTTCAAGAATCTTCTTCTTCAGCTCAAGACAATCTGGTACACATGTTCGTTCATGGAATAGCAATCTACCATCAGGTGCTAGCTTGAAATCGAGTCTCTCGTCCAGCTTGTCCTTTATTTCCACCAGTGCAGGATCTTCTTCTTGTAGCTTCTTAATTTCAGGTAGTAAATCCAAATGTAGACTCATGTGAGATAGAATAATACACATGTTCTTCTCATCTGTACTAATATTAAGCTCAGAGAATTTCTCCAACAACTTCCATTCTTGAATCATACAACATGCCAATACTACTCTCGGCTTTCGACTAAGGGCATCAGCTACGGAATTACCCTTACCAAGATGGTATTGTATAGTGAAGTCAAAATCTTTGAGATATTCGAGCCAACGCCTTTGCCGCATGTTCAGCTCATTTTGGGAGAATAAATATTTGAGACTTTTGTGATCGTAGTATACTGTGAATTATTCTCCGTAGAGATAGTGTCTCCAGATCTTTAAGGCAAATACCACCGTAGCTAGCTCTAAATTATGCACCGGGTAGTTCTCTTCATGTTTCTTTAATTGCCAGGAAGAGTATGCAATAACTCTTCCATTTTACATCAATACACACCCGAGGCGAATACCAGAAGCATCGGTATATATCTCGTACTTCTCTCCTTCAATTGGCAATGATAAGACTGGAGCAGTGGTCAAGAGATCCTTCAAAGCTTGGAAACTCTTCTCATAGTCTTCATTCCACTCATAAGGCACTTCCTTACAGGTTAACCTGGTGAGAGGAACAATAATTTTTGAGAAGTCCTTGATGAAACGCCGGTAGTAACTAGCTAGACCCAAGAAGCTTCGAATTTTCGTTGCATTTGTTGGTCGTTCCCAATTCTTCACGGCCTCGACCTTTGAAGGGTCGAAGGAAATTCTGTTCTTCGAGACTACATGACCCAAGAAGGATACTTCCTCGAGCCAGAACTTTCACTTGCTAAATTTGGCATATAATTTATTTTCATTTAATATTTGTAATACCTTCCTCAGATGTTCCTCATGGCCTTCTTTGGACTTTGAATAGATCAGAATATCATCAGTGAAGACCACAATAAATTGGTCTAAGTATGGCCTAAATATGCTGTTCATTAACTGCATAAAGGCTGCAAGGGCATTTGTTAGTCCGAAAGACATAATAGTAAATTCGTAATACCCATACCTGCTTCGGAATGCAGTTTTATGAATGTCTTCTTCTTTGATCTTCAATTGGTGGTAACCAGAACGAAGATCAATCTTGGAGAAGTATGTAGCTCCAGATAATTGATCAAACAACTCATCAATTCTTGGCAGCGGGTACTTGTTCTTGATTGTAAGCTGGTTTAGCTATCGATAATCGATGCAAAGTCTCATTGTTTCATCCTTCTTCTTGATGAATAGCACGGGTGCTCCCCATGGGGAAGTACTCGGCCTCATGAAACCTTTTTTCAATGACTCCATCAGCTACTCTTTTAGCTCCTTTAGCTCAGCAGGGGACATTCTGTAAGGTGCCTTAGAAATAGGACCAGCACCAGGAACAAGGTCGATTGTGAACGACACTTCCCGCTCAGGGGTAAGCCGGGCAATTCTTTTGGAAAAATGTTGGGAAAATCTCGAACTACACGGTGTCTTCAAGTTTAGACTCATCAACTTCCGTGGCAGTCACAAATGCTATGAAAGCCATACATCCCTTACTTATGAGTTTACTAGCTCGGAGAGCTGAGATAAGAGGTGATCTATTCCGAGGGCTAGTGTAAACCAACTCTGGGAAATCCACGAAAGTTACCTTGTCATGCCGGCAATCTACAGTTGCTTGGTATGTGGATAACTAGTCGGCACCTAGTATGACATCATACCCCTTCATATCTAGACATATCAGGTTGACATGTAGATTGTTTCCTCCAACCATAACCTTACAGTTTGGGTAGTGATGTATGATATCTGACTCATTCCCAAGAGGTGTAGATATGACCAGATCTAACAGTTCTGGTTTCTTATAAAATGAAGTAGCAAATTTCTTGGAAACGAATGAATGAGTTGCTCCGGTATCAAATAAAACTAGAGCAATCTTAGAACAAATAGTTAGTGTACCTTCCACGATTCCACCTTCTGTTAGTTCCGTCTCTTGGAGAGCTTGCAGATGGCCTTGTTTCTTTGTCGGACGCTTCTTGTCTTTAGTGGCTTGCTCATTCATCAATGGGCAATCAGGAATTCAATGTTCACGGCTTCCACATCAGAGACACACTCCCAGTTTCCTCCAACATTCCTCGATCTTGTGGCCGACTTTGTCACAATACTTACAAATTTCCTTAGAAGGTGTAGTGGTGGAAAAAGGCTTGTCATTCTTTTGAAACTTCTTTCCCTTGGAGGACTCCCCTCCATTGAAGAACTGCTTCTTGTTGAATGATGATTTAAAATTTCCCGGGCCTGTGACAGGTTCCTTCTTGTCCTTTCCCGAATCCTTTCAGATAATTCGGTGGCATCTTCTAGCAATTGGGCACGCCGAACCATTTTTGAATAGACTTGGATGTCCATCGGTGCAACTTGTGTAATATAGTGGGGCCAAAGCCCGTTAAGGAACCTTCTAGCCTTCATCTTTTTAGTACACACCAAGTGGGGTGCATACCTAGACAGTCTTGGGAACTGGGCCTCATACTCGACCACTTTCAGGGTTCGTTGTTTTAGTGTTACAAATTCCGCGGCCTTCTTCTCCTGAATTCGGTCGGAGAAGTACTTGTTGTTGAAATGTTCAACAAAGTCATCCCATGTGACATGGTCATCAGGCAATGTTGCTTCTACGGATTCCCACCAACCTCGAGCGTCCCGCTCCAGTTGGAATACAGCAAGTAAAACCCTTTCCTCATCCGTGCATTGCATTACACGGAAAATCATGTCAATCTCCTTTAACCAGTTTTCAGCAAATTCGGGGTCAGACGAACCCGCGAACCTTGGTGGGTTCATGTTGCGGAAACCTCTGTGGAGATCACCAGCTCCACGGTTAGCACCACCTTGCGCCACTTGCTGTAGCGCCTGCGTAAGACCTTACACGGTGCACTGCATCTCGTGCCATTATGCTCTTTCAGTGGCCATTATCCTACAAGAAAATGTAACTAAGTATAATAAGATCAAACGTCGTTATAGAACTTAATTGAACTTAACCCATGGCACTATCCGTCTCACCGGGGGTAGGGAGTAAACCTATCCTTGGACTTGGGTTTTGACTTGGGTTTCCTAGATTTCGATTGTGACTTTTAATTTTCCTAGAAAATTGAAATTCTAGGCTCTGATACCACGAAAACTGTCACGCCCCGAGCGCGGAAGATATCCACGGTCGTGGCCAGCTTATATAGAACCATTCAATCAGAGCAGTATACATTTTTTTTTGACAAAAGACAGAGTGCGCAAAAGACTAAATAATGACTAAGATTTAATCTCTAAAATGATACCACTAGTCCAAGATGACAATTCTAACAATTAACCAACTGATGACAAACATACATTATTCAAATCCAACTACTAATCCTCAAGCCTTAACAAGTTTCAATCAACTAGACTGATATAACTGACATAGCTGACATAACTAGAAGTACAAGATAAATGACTCTAGATAAGCAAAGATGTGGCTCGCTAATAGTAGATGATCAGTGACTCTAGCACTCTTCACTCGGTCTCATTCCCATCCGGGTGGTAGTCGCTATCCAAGTTACCTGAAAAATGTTAGAATTGCAACTAGGTGAGCGAATCGCTCAGTAGGAATTACATCTCAAGTTCGAGCAATCTTTAAGTCGTTTACATGTTACGTGCAATGCAGGTATAGCTATGCATGCTAGACAAGCGAGAAAAATCATGAACTGTTGACGGGATCGGCAAGCGGCTTCAATAAAATTATCAAATAGATATTCATGTTTTAGTTGTCTCATGTTTATGTTTTAGTTGTCTCATGTTAATTGGGCCATATGTATGGGCCGAATGGGTCATGTTTTATGTTTTGTAGTAATTATGTCTCCAACTATTATGTAAGAGTCTTTTTTTTATTTTGTGTCTTTTAGTCTTCCTAAGAGAGTTATGATGAGTAGGTGTTAGGTGTTAGGTGAGTTGTCTTTTGGTCTTCTTAGTGCAGTCTATATAAGTGTCATGTAACCTCTCTTTTAAAATAATGAAGTGAATCAACAATATTTGGAAAACTACCTCCAACATGAGGTCCCTTACCCTCCTTCTATCTCTCTCTCTTTGGAGTGGATTCTCCAATATTCTCTCTCTCTCTAGGAGTGGATTCTCCTGAGTTCTTTCTTTCTCTCTAACTTCTCTCTCTCTCTCTCTAAGGGGTGGATTCCCCTCTCTCTCTCTCTCTCTCTCTCATTATCTCTCTCTTTCTCTAAGGGGTGCGCCCCTTTCTCTCTCCTCCCCCTCCCAACCACTTTCTCTCTCTTCCCCTCCCCAATAACTCTTTCCCTAGTTCCCACACCCTTCCATTAACTCACCCCAACCCCAAGAGCTCTCCTCCAATCCTCTCCTCACCTCCCAACCCCCAAATACCCCACTCTCCTTCCCCATGTATCCCACCACCTTCCCAAGGCTAAAATAACTCCTCCCAAGGCCCAAATTTGAAATTCCCTCCCTCTCCCATTCCCCCCACACCCTAGGTCGCCCAACTCCAGCCCCAACCCAGCCAAGGTCGCCCTCCCCTTCCCTCCATCTCATTCCACCACCATTTGCCACCTCAATGTTTCAACTTCATTGCAGGTCGCAGGCAACAAATTTGGTCCTAGAATCTGCATCATCTCCGGCATTTCCCTGAATCTTCTAGTGGCAAGGCATACATCACTGGAAAGGTCATCCAGAGAGCTTTCCAAGCGAGGTGGTTTCGTCTCCATCCGAGTACCGGGCAGATCAGAAGGTCCATTCTCCCTCGACTGCGCAAAACTGCTCGGACAGAAGACCAGAGCCGGAGTGGAAGATCTGCAGTGGCCAACCTCTTGGGAATCTGAGCAGGAGTTCTTCATCAAAAATCTTCTACTCTGATCTTCTTTCATCCCCAAGAAGCAGAGCTCCGTTTGGCATCCGGATCCAGAAGTTATCAATTTTCTCCCACCGGGCATGCAATTCTGCTTCCACTCTGTCGGCATCGACCACCTTCAGTGTTCAAGCTCTACCGGCTATCTCTGACCATATCTGGCAGCCCATCAGTTTCATTGCAAAGACGACTTGTCAACGGAACCAACGACTTCAGCGGTGCCTGATTCCGAGCTCGGGAGCGGTCGTAGCATCCTCGTCTTCCCACTGCTGAGAACCTGTTACAGTCTGCGCAACAGACCTGCCACTCTGTTCAACCGTCTGCCCCGACCAGAATCGGCGTCCACAGAAATCAAGAAAATTCTGGTGTCTTCCCGGTCTAGGTGCGAAGAGTTTCCCACTAGTTTTGTCTTCAGCAAAAATCCGGAGTGGCCGCAGTGTCAAGAGAACCGACTATCTGTCCTGAAGCGTAGAGAGTGGACAGCATCGGCATCGGTGGCCTTTTCATCACTTCTAGCTCGAATTCTCCTCCCCGCTTGGTGTCACATCAAAATGGTATCAGAGCAAGTCATCCGATTTGTCCCAACAAGTCGGGGTCCTGCAGTTTGAGATTCGAGAATCAAGGTTCGAGGTCGAACCTTCTCCAAGTGGAGGGGTTTGACGGGATCGGCAAGCTGCTTCAACAAAATTATCAAATAGATATTCATGTTTTAGTTGTCTCATGTTTATGTTTTAGTTGTCTCATGTTAATTGGGCCATATGTATGGGCCTAATGGGTCATGTTTTATGTTTTGTAGTAATTATGTCTCGAACTATTATGTAAGAGTCTTTTTTTTATTTTGTGTCTTTTAGTCTTCCTAAGAGAGTTATGATGAGTAGGTGTTAGGTGTTAGGTGAGTTGTCTTTTGGTCTTCTTAGTGGAGTCTATATAAGTGTCATGTAACCTCTCTTTTAAAACAATGAAGTGAATCAAAAATATTTGGAAAACTACCTCCAACATGAGGTCCCTTACCCTCCTTCTATCTCTCTCTCTTTGGAGTGGATTCTCCAATATTCTCTCTCTCTCTAGGAGTGGATTCTCCTGGGTTCTTTCTTTCTCTCTAACTTCTCTCTCTCTCTCTCTAAGGGGTGGATTCCCCCCCCTCTCTCTCTCTCTCATTATCTCTCTCTTTCTCTAAGGGGTGCGCCCCTTTCTCTCTCCTCCCCCTCCCAATCACTTTCTCTCTCTTCCCCTCCCCAATAACTCTTTCCCTAGTTCCCACACCCTTCCATTAACTCACCCCAACCCCAAGAGCTCTCCTCCAATCCTCTCCTCACCTCCTCACCTCCCAACCCCCAACTACCCCACTCTCCTTCCCCATGCATTCCACCACCTTCCCAAGGCTAAAATAACTCCTCCCAAGTTCCAAATTCAAAATTCCCTCCCCTTTCCCATTCCCCCCACACCCTAGGTCGCCCAACTCCAGCCCCAACCCAGCCAAGGTCGCCCTCCCCTTCCCTCCATCTCATTCCACCACCATTTGCCACCACAATGTTTCAACTTCATTGTAGGTCGCAGGCAGCAAATTTGTTCCTAGAATCTGCATCATCTCTAGCATTTCCCTGAATCTTCTGGGGGCAAGGCATACATCTCTGGAAAGGTCGTCCAGAGAGCTTTCCAAGCGAGGTGGTTTCGTCTCCATCCGAGTACCGGGCTGATCAGAAGGTCCATTCTCCCTCGACTGCGCAAAATTGCTCGGACAGAAGACCAGTGCCGGAGTGGAAGATCTGCAGCGGCCAACCTCCTAGGCATCTGAGTAGGAGTTCTTCATCAAAAATCTTCTACTCTGAGTCTTCTTTGATCCCCAAGAAGCAGAGCTTCGTTTGGCATCCGGATCCAGAAGTTATCAATTTCCTCCCACCGGGCATGCAGTTCTACTTCCACTCTATCGGCATCGACCACCTTCAGTGTTCAAGCTCTACCGGCCATCTCCGACCATATCTGGCAGCCCCGTCAATTTCGTTGCAAAGACGACTCGTCAACGGAACCAATGACTTCAGCGGTGCCTGATTCTGAGCTCAGGAGCGGTCGCAGAATCCTCATCTTCCCACTGCTGAGAACCTGTTACAGTCTGTGCAACAGACCTGCCACTCTGTTCAACCGTCTGCCCCGACCAGAATTGGCGTCCACAGAAATCAAGAAAATTCTGGTGTCTTCCCGGTCCAGGTACGAAGAGTTTCCCACTAGTTTTGTCTTCAGAAAAAATCCGGAGTGGCTGCAGTGTCAAGAGAACCGACTGTCTATCCTGAAGCGTAGAGAGTGGACAGCATCGGCATCGGTGGCCTTTTCATCACTTCTAGCTCGAAGTCCCCTCCCCGCTTGGTGTCACATCAACTGTATAGAAGAATATCACATGGTTTCAAGTACTAGCAAGTTTACAAGCAAGATATCAAGAACCTTATAGGAAGAGTATTGTATGATTTCAAGTACTATCAAATGTTTGCAAGATTGTCAGGAAGGCAAGGAACAAGTTCAAGTGAGTAAGAATCATGTTCAAGCTAGTAATATCATGTTCAAGCAAGTAATATCAAGTACGTGTAAATGGAATTGGCTATTTCAATCTAGCAAGTACTTTCCCTTTTTCGGGCCAGACAAGTCACGTAATCGCCTCTTTTTTGGGCCACGCAAGTCAAGTCAAGCAAGCAAGTAGTGTCACGAGAGAGTAAGTGTGGATGTGTCAAGTCTCACAAGCAAGTAAGTACTTCGGTGCAATACTAAACACCGTGATCATTCAACTCCCATGGGCACAAGTACTTTCAGGCGCTCCTCCCAAGACCAGATCGGGCCCTATATACATAGCATTTCATGTAATTCTTTCGACATCCACTCTCATTTATAGCCAATATAGAATTTCAAGGTTTAACCATTGTAGGATATATAAGGTAGATTCCATAAATGGAGTTCAAGGACATTTTATCATGTATAGATGAGCTTTAATTAAAACAATGCAAAACACGAGACAAGTCGCAAAACTGGATGGAATTGGCACCTTAAAGGCTGCCACAGGTCATTGAACTGGCACCCTTCAGGCTGTCATTATTTCAAGAATTGGCGCCCTCACTGTGGGGCGCCCAATCTACGGACAGAACAGATGTTCTGTGAAGCCATTACTCAGGGGAAATGGCACCCAGAGGGTTGCCATTATTTCATAAAATGGCGCCCTGCGGTCTGCCATTATTCAGGTAATGGGGCGCCTGGACAGGGGCGCACTTTCCCTCTGAAATTTCAGGAATCAGGCACCATTATGTAAATGGTGCCCCTCTGCATAGTCTTTATTTAAATGAAGACTCTGCAGAGAGTCTTCATTTCTTGTAAATGGCACCCTAGGGGCTGCCTTCATTTCATTAAATGGCACCCTAGGGGCTGCCATGTCTCAGGTAATGGGCGCCTACTTAAAGGGGCGCCCATTCAGGTTTTCAGCATTTTTTTCTTTTTAATCCCTAAGAAATTGGCACCCCTCTGCAGAGTCTTCAATTCTTTAAATGGCGCCCTAGAGAGGGCGCCCTTTCTTCTAGGTGGTTTACACACCGAGCAGGTGCGTTCCAAGACACAAAACACTATTCATCAGGTCGAAAGTTCTCGGAATCAAGAAGTAAGGATATGGACAGGTAGAGAAAAATATCAGGATCACAGAATCATACTAATGCAAGAATTTAATGGTTTGGTTTCATAGATATTAATTTTCTAAACATGGTGTTTATTAGTTACTGGAAATGAATCAGCAACTGTGTGAAGGGTCTCCATTTAAAGGGCACCCTTGCCTGGGGCGCCCCTTCAGGAAATGGCACCTAGGTGATGGGCGCCCTTTACTTGAGGGCTGAAATTTTGGATTGTTAGCACATGCTATATATTTAGTAAGCATGGTATATATATTAGACATAAGCATGCTATGTTTTAAGACCGTAAAACTATTGTAACAAGATATATTCGTATCTCGTAAAAGTAGTGTAACAGACTATGTATAAAATTGGTGTAACATGTTATAGTTGATCTGCTTAAAACCCGTGTAACATGCTTTATATTTGGCCGTAAAGCTAGTGTATATTTGATCTCAGTAAAGCCGTGTAATGGGCTATATAACGTGGAAGATGAGTTATTCTAATTCTACACATGCATGCTATGTTACCCTATTCAGCTGCTAGTTAGGCCAGATCTTGAGAACACCTACATTTTTGGAGGGGTATACGTGGAACAGGTGATAAGAATAAGAAATCCTAGCCAAGCCCTTCTCATCTCTACAGCAGAGCTTCAGGGAATACACAATAAGAGAGCCACACATTCTCCACCACCGCAAAGCTCCAGCAGCAGGACGTAGAGTGTAAGAAAAAGATGTTCCTTCACGTCTTCCAAAGAAAAGAAGGGAGATATTCCCTTCTGTAGATAGCAGGATGACGACAGTAGTTTCTGCCCTCAATATAGGGAATAGTTATAGGGAATAAAACCACAAGGTTCATTAGGAACAAGATCCTAAAACCTTGCTGTTAGTGTTCCCCTAGGGGTCCATTGGTCAGAGAAGGGTACCTTGCCAACTAATTGAGGTTGTTCGTGTCTCAAGCCTTCTAGAAGTACTGTTGGAAATGGCGCCGTGGTATAGGGGCGCCCCTTAAATGGGTGGCCATGCCAGGGGGATTGGCACCCTTGCATGAGGGCGCCCTTTCCCTTTGCTTTAGAAAAGGCTGGACCCTCTCTTCACATGTTGGTCTTTAAGATGTATGCATATATTAATATATAATTGGTTGGTGGGCCGTGAAGGAAATGGCGCCCTTATATAGGGGCTTTATTTTGGAGAATGGCACCCTGGTAAGGGGCGCCCATTCCTTTTGGGTTGGAAAAAGAGAACCCCCATTACGTACTCCCCATGTGTTGGCATTTAAGTGATGTTGGGCTTTGTATATTTTTATAGTAGTCCTCACAAGGTATGTTTAAATTTTTTATAAGGCCTTCATGTAGGATTTATTTATTTAGGAAGAAGTTCAATTTCTTTATCATTTTATCGGGGGTGCTACAGTGACATATTATGGGAATAGTTCCTAGCTGTCTTCCGAGAAAAGTATTTCCCCAAACTTGTGCGAGATGCTAAGGAGCAAGAATTCTTGAGCCTCGAGCAAGGAAACATGACGGTAGCTGACTATGAGGCTAGATTCTCTGCTTTAGGTCAATATGCTCCACACATATTCGATAACGCACGTCGAAAGGTGAAGAAATTCGTCAGCAGTCTGCATAGCAGCGTCCGACGCTATGTTGCAACCCAGGACTATGACTCCTACACAACGGCATTGAGGCTTGCTCATCTAGTCGAGCGAGAAAATGCAAGGTAATAACTGAAACCATAAAGATTTAGGGGACATATAAGGTTAAGTTCTAACAAATGTCCATGTATAGGTTCACTGAGGAGCAGAAGACGTCGGGCAAAAGGCCTATGCTGATAGGAGGGAGGTGAGACAAGGAAAAGGTGGCACGCCAATGACCAGTACTGAGGGAGGGACTGGGGGTTCCATTTTGTGTCCATTGTGGGCACAACCATCCGAGACAGGAATGGTGGAGGGCAAAAGGCAAGTGCTATGAATGCGGCGAGGCCGGACACATTGTGAGGAACTGCCCCAAGAAGGCCCAGCAGAAGCCAATTCCCCAGCAGGAGAAGATTTAGTACAGAGGGCGAGTCTATGCACTGATGCAAGAAGAGGCAGACAATACCCCTACCATGGCTGAAGGTACGCTTCTTGTGCATAATGTTTATGCGAAGGTCTTGTTTGACCCGGGGGCTACACACACATTCATATGCACTAGTGTTTTTAATCAACTGAAGAATAGACCCCAGGCCACATTCTTCGGGGAAATGTTAGTTAGTACACCGACCGGGAAACAAGTCCACACCAAGCTTGTGATCCCCACTATTGAGGTCAAAATCTACGGGAGAAGGTTTCTGGGGGAAGCATACATCCTAGATATGGCCGATTTTGATCTCATTCTGGGAATGGACAGGTTAGACAAACACTACGCTCTCTTGGACTGTCGTCGGAAGAGAGTGATTTTGCAGGAGCCGGGGAAGAAGACATTCTTCTTTCAATGTCCTAAGGACAAGTCCGGGAGAATGATGGTATCAGCTATCCAAGCTTCCAAGCTGATCAGTAGAAGATGTGACTATTTCTTGGCTAGTGTGGTGCTTGAAGAAGGCTCTGTCAAGATTTTGGAGGACTTGGATATAGTCTGAGAATTTCCTGATGTATTTCCCGAAGATCTACCAGGACTACCACCAGCTCAAGAGGCGGACTTCTCTATTGAGCTAGTGCCGCGCACCGCACCCATCTCCGTTCCACCATACCGGATGGCTCTGGCAGAACTTGCCAAACTCAGGAAGCAATTACAGGAATTGCTAGACAAAGGCTTCATCAGGCCCAGCGTGTCTCCATGGGGAGAACCAGTCCTATTCGTGCAGAAGAAGGATGGGACCATGCGGCTGTGCATTGATTACCGCAAGATTAACCAGGCCACCATAAAGAACAAGTACCCTCTACCGAGGATTGAAGGGTTATTTGACCAATTATCATCTGCCAAGTTCTTCTCCAAGATTGATCTGAGGACAGGTTATCACCAAATCAGAATCAAGCCCAAAGATGTGTCGAAGACGGCCTTCAGGACTCGGTATGGCCACTACGAATTCTTAGTAGTACCATTCAGGTTGACCAATGCATCGGCTATATTCATGGAACAGATGAATCAGATCTTCCACCCTTATCTAGATCAGTTTGTCATGGTCTTTATAGAAGACATCCTGATATATTCTGTCAGTCAGGAGGAGCATTGGCAGCACTTGAGAGAGGTTCTATAGACCCTCAGGGAGAACAAATTCTTCGCCAAATTCAGCAAGTGTGAATTTTGGCTAGATTGGGTTATGTTTCTCGGACATGTTATATCCGGGAACGGCATATCGGTGGACCCTAGCAAGGTAGAAGCAGTGTCAAAGTGGGAAGCACCGAAGACAATCATGAAGATTAGAAGCTTCCTTGGTCTGGCTGGATACTACCACCGGTTCATCGAAGGTTTCTCCACCATTGCAGCCCCAATGACCAAGTTGACCAAGAAAAAAGTGAAATTTATCTGGTTTGAGGAGTGTGAAGATAGTTTTCAGATGCTCAAGGAAAAGTTGACTTCGGCCCCAGTGTTGGCGCTCCCTCAAGGGGATGATGACTTCACTGTTTATACAGATGCCTCTAAGATCAGCCTCGATTGTGTACTAATGTAAAATGGCCGAGTGATCACCTATGCCTCAAGACAGTTAAAGGACCATGAGAAGAACTACTCCACTCATGACCTGGAAATGGCAGCAGTGGTCCACGCTTTGCGCATCTAGAGACACTATTTATATGGGGTTTGGTTTGAGGTTTTCACCGACCATCAGAGCCGCAAGTACATATTCACTCATAAGGAACTCAATTTGAGGCAAAGGAGATGGGTCGAGCTATTGAAAGACTATAACTTTGCCTTACAGTACCATCCAGGCAAGGCAGATGTGGTGGCAGATGCTCTCAGCCGTAAATTGATGGCGTTGAGTTTGCATCGAGAGTGGGATATGATGGAGGGTGTGATCGAATCACGACCCGAGAAAAGTAAGCAATTCGGCCTCTTGGCTGGGTTGTCGGCTAGACCTACATACTTAGATAGAATTGCTAAGGTGCAAAAATAGGACATGGCATTGAAGAAGCAACTGAATAATGAGGACTTCAAAGTCGGGATTGATGGACTGATCATATTCCGAGGAAGGATTTGTGTACAAGATGATGTGGAGTGAAAGAAGGACTTGATGCGGGAGGCTCATAGGTCAAAATTCTCCATCCCCCCGGGAAGCACTAAGATGTTTCAAGATATGAAGAGGATGTATTCGTGGCCAAGAATGAAGTAAGACATAGCAGAGTTCGTGTCCAAATGTCTCACTTGTCAACAAGTGAAGATTGAGCATCAAAGACATGGCGGTCCTCTCCAGACCATTGAGATGGCACAATGGAAATGGGAACAAATCACCATGGACTTTGTGACTGGTCTATCCATGACAAGAAGGAAGCATGATACCATCTGGGTAATTGTGGACAGATTCACAAAGACTGCACACTTTCTACCCATCAATAAATAGACTCCCATCGAATCCTTAGCGAACCTGTTCATCGCCAAAATCATTCTGTTACATGGTACACCCTTATCTATCATCTCTGATCGGTACCCTCGATTCACTACAAGGTTCTGGAAGAGTTTGCAGTAGGCTATGGGGACAGAGTTGTGGCTCAGCTTGACATTTCATCCTCAGACCGATGGGCAATCCGAGCATACTATCCAAACTCTAGAAGATATGCTGAGGGCATGCAGTATTGAATGGAGGGGGAACTGGGACAATCATTTACCCCTGATAGAATTTGCATACAACAATAGTTACCATTCCGCCATCGGAATGGCACCTTATGAAGCGCTCTATGGGCGGCCATGTAGGTCACCAGTGTGTTGGTATGAAGCTGGCAAGAAGCAACTGTTTGGGCCACAGTTGGTACAGGACTACTCGGAGAAGATATCTATGATCCGGTAGCGACTCCACATAGCCCAGAGCCTTTAGAAAAGTTATGTAGACCAGCGGCGGAGAGAGTTGACATTTGCAGAAGGGGACCATGTGTTCCTAATGGTGTCTCCTACCAAGGGAGTCATGCGATTTGGAAAGAGGGGTAAGCTCAGTCCCAGATATATCGGGCCTTTTGAGATTTTACAAAGAGTCGGCGAGGTGGCTTATCGACTTGCACTTCCGCCCGCTCTGTCGCATGTACATCCGGTCTTTCACATCTCCATGCTCAAGAAGTATGTGCCGGATGCCTCACATGTTATAGAATATGAGCCCTTGGAGGTTCGAGCAGACTTGTCTTATGTGGAGCAGCCCAACGAGATCGTTGACTGGAAGGAACAAGTATTGAGAAATAAAACCATCTGGCTGGTAAAGCTGTTTTGGAGGAATTCTCATTCCGAGGAACCAACTTGAGAGCTGTAGGACAAGATGTGCCAAGAATACCCTCAACTATTTAGTAAGTAAAAGTTTCCTTTTAAAGAAATTTCTCAAGTCAATTTCGAGGATGAAATTATTTTCAAGGGGGAGAGGATGTTATGACCGTAAATTGGGTACTGGCCCAATTGAGTATAATTCGGGCCCATGAACTCAACAAGCTAAAATCTAGACAGATTATGGAAGAATCTTTAAGAAATTCATAACTTTGCTTGTGATAGATGAAATGACCCGAAACCTAAGCCATAATTTCGAATTGGGTGTCAGCCACATCTTCTATGTTGAGGTTGAATCCAAATTCCACCGGGATACTAGAGTTATACTCAAATTATCTCGGGCTACTGAAAGGTCACAGCTGGAACGGGGGAAAATAAATATTAATATTGCAAAAATCATAACTCATGCTAGGGATACTTAAATACGATGAAACCATGACCCAAAGTTATATCTGAAAGTTGTCTTTATTTCATCTGAAGACACCCCAACCCAAATCCCAACAAAAAAGCACACCCACTCGCATTTATGACCAAGTAGATGAAGGGTCGCGACTGGAATGGGGGAGAATGAATATTAATATTGCAAAAATCATAACTCATGCTAGGATTGATGTGACTCGATGAAACTATGACCCAAAGTTAGATTAAGAAGTCCTCTTGATTTCATATGAAGATGTTCCAACCAAATTCCCATCATGAGTGCACGCCCACTAGCACTTATGACCAGTGGTAGAAGGGTCACACCTGTTCAAACCCGAAGGGGTCCTTGGCATTAACTCCTCTTCAAACCAGCGACCTTGGGGGCTAGACTGAGCCTTGTAGGACATGGAAAAAGTTCTTGGGAGGCTAGAAATCTATATAAGGAGGTAGGTTTCATGGGTAGTAAGCCTTTAGCAACACCTATTTTCAATTTTCTACCATCTATGCTTCCACTTGTGTAAGAAAGAGAGGTGAGGGACCTTGGCCCTGCGTAGGAGGGCAGACCTATAGTTTCTAGGATGACGGGCAAAGTCTTGGGAGGATCTAGGGTGTGGATCTCATCCCCGGATTGAAAGGTGAAGCTTAGGAGAATCTGGGGTGTGGATATCATCCCCGGATCGTCGGTTTAACATTTCAAGGTAGGCACATAACCTCAAATTTTAGGAGTCAACGATGTATTAGAATGATTTCAAAATATTTTTTACACTTCAAAGTGGGACTAAGGGCCTGTGGGATAGACCACCATGTTCATTTTCTATTTTTTTTCATCAAGTTACGAGCTTTCGTGAGTTTCCTCTGAGTCTCTATCGAAGTGCATTCCTTGGGAAGGTTAGAGCAGTCCCTGGACAGGTTAGTATAAGGTTGATGCACCTGGGGAACAGGTCAGTATAAGGTCAATGCACATGGGGGACAGGTCAATATAAGGTCAATGCACCCTGGGGGACATGTCAGTATAAGGTCGATGCACCTGGCGGACCGGTCAGTATACGATCGATGCACTTGGGGGACAGGTCAGTATAAGGTCGATGAACATGGGGGACATGTTAGTGTAAGGTCAATGCACATGTGGAGCAGTCCATGCTAAGGTCGATACACATGTAGTGCAGGTCTCTGGTAAGGTTGATGCACATGTAGTGTAGGTCCCTGGTAAGGTCGATGCACATGTGGTGCAGGTCCTTGGTAAGGTCGATGAACATGTAGTGTAGGTCCCTGGTAAGGTCGATGCACATGTAGAGCAGGTCCCTAGTAAGGTCAATGCACATGTAGTGCAGGTCCCTAGTAAGGTCGATGCACATGTAGAGTAGGTCCCTGGTAAGGTCGATGCACATGTAGTGCAGGTCCCTAGTAAGGTCGATGCACATGTAGTACAGCTCCCTGGTAAGGTCGATGCACATGAGGTGCAGTCTCT
Source organism: Amorphophallus konjac (assembly GCA_022559845.1). NCBI lineage: Eukaryota > Viridiplantae > Streptophyta > Magnoliopsida > Alismatales > Araceae > Amorphophallus > Amorphophallus konjac. The sequence goes on from CM040121.1 coordinate 344,876,016, forward strand.
TGACAGGTTAGTGCAGGTCCCTGGTAAGGTCGATTCACATGTTGTTACGTCGATGCACATGTGGTTCTGTCCCAATTTCCAAAAACTTAGAAAAGGAGAGTTTTGAAAGGGCATTTTAATTCAGAAAAACCTAAAAAATTAGAAAATGGTAGAAGGCTAAGTTAGTAACCCACCGTAAAAATTTCATGCTCATAAAAATTATGTACTTATAGTTAGAAGTAGTTTTCCATGCATGTGTAGCCTAGAAATAAACCTGTCATCTTTCATACAGTAACCTGATCATGCTCTATTCCACATCAAGTAAACTTATGATTGAGATTTGTCTACTTAAACCATTTGGAAGCATGCTTGTTATGATAAAGTATCATACTAATATTCGTAAAATGAGTATGAATGTGAATGCGGATACGATGTGAATGTTATGAATGGAAAACAACAATATTCTGTGAGGTAGGACTTCGGTCCCTTCTGCGGGACAACGATACGTAACGTCGCGGAAGTAAAAGATCCCAGGGGACGGCGATACGTAACGCCACAGAACCCCGGGGACGATGATACGTAACACCCCGTGTTGCAAGAGTCTAGGTGGGAGTTCACTCCAAAGTCTTCACAGTACTCTTTCGTTCATTGTGCTGTGTGGGCCTCCTGTGTTTGCGACAGCTGTTCGGTTCCATGAATAACAAAAATGTGAAATTCATGAAAATACGATGATGTGTAACTGCTCATTCACCATGGTTCTGTTGCATGCATGGGTATCTTATATGCTAGCTAATGAACATGTATTTTTCTCGTATGAATTTTTTTTAAGCAGACGATAATGAATGAAGTATTGAGTAACATTGGGATCCTTTTGGAGGGTTCTGGAAATGATATGTAAGCTTGGTACTCTTGCCTTGTGATCATTGAAATATATATATATATATATATATATATATATTGGTTATGTATATATATATAAATGCGAGTTAACCCCGATTTGTTTAGGCTGCCTACTTAGCGTCACACTCACCCCTTTGTGACACACGTTTTTCAGGAGACAGAGAGAAGGAGGTTGGGGAGGAGGCTGCGGCTGAGGAGTAGTGCTAGTCCATACTTCATCTGGATAGGCTATGGATGATTATCTCCCTTATATGTATGGTTATGAGGGTGGTGGGCATGTGTGGACTCATGTTTATTTTGGAACAATGGATATGTACTCTTCTTTGGAAATTATGAATGGTTGAGATACTATTTACATTTCATGTAATTGTGGTTTCTCTCTCTCATGCGAATGTATGCATGTTTATATATTTGTGCTTCCGCGATACGTACGAAGTAATGCTTCAGGGTCCGATGAAAGAAAAAAATATTTATGCCCATAAATTGGGAATCGGATCCCGGGGCGTTACAACCAATGTCATTGCTTTGTCAATTTTAGCTTTTAGAAAATTTCAGATTATTTGATGTTTAAATACAATACTTAATCTAAGTATCTCAACCAAAGATAGTCATGATTTCAGAACTTTCAGATTTTAGAAGAATTTTCTAGGGCACAACATGTAAAAGGTGGTTAAGGTCTATTAACACTGAACGCAGAGGTTTTCAAGATATTTATTTTTAAACTCAATGAATTCATTAACCTTAAACCATCTAATTATTTTGGACAATCATAAACTTGTATAATAGAATATTCTTGATTTTGGATGTTCAAATTTATGATTATGGTACATGGATTGGAATCTTTCTGAATTTCAGGTGAGTAGTTTCAAGAAAGTTCAATAATGAGCAACCGGCAGAGGGTAACTTCGAGAATAAGACATCAAGAGACTCACTCACAAATATGGCAAGAATGTTCAATTATGCAGCAGGCAACAAAAAAATAATAATAATTCCAAGGTGACTAGCTCAAAGATATGGCAATGATATCCAAGCATGTAGCAGATGATAGAAATAGGAGTTTTAAAGAGATCAATTCTCATGGGAGTGAGAAGCAAGAAAGATAACATACTCTCCCCCTCAGACAATTTAGGTCAAGATTATTTCAGATGAAACTCCCCCTTAATATGTGTATGCAATTCAATTGAGTTTTTTTTTGAAATTTTAACATCAATGATATGTAATTAAATCAGAAAGCATTATATGCATTTACTCCCCCTATCTCAATGCACTGAAACATTAAACTAGAGATGGGAACCACACAGGGAAGTTGACTAAGATCCATGGTACCAGGCGGAGGACTTAGATCTTAGAATCACCTGACGTGCAGTGACAGTTTCCAGACAGGCTTAACCTGCCCTTCCACATGTCACCGTTTGATATACCATGGTCATGCATGAAAGTGCATAGTAAATGTAGTCTAGTCTTATATACAATGCATATTTTTCACATTTGTGCATGAGAATGCATGATATGCAAATTTGAAAATTTATGCAGCTCAAATCATTACAACTATAACAGTAAAAGCAGAAATGGGGTTTTTACCAACTGCACGTGCCTTGAATCTATTAAACCCCTTTATTTATTTTTCCTTCATTCTTCAAGGCACACATGCAAAAACATATCTTCATTTTAAATTTCTAGGTACCCAAGTGTTCTTGGGTCCTAAAAAGTTAGTAGCACCTCTGGTGGGTGTTTTCCATATCTTTCGGGCATGAAAATCTTCAACTTTCAACACGTGGCAATCAAACATATGATTCCCAAATCTACCATAGTAATGACAACAATCTGAGAATTTCACATTTTTCTTGTAAGAATAGACATGGAGTTTTTGAGGATAAGTATGGATGTTGCCATTTCTACTTGGGAGATTGCTTCTTTTCTTTATTTGTCAACAGCCCTTGATTGTATGGCCATGCTTTCCACAATTGAAGCACACAATGTGCTTATCTCCTGAATCAAATTTATTTCTATCAAAAATATTTTTATTTGTAGGGAATTTAACAGATTTAGAGTAAGAATCTTTTCTTTCATTGGCAAACCAACAGTGTGCTTGCATGTGTCCTATCTTACCACAGCAAAAGCATTCTATGTTCTTTTTCTGAGTAGCAGGATATTTCCCAACATATATTCTACCAATATTCAATTCATCCTTTTTCATGATAGAACAACTATGCATAAAGTGACCATGAGCACCACTGTAAAAGCAATTTGGTTTTTGTTTTAACTGCACATTTGACTTTCTGAATTTCTTTTTCTATTTTTGATGGAGATTGCATTTTACCTTTTTATTTTCATTTTCAGTTTGTGTTTTTTGAGCAACAAATTTTTTTGGGAAACTGGCTGAAGTGCTGGCTTTTTCTGAACCTTGAACAAAACAACTAAACAGTTTATTTTCAAAAGATGTTTTATTTTCAGGTCTGTATCCCAGCCCTGCCCTTTGGAAGTTGATCTTATTTCCTAGAAGTTTATCCAAATTATTTTTTCCCTTGACAAATCTAGACAATGAATTATTCAAATCAGAAATTTTATTTTCTAATGATGAGACCTGCAACTCATAACTCAAGATTTCTTCCTCACAGACAGCAAGCCTATCATTCAGCATGTTATTCACAGTCTTATAATTGTCAATTTCCTTTTCAAGGTCAGATGGTTTTTTAGATTCATTAGAAATCACATCCTTTCCTTTTTCACTAGTGGACATTGAACTTAATTTTTCATTCAATTCTTCTAGTTTCTTGTCTAGCAGATTTTTAGTTTCTTCTCTCAAAGAAGCAATTAGGTCTTTCTACCATTCTAGATCAAAATGAAGTGATTCATTCAATTCTTTTACAAATGAGAATTCATTAAATGAAGAATTTTTAGAACATGTATTTTCAGCTTCCTCAATTTGATTTCTGAGTTTTTCATTTTCAGATTTTACTACTTCTAGTTCAGAATTGAATAAATTCAATCGTTTTCTCATATTATCATTTTCAGTTTTCAACAAATTTAAATTTACATTTTCTGAGCTAGAGTCAATGACAACATTCAACTTCTTTTTCATGGAATTGTTTTATTTTCTTAATTTTTCATGGGATTCAAACAAAACAGTATAAGCATGTTCCCATTCTTCTATAGAGATTTTTTCAAATATAGAAATTACCTCTTCATCATCTTCATCTGCATTGGCCATGAGTCCATAGATTTCCACTTCTTCCTCTTCACTTGAGGTACTCTCTTCTTCATCACTCCAAGTTGTAACCATAGCCTTGTGCTTCTTCTCCTTGGCCTTGGAATTCTTGTTGAACAGTTCTAAACATTCACCATGAACATGTCTTGGCTTCCTGCAGTAATAACAAACAAGTTTATCAGTCTTCTTATGCATATCAGATTTGGAATGGGATCTTTTATTCACCTGGTGGTGTATCTTCTTCTTTCCATACATACCTATCATTCTTAAGAACTTTTTGAAATTTTTAGTGAGGAATGCTTGTTCAGTTGCCGACAATTCACTGAAGTCCTCACTACTTTCTCCACTGCTATCAGACCCCATGAGAGCTATCGTTTTGGGTCTCTTGTCATCATCTTCACTTCTCCTGAAATTTATCTCATAGGTTATCAATGACCCAATTAGTTCATCTACTTTCATGGTAAACAAATCCTTAGAATCCTCAATAATAGTAGCTTTGGTATGCCATGCAGGAGGAAGTGATCTTAAAATTTTTCTGACCAGCTCACTGTCAGAATAGTTTTTACTAAGTGAATTCAAATAGTTGATTAGTCTAGAAAACCTAGCATACATTTTAGAAATAGATTCACTACGCTTCATTCTAAAAATTTCATATTCTGAAACTAACAGATTGGCTTTTGTGGCTCTTACCTAAGCTATACCCTCGTAAATTACCTCACGCCAATCCCACATCCCCTTCGCTGATTTGCATGTCGAGACCCTTGAGAATTCTTCATGATGAATGGCACACTGCATTGCATTGAGGGTGCTCCAATTGACTGTTGACTGGCAGATGTGCTCTCTTGTCCAGCCATCTTCATTTTCTGGGAGAATATATGGTCCTTTCTTAATGACTCTCCACATCTCAGGGCTCCGAGCTCTCATTAAGACCTGCACCATGTTCTTCCAATAAGTATAGTTATTGCCATTAAAGAAGGGCGGTCAATTAAAAGAAGAACCTTCAGCTTGAAAACTGCGAGACTGCACCTAATTAGATCTCCCCTCATCGTTGGACCACATGGTGGGGAACCTTGCTCTGATACCAACTGTTAGGTGCAAGGTGGGATCTAGAGGGGGGCTGAATAGATCCCCAAATAAAATATACTCGAATTAAAAAATTCAAACCCAAATCAATTAACCGTTCAGACTAAAACAACAATTCAGAAACTAATTTAATAGTTAATGCTTCAACTAGACACAATATCAAACACTTAGCCACTAACCCCGTTCTGAACACTGAAACGAAATTAACTCACACACCAACCTGTAAAGGAGGTGGAGGAAAAGGATCGAACACACGAAGGCAAACCACAAACACCAAGGATTTTTAGGTGGTTCAGTCTGCACCAAGCAGACCTACATCCACCCCCCACTTAACCCGAGTGAGGATTCCGTTGACTCACAGCTTGAATCGCTGATCCACAGCTTCGAGGGACAAATCCCTTACAACCGCTAAGCCTCACAACTTGCTTAACCGTTGATCCACAGCTTCGAGGGACACAACCCCAAACCACTGACACATAGCTTGAAGGAAGTAACAAAGGAAAGAATGAACAAAACAAAAAGAACAAAAGAAAAAATAGAAAACAATATAGCTCTTGAGGAGCAGAGTGGCTTGGATCTGATCCAGAGGCCAACACATGATCTGGTTTTCAATGAAGCTTCGGCTACACTCAGTTCTTCATCTCATGAACTCTCTCTTTCTCTTCTTCTTCTTCTTCTCACGAATTCTCTCTCGAATTCGCTCTCAAATTTTGTTCGAACTCTTCTGCTCTCTCTTTTATCTTCAGCTCTCTCTTTTCAGCTCTTCGCAGCTCTCTCTATTTTCTCTTCAGATTTCGTAGCCTATTTCTTCTCTATGCGGCAAAAGAGTTTTGGCGGGATTATATAGAACAGGGGCTCCGGAAATCATCAGGATAAGATAAACCCATTTGGCTATTTTCCCATTTTCTCATTTGTCCACGTGTCAGGAGAGAGAATATTCTTCACTTAGAAAAGTGCCAGGTGGCCTTGGATCATGTGCCAAATCATTGGCCTTCGAGCATAAGTTTGAAGCTCCATGGCAGACATAAGGCTTCAGCCTACCCAGCTATTTGTTAGTCTTACTAGGTATTTTTCACCCTTATCGCCCATTTGTCTGCCTTATACACCTATTTGTCACCTTTATTCCTATGAGCCGTCGCCTTTGTCTTCACACTTCTTCTTTCTCTCGTTTTCCTTCATTTCTCATCTCTATCGAGCTATTTTTCACCCTTAGCATGATATTTGTCACCCTTGTTGTTCTTTTGTCTGCCTTAAGTGCCATTTGTCACCCTTATTCTCTATAAGCTGTTGCCTTTGTTCTGTTTTTCTCATTTGCAAGCTTCAACGTGACTTGCGTCGACTCCAAAGCCTTATGGAGTCGACTCCGCTTCTTCGCTCTTCACGCTTTCAGCCTTGTCACCCATTTTTCACCCTTACTGAGCTATTTGTCAGCCTTATCGCCTATTTGTCACTGGTGACTACCTATTTGTCACCACTATTTGACATAAGTCGTCGCCTTTGGCCTTTTCTTTTCTGCCTTGCGGGCTATAGCCGAGTCGGCTCCAGTAGACTTTCGAGTTGATTTCCCTTCTTCCAAATTCCTTCTTCTTCCATTTGCCAGCTTCATTAGAACTATTTTTCACCGTTGTTCATCCATTTTTTGGCCTTAGAAGCTATTTATCACCTTTATATCCTTTAGCTGGCGGGTGACTCCAGCTGAACTGGCATCGACTCCATGGACTGCTGAAGTTGACTTCATCTTCATGAAACTTCATCAACCTGTCTTTTCTGAACTGAACAAACATCATTCGCCAAATTAACCTATTATTTGAGCAAATTCAGAGATAAAAAGATATCATGATTAAAAACATAAACAACTCATAAATGACTCATACTTTTGACATCATCAAAACCATAGGGCACAACATGTCGAAATCAACCAACTCGGCGAAGACGTAGGGTCGAGGCCAAGGGTAGAATATGGTTGTTGACTTGACAGAATGTTGAAGTCAACCAACTTGGTAAAGACATAAGGTCTAAGCCAAGGGAGGGATATAACTGGCTGGCGAGGGCCAAGATTGGTACCCTCCAAAAGTGTTCCGCTTCTATTGCTAACCTCCATTTTTTTTGTGTCATTGCCTCCTGGTATAGACGAGCCCATAGTGAGGGCTATGTTGTCCGATGGGACTATTAATGGACTTGACTATTTTGTTATAGCGCCAGTGGGACTATTAATGAGCTTGATTGCCTTGCTATTGCATCGGTTGGACTAGGGATTAACATCCGAGAGCTCAGCCAAGGTGGGGCGCCTCAAGCTAGAGGGGAAAAGGTTTTTATGGGCCTAATCTAGGGACAATACTTAAGAGCTCAACAAGGACGGAGTGCCACAGTCTAAGGAAAGGGTCTATGGGCCTAGTGTACGGGTCAATTTTTAGAGCATGGCGAGGGCGGAGTGCCTCAAGCCAAGGGAAGAGGGTTTTATGGGCCCAGTCTGGCGGGACTGATGGGCAATGTCTAAGAACTCGGCGAGGGCAGAGTGCCTCAGGCCATGGATAGGGTTTATGAGCCCAGTCCAGGTGGTGGGGGGGCGAGCCCAGTGGGACAAATTCGGTATTTCTTAGTGTGTTTACGTAGCTGCTGCGGCAAAATGCAGAAGGACGGCGAGAATACATCAGCTAGAAACATAGGTTCTAGGCCGAAGGTAGAGTGTCAATCCCGGTGAAACTGATGGGAAGCATCCTGCAGGATGAGAAGTTGGCAAAGTCGATGAATGTTTATTTGATGACCTGGCTAGAGGATCCAGGCTAAGGACGGAAGGGGTACCTCGATTGGGCCTGAATCCATGTTTGAGACAGGAGGCCCGGTGGCCAATGAAGGCTTCTTAGCGTCGGTGGGACTGTTAGTTAACATTGTCCCCTGGGGATATTTGGCAACAGCTATGCATCGGATCAATAATTGTCCTCTGTTGTTTATTTATTTATGTGGGAGGTACTCCGAACAGTTGTGGCTCTTACAGAAACGGGCTATCGGTGTCGATACCAAGCGTCGTCTTCTTGGCCCTTTGTGTTTGTGGTTTTTGCTCAGTAGTCTTGGTAGAAGAAGGGCCAGCTGTTTCTTTTGATTTCTTCAGTTGACGCTCGAAGGCTTCAAAGTCAGTAGTGTTTATTTCTTCTTGTGTCGGCCGCTCTTCGACTGGCTTATTCCTCTGAATTGGGATAACAAAAGTCGGGCAATATTTAGCTAGAAAGGCTTCAATGTCAATTGCCATGTCTTCCAATTGGTCGAAGGACTTGACTTCGAGGCCAATCACCCTCAATAGGATCTATTTCCTCAGATTACGCTTGCATAGCTGGATAATATCCTTGTAGCTCAGCGGATATCAGCATCTTGCACTGAAGTTTTTCCAGCATTGAATGTAGTCCGATGCAGACTCATCATCTTTTTGTTTGATCATATATAATTCCGCCTCGGTGACTTCTTCCTCAGTGGTCTTTATTTGAGTTGCTTGTTCCATCCTGAGCTTGTTTATTGCTACTGGAGTCGTCAGACTTTGGTACGAGCTAGCTGGCTATAGCAGTTGGTTTTTTAGCGGCGCCGGCTGAGGTGTAGAAGCTACCCCTTGATGCACCTAGAAAGCTGAAGGGTGCATGAAGGCCGTGTGATGTAGCTACCGAGGGAGGGTGGTCCCTTCACGGTGATATGTTAATCGGGGCATAACTGACTGCGGTGGGGCTCCAAGCAGTCTAGCACTACCTTGTAGGGCCTTGGGCGAGGGTACAACCTGCCCGGGTGCAGCTGGGTGTAGATACATATCACTCAATCTTTTCCTCAGCATCTCGACTTCTTGTATCTTCTGATATAGCTCTGCCATCAAGGCAGGGTTAGCTTGGTAAGTGCTAGGAGTGCTGTTTCCCGTGCTGACCCCAGGTGGGACTAGCGACATCTTATTGTTGGCGCGGGACACATTCAGTCCCGTATAGGTTGATGTTCTTGCCCCCATGCCCTCACATGGTGGAGGGGTATAACAACATACTTCTTCAGTAGGCAGTGGAGGGTGCCCCCACTCTTCCTAGGACTGATGGTGTGAGATAAATGTTGCAGCTTGACCTGTCCTCACCGGTGTGTAGCATATCTCTTCATTTTCTTCTTCAACAACTCGGCTCACACTGGGCAAGGCTGATAGGGTATTGCAGGAGAGGACAATGCTCTTCTTTTTGTTCTTTGGCTTATTCTTCCCTTTTCCTTCTACGGCTAATGCCTGATGTGCCATGCAAGCTTCTGCTACCTCTTCAGATGATTGCTGGTATAGAGAGACCATATTGACTGCTCTTTCCATAGCAGGCAATTTATGTGGGCGAGGAGGATCAACCTTGTAGTCGCTCATTTGTAGCTCCCCTCTCCTGATTAGCTTTTCAATAGCATCTTTAAAGACATAGCAATCTCCAATCGGGTGCCCAACCATCTAGTGATATGGGCAGAAGCGAGGATGGTCTTTCTTTCTAACATCTTCCGATCTCTTCAGCTCCAGTAAGGTAACCTTGTTGTATGTGATAGCCCATTCGAAGAGTACCCAAGTCTTGTCCTTGGGGAAAGAATAAAGCTTTTTCATTTTGACTCGCAAGGATGGGACTTCTTGTTGCTCAACTGGCTTAGCAGGAGAAGGGTTAGCCATTCCTTTCTCCTTTTCTTTCTGTTGGTCGAACGCTTTGAAGTCAATTATGTGAACTTCCTTGGGCACTGGCCACTTATCAACAGACTTGCCCTTCTAACTTGTAGCAACTGCAGCAGAGGGGGAGCTGGAGATGAAGGCTTCAATCTCTGCGACCACATTATTTAATCGTTCAAAAGATCGGATTTCAATTCCGATCATCTTCCGAAGGATCTCCCGCCTCAGGTTTTGCTTGCAGATTTGCACTGCATCTTCTGGATGTGGCAGCTGCCTGCATCTCATACTGAGATTTCGCCATCTTTTAATGTACTCCAAGGCTATTTCATCATGTCTCTGCCTAGAGGTGTATAGCTCGGCCACTGTAACCTCTCTTTCAGCAACATGGAACCGTTCTTGAAACTTCCGTTGCATAGCTTTCCAGTCACTAAGCCGGTTGGCAGACTTGAATACTATTCAAAAGCCAGGCCTGTCAGTGAGGACCCAAAGAATTTTAGCAAGTAGGCTTCATCTACTGCCAGATCGCCCATCAGTGTCATATAATAAGCAATATGCTCCTTGGGAGAGCCATGCCCGTTGAACTTTTCAAACTTGGGCGGTTTGTTGATGCCAGGCGGGAGCCTCTTTGTAGCATATTACGGTGGATACGGCACCTTATATACATCAAAAGTTCTGAAATCCCCGTCTGTCCTCTTGGACAACTTCATTTCGATCAGTTGTTCCACCCTTGACTTATTCACCACGATCGCGTTCACCGGTTCTGAGTGGAGATACACAGGCTGCTGCGTGAAAGGAGTGGTTAGAGCCATGGCTTGAGGTGCCGGTGGTGTCATTGGTTGCAGTTGCTACCTTTGCTGAAGTGTCGACTAAGCCAGTGGTGGCTGCAGGAAGTGTGGCTGGAGAAATACCTCGTCATGGCCTGTTGGTTGAGAAGTAGCTGGGGGTGCAACGTCGACCAGACCAGGGGCTCCTCGGGATGATTCGGCATGCACGTCCTGCTGCCAAGGGACATGATCTTGTTCAGTCTTTTCATTCAGCTGCTTTTGTTGTAACGACCAGAGATCTGAGTACCGGAAAGGAGCCGACATGACTCTAACCTCGGCCCGCCACCCACGAGCCCGAAGACTTAGAAGGGTTAAAGGATGGTGTGAGGGTACACGAGAAGCTAAAATAACTACAGAGTTAGCATAATAATCTAAAAATAATGCAGGAATTAAGATAAATAATCTCTAAACAGCTATAAGGTCCAAAGTATCTCATGTCCAATATAAGTATAGTCAACAAAAAGAAAAGTACAAATACACGGGGAATACCCGGCTCTGGCACTTGGCGACTAACCCTGGCTACTGGAACCATGCTGAAACTCCGCCGCGCCACTCGACGACCCCGTCTCACTTGAAAACACAGGGGTGAGCCTCATTTCATAGGCTCAGTAGGGATCCCGTGGACCCCCACCTCGCAACGAGAGAAACGAAATAGTAAGGCGCACACAAGCACGAAAGGTAACGCTACCTAGTGGGTGTACAACAGTAGCAACAAGCAATAAGAAATAAACGGATAAGCTCTCTACAACTAACCGTACCGAACAAACTGACCTCGGTCCAACAGGAAAACAAGCCCATACCTGCCAGGAGAGAGGAGCACCACCCACTAGAAGCAAAGCCGGATGCGTCCCCTAACTTCTTACACTGCCCCTTAGTGTCTCCCCAAATGCCCTAGGCTGAGACTGAGACACACAACAAGTACCACGAACAAGGACTAGTTTGGGTCACGCTCGTCAGCGCGGGTCCGACGCCCCCAGCCACGCGTGGACACACAGACCATGCGCCCTAGATCAGATCCTCTAGCTGGTTCTTCCCCCAAAGCCCGGACTCAGGCAGGTGACGCGAGGTCGTCGGGAGGTGCGTCCGAGGCTCACCGTAGTTCCTAGAGTCAGGGTTAGTCACCGGTTGCCAGAGCCGGGGTATGCCTCGTGTACTTATACTTCTCTTTCTGTTGACTGTACTTTTCTTTCTGTTGACTGTACTTATATTGGACATGAGATACTTTGGACCTTGTAGCTGTTCGGTGATTATTTATCTTAATTCCTGCATTTTATTTTTAGATTATTGTGCTAGCTCTGCAGTTATTTTAGCTTCTCGTGTACCCTCACACCATCCTTTAACCCTTTCGAGTCTTCGGGCTCGTGGGTGGAGGGCCGAGGTTCGAGTCGTGTCGGTTCCTTTACGGTACTCGGATCTCGCGTCGTTACATTTTGTAAAGCTTCAATCTCTTGTTGATAGTTCTGCAGCATCATTAAGATAGCTGTATCTAGCGCTGCCACAGTGGGAGTACTCTCGAACGCTTTGTCCGTGACACCTTCGGATGTAGCTGGCAGAGGAATCTCTTCTTCTTCAGAAGTCACCATGTTGGCAGTCAAAGTGGTGATAGCTTGCTTTTCTTTGGCTGCTCTGAGCATTTCGTCCACAGCTTGGCTTCTTCTTGTTACTGGCTTGGGCCTCTCGGCTAGCTTGGCCAATTCTTCTAGCTCTTCGGGTGGGACCCCACATTTGTTGATGACCCCTGCCATGTTGCAAGTGAAGACTTGCATTCTTTTTCTTTGCCTCCAGCCACATTTGTTGATGACCCCTGCCATGTTGCATGTCACACCCCGAGCGCGGAAGGTACCCGGAGATGCGCGACGAGTTTATATCAATCATGTCAATCAGAGTAGTAGTGTATTCGACACAAAGACAGAGTGCGCAAATATAAAGATAACCCAATCCATTAATTCCTTTAATAAGAATATGTCTATTACAAACCCTTGCAAATACTAGACTCAATAAAATAAAAATACAACGCTTGACTCAAGAAAAATAGAGAAAGACAGGACTAATTGACGCTTGAATAGCTCTAACTCTTTCACTCTTGACCATCCCCTTCAGATTGAGTTCCCTCATCATCGGACTTACCTGAAAAGTATGGAAACACTGAGTGAGCGAACGCTCAGTAGGAAATTATATCTCAAGAACTAGCAATGGGTTTAAGTAATTACATTTTTCCATGAATGCACTATAGCTATGCATGCTCGCAAAACAACAAGATAGAGAGAGTGGATAACAATAAGATAGCAGGAAGTACTAGTCATGAACTTTCAAGAACTTATATCAAAAGATATCAAGATATTCAAGCAAGTAAACTCATCATATCATGTTGGAATTTGGCTATTTTGTTTCAAGTCAAGCAAGTATACAATTACCCTTTCTCGGGCCACGCAAGTCATGTAATATCAAGTCAAGTACAAGATTTGTGGAATGTTCAATCGAGCTAGTCATGCACTTCGGTATAATGCCAATACCATGATCAATCAATTCCCATGGGCACAAGTACTTTCGAGTGCTCCTCCCAGGACCAGATCGGGCCCTATATGCGCAGGCATTAATCATGTATTTTTAACATCCACTTTTGTATATAGCCAATATGGAATTTCAAGGATAACGCTTGTAGACACGTAGGATAGACTTTGATAGAATAGAGTCCAAAATATGACACTTGACATAGATAGGCGATAATAACGGTACAATCACGATTATCGATAAAAAAACTAGGTGGAATTGGTTCCCTAACTTGGGTACCATGACAAACAAGTATGGACATTCTTTATATAGAATTGAGGTCCACAAGAACATCAAGTTTAATATAGAATTGGGGTCTACAAGAACATCATAACAATGTTGTTATAGAATTGGGGTTTACAAGAACATCATAACAATGTCATGCTTTACCCCGTTCATTAAGATAATTCTCATATCATACACATGGCATGGCATGAGGGCCGGTATACCATGTTTCTATAGAGTGACATGGCAAAGATTGTGTAATGGGTTTTTAGGGTACAACCAGCTCAGTCGGCCTTGAGAGAATCCAAGGCTCGAGGAGTCTTATGGAGGTCTCTATGACTAACTCGCTAGTCCAAAGGAACGGAATGTCCAATGGAGAGCTCATATGTCACTGAGAGTTAACGGGTAAACGATAAAACATCATGAAACATGGGACTATATTCACGGAGTGGAATATAGTGCCGATATTATACTTATATATTGAAACCCTCGGTTATCAGTATCAGCGAAAATAATAACTCAGGAAAGTAGCGACTTAGGTAAAGTCGTTTTTAATGAAATTAACGCCTTTTACAAGGGCGTTTAATTACAATTTTGACGTCTTATACAGCAGTCGTCCATTCTGTATTTCTATTTTTGCAGAATTTAGATAATATGGAATTTTAGCAAAAACGCGCCCTGGACAGGGGCGTTACTTTTCAATTAGCGCCCTGTTCTGGGACGTCAGTTAAATAAGAGCCGACCTAGACAAGGTCGTGAATTCCAGAATTTACCAAATTTTCAGACAATAAAATTTCAGGAAAACGGGTACATGATCATGATAGGAAAAATAGCAAGATTTCACAGGTATACTCATGCAATATGTTATATTCATGGTTACATAGATATTAAATTTTGAACGTGGGTATTTATTAATCACATACAATTGACGACTTCTGGGCAGGGCGTCAAAACAATAATTAGCGCCCTAGTGTGGGTTGCTTCTTTAAATTAGCGCCCTTGTCAAAGGCGTTTCTTTTTGAAATTACATGGAAAACATCTGAAACCACGATAAAACTATATGCATGCACGACCGATGATATTATTAAGATCTTAAGCTAGTTTGGGCTACGATCTTGAGAAAACCTACCTTTCGTTGAAGATTAACCGGATGCAGAAACGGTACTCTGTTACGAACAGAGTATGATGTCTTGCAGGGGATAAAGGAGAGGCAGAAGATGAAGATGGACGAAGAATACCCGATCTTCAGTCAAAAGGGGTGATCGTCTTCACACCACAGGCAACCTGTAGAGGAAGAGGAAAGACGAACGATCATTATCTTCCTTAAACCATGACTGAAGGAAAAGAAGAACACTACCTGTTCTTCGTGCACGGCAGCAGCAGACGAACGCCAAAATAGTGATCAGGGCTTGATTAGGGAGTATTTATAGAATTTTTAGGATCGTACTGGAGTTATAGTTTGATTAAGGGTAGTATTGCCATGATAGAGTCCCTACTATATTCAACTTTCGACGTAGTTATCCAGAACTTAGTCTGGATAGACTCCTGGGTCGAACGAAACTCGAACTAAATTAACGTCCTAAGTGAGGGCGTTAATTTAAATTGACGCCTTGTCAAGCGTCATTTCTTATGTGAAACGCGTCCATGTAGAGGGCGTCACTTATACCTGCCCCTTTTTATTTATGTTGGCCGCTGAGAATTGACGACCTCATCTGTTGGCGTCCTTTCTGGAATTCGCGCCTTGTATAAAGGCGTTTCTTCTTGAAGTAGCGCCTTGACCCAAGGCGTTATTTTCCTTCTGGCTGATTCTTATGCGTTTAGGCTTTCATCATCTATTTACTTATCTTTTATTTTAATTTGATTCATTTTCCAAAATCTTTATTTTTTCCCAGGGTTGCTACACCCTCCCCCACTTAAAAGAATTTGGTCCCCAAATTCCATAGTATATATATGTGGAGAGTGTAGAGTATATACTTTAAAATAATTCTGGAAATTGCTTCCTCATGAATTCCTCGGTCTCCCATGTGGCTTCATGATCGGAGCTCTTATTCCATTGTACTTTTAGCATGGGAATAACCTTATTCCTTAGAGTACGTACTTCACGATCTAGTATCTTTATGGACTTCTGTTCATATGTGAGATCCTTCTGGATAACTAAGTCTCCATGTTCAATAATATGTGATGGATCGTGTACATACTTCTTCAACATAGATATGTGGAACACATTATGTACTCCGGACAATTGAGAAGGTAATGCGATGCGATAAGCAACCTCGCCAACTCTTTCCAGTATCTCAAAAGGTCCAATGAATCTTGGTGTAAGCTTGCCCTTAACACCAAATCTCCGTATGCCACGTCTAGGCGATATCTTGAGAAATACGTGATCTCCCACTTGGAATTCGAGATCTCTCCTTCTTGTGTCAGCATAAGTCTTTTGTCTAGACTGAGCTACTTGTAGTCTTTCTCTAATCAATTGTATCTTCTCGGTGGTATCCCTTACCATATATGGACCTAATAATTGTTTTTTTCCAATATCGTCCCAGCATAAGGGTGATCTGCAACTCCTTCCGTATAAAGCTTCGAAAGGTGCCATTTGTATACTTGCCTGGTAGCTATTATTGTATGCAAATTCCACCAACGGTAAGTGATCATGCCAGCTTCCATCGAAATCAATGATGCAAGCTCTGAGCATATCTTCAACCACCTGATTAGTTCTCTCGGTCTGACCATCCGTTTGAGGGTGAAAAGCTGTACTAAAGTTAAGCCTTGTTCCCAACGAATGTTGTAGTCCCTTCCAAAAATGAGAAGTAAAATGGGGATCTCTGTCAGACACGATTGAAACAGGAATACCATGTAATCTGACTATTTCCTTGATGTATAATGCAGCCAAAACATCAACTGACCATCGACTCTTTATTGGCAAGAAATGCGCCGATTTAGTCAATCGGTCAATAATAACCTATATTCCATCATGTCCTCCTTTTGATTTAGATAAACCCATGATGAAATCCATACTAATATTCTCCCACTTCAATTTGGGAATATCTAGAGGATGTAATTTTTCAGCAGGCTTTTGGTGTTCCGCCTTGACCTGTTGGCAAGTGAGACAGCGTGATACATAGTCTGCTATTTCTCTTTTCATGTTGGGCCACCAAAAATTCCTCTTCACATCTTGGTACATTTTGGTCGATCTAGGATGAATCTTGTACCTTGATCTATGAGCTTCATCTAAGATCTTCTTCTTTAACTCGGGACAATCCGGTATGCAAGTTCTATTCCTGAACATTAATCTTCCTTCACAAGTTATTTGGAAATCAGATTGTCCTTCCAGTTTGCCTTTGATCTCTACTAATATTGGGTCATTATCTTGAAGTGCTTGTATTTCAGCTAATAGGTCTGGATGAATGCTTATATGAGATAATGTGACACATTGAAAGTTTGTGCCCATGCTTATATTGAGTTCAGAGAATTGCTCCAGCAATTTCCATTCTTGAATCATACAATTGGCTAACAGTGCTCTTGGCTTTCGACTAAGGGCATCTGCTACATGGTTACCCTTTCCGGGATGATATTGTATATTGAAGTCGAAGTCCTTGAGATATTCTAGCCAACGTCTTTGCCTCATATTTAGTTCCTTTTGTGAAAAGAGATACTTGAGACTCTTGTGATCAGAGTATACAGTAAACTGTACTCCGTAAAGATAATGTCTCCATATTTTGAGTGCAAATACCACCGCGGCCAATTCTAAGTCATGGACGGGGTAGTTCTCTTCATGCTTCTTCAATTGACGAGAAGAATAAGCTATAACCTTTCCTTGTTGCATTAGAACACATCCGAGATCAATGCCAGAAGCATCAGTGTATACCTCGAATTTCTCTCCTTCCATTGGTAAAGCTAAGACAGGAGCTGTAGTAAGATGATCCTTGAGAGTTTGGAAGCTTCTTTCACATTCCTCACTCCATTCATAACGGATCTCCTTGCGAGTTAACCTCGTAAGTGGTACGGCGATTTTAGAGGAATCTTTGATGAATCGCCTGTAATAGCCAGCAATACGTAAGAAACTTCGGATCTCGCTAGCATTGGTCGGTCTTTCCCAATTTCTTACAGCTTCAACTTTTGATGGATCTACTGATAAGCCATCCTTTGATATAACATGTCCGAGAAAAGTCACTTCCTCAAGCCAGAATTCACACTTGCTGAGTTTTGCATATAATTAGTTTGTCCTCAATATTTGTAATGCAATCCTCAAATGCTCCTCATGCTCTTCCTTAGTCTTGGAATAAATTAATATATCATCAATAAAGACCACCACGAATTGATACAAATAAGGCCTGAATATACTATTCATTAACTGCATAAAGGCAGCAGGGGCATTCGTTAGTCCGAAAGGCATAACAACAAATTCATAATGGCCATACCTGCTTCTGAATGCAGTCTTATGAATGTCATCATCCTTGATTTTTAGTTGATGATATCCCGACCTGAGATCAATCTTTGAAAAATACATGGATCCAGATATTTGATCAAATAACTCATCGATTATCGGCAGTGGATACTTGTTCTTGATAGTGAGATGATTCAACTGTCGATAATCGATGCATAGTCTCATGGATCCATCCTTCTTCTTTACAAATAGCACAGGCGCTCCCCATGGGGAAGTACTCGGTCTAATGAATCCTTTCTTAAGAAGTTCCATTAATTGCTCCTTTAACTCCTTGAGTTCAGCAGGGGACATTCTATAAGGTGCCTTAGAAACAGGTCCAGCACCAGGGACTAAGTCGATGGTGAAGGCCACTTCTCTTTGTGGGGGTAATCCCGGCAAATCTTCCGGAAACACATCCGAAAATTCTTGCACAACTGGGATATCTTCTATCTTAGTTTCCTTAGCCTCCTTAATCGTGAAAAATGCAAGGAAAGATACACATCCTTTCCTTATTAGCTTGCTAGCTCGGAGAGCCGAAATAAGAGGTGACTCGCTCCGACTCTTAGGGCTAGAATAGACTAGTTCTGGAAAGTCCTTGAAAGTAACCTTGCTATTGCGGCAATCGACTGTTGCCTGGTATTTGGATAACCAATCCGCTCCCAGTATGACATCATACTCCTTCAGATCTAAACATATGAGATCGATAGGAAGATTTCTTCCTTTTACCAAAACTTCACAGTTTTGATAATGGTGAGTAATATCGGTTTCGTTTCCGAGAGGAGTAGATAAAATTATTTTCATCCATTCCGGTTCCATAGGTAGTGGGTTAGCAAACTTCTTGGAAATAAAAGAATGTGATGCACCCGTATCAAATAAGACATGTGCATACTTGGAACAAACTTTCAGTGTACCTTCTACTAGTCCGCCTTCTTCTTCTTCGGTCTCCTTAATTGCGTGAAGACGAGTGTTCTTGGTTACCGGGCGCTTTCCGTCACCAGTTTGATCATTAAGTAATGGGCAATCGGGAATCCGATGCTCACGGCTCCCGCAACGGAGACATGCTCCAAGTTTCCTCCAGCACTCTTCGGCTTTATGACCAGCCTTGTCACAATGCTTGCATATTATATTCGAAGGTGTAGTAATGATAGAGAAGGGCTTGGTCTTCTTAAATTTTTGGTCTTGAGAAGAAGTACCTCCAGTGCTAGGCCTCTTCTTGAAGTTGGGTTTAAAGGAACCCGAACTTGTAACTTGTTCCTTCTTATCCTTCCCACGGATTCTATCTGATAGCTCCGTGGCATCTTCTAACAATTGAGCTCGGCGTACTATCTCTGAGTAGACCTGAATATCCATTGGCGCCAGCTGGGTAATATATTGGGGCCTGAGCCCATTAAGGAACCTCCTAGCTTTCATCTTCTCGGTGCTAACTAAGTGCTTAGCATACCGAGATAATCTAGAGAATTGTGCCTCGTACTCCGCCACTGATAATGACCGTTGCTTGAGTGCGACAAATTCGGTAGCTTTCTTTTCTTGGACTCGGTCTGAAAAATATTTATTGTTGAAATGTTCAACAAATTCTTCCCAAGTAATTTGGTCTTGATTTATAGTAGCTTCGACTGACTCCCACCAGCATCGGGCATCCCTTTCTAGTTGGAAAGTAGCTAATAAGACTTTATCTTGATCCGTGCACTGCATAACACAGAATATACTCTCTGTCTCCCTAATCCAGTGCTCTGCGTCATCCGGATCAGTAGAACCCATGAATTTGGGAGGGTTCATGTTCTTGAAGACTTGGTGGAGACTTCCGGCTCGTTGTGCACCTCCCTGTGCTACTTGTTGCAGCACTTGGGTCATGCCTTGGAGTGTACGCTACATGTTGCGCCACTGGGCACGTTCGGTAGCCATTATCCTACAATTACAATAACTATATTAGTATATACTTGCGTTAAGGGCTTTTAAGTTTTTATGTTAACTCAACCCTTGGTTCTACCCAATCTCACTGGTTAAAGGTTTGAACCTATCCTTGGACTTGGGTTTTCCTAGGAATTGAATACCCTAGGCTCTGATACCATAAAAACTGTCACGCCCCGAGCGCGAAAGGTACCCGAAGATGCGCGACGAGTTTATATCAATCATGTCAATCAGAGTAGTAGTGTATTTGACACAAAGACAGAGTGCGCAAATATAAAGATAACCCAATCCATTAATTTCTTTAATAAGAATATGTCTATTACAAACCCTTGCAAATACTAGACTCAATAAAATAAAAATACAATGCTTGACTCAAGAAAAATAGAGAAAAGACAGGACTAATTGACGCTTGAATAGCTCTAACTCTTTCACTCTTGACCATCCCCTTCAGATTGAGTTCCCTCATCATCGGACTTACCTGAAAAGTATGGAAACACTGAGTGAGCGAACGCTCAGTAGGAAATTATATCTCAAGAACTAGCAATGGGTTTAAGTAATTACATTTTTCCATGAATGCACTATAGCTATGCATGCTCGCAAAACGACAAGATAGAGAGAGTGGATAACAATAAGATAGCAGGAAGTACTAGTCATGAACTTTCAAGAACTTATATCAAAAGATATCAAGATATTCAAGCAAGTAAACTCATCATGTCATGTTAGAATTTGGCTATTTTGTTTCAAGTCAAGTAAGTATACAATTACCCTTTCTCGGGCCACGAAAGTCATGTAATATCAAGTCAAGTACAAGATTTGTGAAATGTTCAATCGAGCTAGTCATGCACTTCGGTATAATGCCAATACCGTGATCAATCAACTCCCATGGGCACAAGTACTTTCGAGTGCTCCTCCCAAGACCAGATCGGGCCCTATATGCGCAGGCATTAATCATGTATTTTTAACATCCACTTTTGTATATAGCCAATATGGAATTTCAAGGATAACGCTTGTAGACACGTAGGATAGACTTTGATAGAATAGAGTCCAAAATATGACACTTGACATAGATAGGCGATAATAACGGTACAATCACGATTATCGATAAAAAAACTAGGTGGAATTGGTTCCCTAACTTGGGTACCATGACAAACAAGTATGGACATTCTTTATATAGAATTGAGGTCCACAAGAACATCAAGTTTAATATAGAATTGGGGTCTACAAGAACATCATAACAATGTTGTTATAGAATTGGGGTTTACAAGAACATCATAACAATGTCATGCTTTACCCCGTTCATTAAGATAATTCTCATATCATACACATGGCATGGCATGAGGGCCGGTATACCATGTTTCTATAGAGTGACATGGCAAAGATTGTGTAATGGGTTTTTAGGGTACAACCAGCTCAGTCAGCCTTGAGGGAATCCAAGGCTCGAGGAGTCTTATGGAGGTCTCTATGACTAACTCGCTAGTCCAAAGGAACGGAATGTCCAATGGAGAGCTTGTATGTCACTGAGAGTTAATGGGTAAACGATAAAACATCATGAAACATGGGACTATATTCACGGAGTGGAATATAGTGCCGATATTATACTTATATATTGAAACCCTCGGTTATCAGTATCAGCGAAAATAATAACTCAGGAAAGTAGAGACTTAGGTAAAGTCATTTTTAATGAAATTAACGCCTTTTACAAGGGCGTTTAATTATAATTTTGACAACTTATACAGCAGTCGTCCATTCTGTAATTCTATTTTTACAGAATTTAGATAATATGGAATTTTAGCAAAAATGCGCCCTGGACAGGGGCGTTACTTTTCAATTAGCGCCCTGTTCTGGGGCGTTAGTTAAATAAGAGGCGACCTAGACAAGGTCGTGAATTCCAGAATTTCCCAAATTTTCAGACAATAAAATTTCAGGAAAACGGGTACATGATCATGACAGGAAAAATAGCAGGATTTCACAGGTATACTCATGCAATATGTTATATTCATGGTTACATAGATATTAAATTTTGAACGCGGGTATTTATTAATCACATACAATTGACGACTTCTGGGCAGGGCGTCAAAACAATAATTAGCGCCCTAGTGTGGGTTGCTTCTTTAAATTAGCGCCCTTGTCAAGGGCGTTTCTTTTTGAAATTACATGGAAAACATCTGAAACCACGATAAAACTATATGCATGCACGACCGATGATATTATTAAGATCTTAAGCTAGTTTGGGCTACGATCTTGAGAAAACCTACCTTTCGTTGAAGATTAACCGGATGAAGAAACGGTACTCTGTTACGAACAGAGTATGATGTCTTGCAGGAGATAAAGGAGAGGCAGAAGATGAAGATGGACGAAGAATACCCGATCTCAGTCAAAAGGGGTGATCGTCTTCACACCACAGGCAACCTGTAGAGGAAGAGGAAAGACGAATGATCATTATCTTCCTTAAACCATGACTAAAGGAAAAGAAGAACACTATCTGTTCTTCGTGCACGGCAGCAGCAAACGAACGCCAAAATAGCGATCAGGGCTTGATTAGGGAGTATTTATAGAGTTTTTAGGATCGTACTGGAGTTATAGTTTGATTAAGGGTAATATTGCCATGATAGAGTCCCTACTATATTCAACTTTCGACGTAGTTATCCAGAACTTACTCTGGATAGACTCCTGGGTCGAACGAAACTCGAACTGAATTAACGTCCTAAGTGAGGGCGTTAATTTAAATTGACGCCTTGTCAAGCGTCATTTCTTATGTGAAACGCATCCATGTAGAGGGCGTCACTTATACCTGCCCCTTTTTATTTATGTTGGCCGCTGAGAATTGACGACCTCATCTGTTGGCGTCCTTTCTGGAATTCGCGCCTTGTATAAGGGCATTTCTTCTTGAAGTAGCGCCTTGACCCAAGGCGTTATTTTCCTTCTGGCTGATTCTTATGTGTTTAGGCTTTCATCATCTATTTACTTATCTTTTATTTTAATTTGATTCATTTTCCAAAATCTTTATTTTTTCCCAGGGTTGCTACATTGCAAGTGAAGACTTGCATTCTTTTTCTTTGCCTCCAAACCCCCCTCTTGGCTTGACCGGGGAAGGTCAACCTTTCGAATATTGATATCCTTTTATTTTCTTTCTGCTGTGGGGAAGCTTCAGAATACTCGACTTCCAAGCCATCTTCATGTTCATTAACGTGCATGAGCGACACCTCCCTTCCTATTTCTTTTCCTTATTCTTCTTTTTCTTCGGTGCCGTTGGCGCGGAGCAGTCTTTGCCGACCTAGGGAGGAGCTTCCCAAGCCATGGAAGTAATTCCTGACCACTTTGATCATTTCTTCTTGATTGGGCCCTGGAGAGAGGGCAGGGGGTGTTGTGCATGTGTGGAACATGCTTGATTCTATAGTTTTGATGATGTCCAACTATGAATCATTATTGTTCTTTTGGAAAAAATACAACTATGTTTGACCTGCATAATAATGTTTTTGATGCTTACATACAATGCTCTTCAGGAAAAGACTCATGCTTCGTCTTGTCTTGATAGAATTCTTATTGGATGTTAATCAACTTTCATAACATTCCAAATGAGTCTTAATCCCTTCATGACTTGAGCATACAAGATCCTTGTAAGCTTGCAGAAGAAGATCTCAAACAATAACCAACAGGGCAAGATTTATCTCAAGCAAGATAAGTTTAAAAGAGGGCCAATCATATGATGATCCAAGGATGGAAGGAGTTTATGATGCCAAGGATCAGCAATTTGATCAATTGAAGATGTTAAGAGATGCCCAGAACCTCAAGCAAAATGCAGTAGAATTCAACAGAGAACTGCAAGATCAAGAAGGCTACGTCGACCCCAAGATCATGTGGCGTCAAATCCAAATGATTTCAAGAAGCAGTCTAAAGCCTACAGCCTTAGCTACGTCGACCTCACGCTCAGGCAGCGTCGACTCCTTCTCACGCCAAAGGAAGCTCAACCAAAGGGAATACTCAAGCTGAGTCGACCACATGTCTTGGATGCTGTAACACCGTAAATTTTTCTAGGAATTTTCAGGGATTAAATAAAATTAATAAGCATTTAGAAGGCTAGATGGGCTAATTAAATGAATTATGGGTTAATTAATTGAATTTAAGAGCCCAATTACTAATTAGAATAATAGGCCCACTTTAAATAGACCATAAACCCCATTTTGAAGATTTTGGGCCCAAGCCCACTTCTAAAGACGTAATTAGGATAATTCTCTACTTTAATAAGAGAAATAGGGGATAATTAGAAGAAGAATTTGAATAAAACTCAAATTCAAAGTGAAGGCCAGAATGCGCCCTCACGATACGCCGCGTTCTTGAATATCGCGGTACTCTTGATGACTGCGATAATCTTACGGAACCGAGGTGTATTAAAACACAAAAAAATGGATTTTTATTCATGGGTGGCCATGGATCGTGATGGGACATCGTAGCAAGGCATCTAACTTTTTTTATTGCATTGAGTCATTCGGGTTCAATTGTAAGGCAATTATAAGCCAATGGGTTAATTGGGCTAAATTAATGGGTTTCTTTGTAAAAAGGCCACTTAGACCCAGCGGGCCCCCCACCCTCTCTCCCATTGGGCCACCTAGCTTCTAGGGCCCATAGGGGCTGGTCCATGGTCCATGGTGGACTTGGACCAAGAAGACAAAATCAAAGTTGGCTTCTTGACCATGAAGAAGGCGCCCCCCCCCCCTTTAGAGTTTTTTATTGTTGTTTTAATTTGACCACATGGGAGAAGAATCTTCTATCCCCTAATTACCCCGCCCTAACCCTAGATCTAAGGTTACTATAGGTCATTTAGCTAGGGGTATAAAACTCTTGTATTTCATTAATTTCATGAAAATTAATGAAGAAAAATCTGAATTTCTCCAAAGAAGCCTTGGGCTCCCCTCTCTCCTCCCCTTGCAGCTGTGATGGCTGCCCATTTCAGGGTGTGACTCCCTCCTCCTTGGTGTGATTCTAAGGATTATCACCTCTGCTAGATGCGACTTCCAGCCACTGCCGCCGCCGCCTCCGTTCGTGCCGCCATCGAGCCGCCACGGTCATTTTTCCGGCCTAATGTCCAGGATTCTGAGTTGCTGGACAGAAGGTTGAAGATGAATCCATAACTCCAGATCCAATCGTTGAATCGAGCGGATTTCTTCAGAGTTGATTCATCTCATCTTCCCCAATCCCCAGTTCAATTTTTACTTCGATCAGATCCCATTTGAGCCCTCTCCTACCATCTTCTTTCCACCCCTCGTAGTCTGCTTGTGTGTAGATCTGCGAGACAGTAGTCGGTAGATCTATTTTTCCCACCCCTAAAATTAGATCAAAAAATTACAAAAATATTTGTGCGTGATCGTCACTTCCCCCCTCTGACCCATAAAATTCCCAATGTCCAGATCTGCCAACTTCCCTTCGGTCAAAATTCATTCTCAGGCAGATCTCACTCTGTCCTGCCTGTTCTGTAACCCAAACCAGAAACAACTACAATGTTGTAGAGTTTTTCATGGACGATCGGGCTGTTGGATGGTCTTCTATTTCATATATGTTGTAGCTCTTCGAGTTCTCTTCGTAACGGTACCAGCCTCGCTCCAATCCGATGCCGGATCTGGGTACAGGAGCCGATCTCGCCGGGTCACGCAGGTCTGTCCCGAGACAGGATTGTGGAATAGTGTTGGGAGTTAAATCCCAATAAATATCCCGGCTCCGATTCAATGATTGCTGCTCCCGTGGGTCGACCAGGGACACTCCAACAACGTCTCAGCCAACCAACACAGCAAGGAGACGCCCGGACGCCACCGTCCGAGCAGCCAGACCCGCTTGCTGTCCTGTGGGCCCAAGTTGAACCGAACCGAACCGACTGTCCGCATCTGCTCGAGCATCACCACCGTGCTGCCCGTCAGCCCAAGATCGGCGCTCCCGGATCACTATTGTAGCCCTTTACCTCCCTGCATGGAGTGGGCCAAAAATTCACTTCTGTAATTATTAGTAATTACTGTACCGGGAGTTACGATTCTTGGCCGGGATAGTCTTCCCCACGCCCGGAGCGTGGAGGTACATTCTCGCTCCTCTTGTTTGGCATTTGCTTAGTTTGTATATGTTTGAATGCCACTGCTTGAGTGATAGGATTCTAGCCCGTTATCATTTTTGATCACCACTGCGAGAGAGCGAGCGTGACCCATCCCGTGACTCGATCCGAGCACATGAAAAGAGCCGAATACCCTTGTCTCACTACCGGTTTCTCAACCCTGTAGATCCGCACGTTTCCCTCGCGTGGGATGATCGTGAGCTTGCCTTTCTTGTTGAGGACACATTCTCATCTTCTGGAGCTCTTTGGTGCCGAGTGTTTTTGTCGTCGCTGGTCACGTTGTCAAATTAGTCGCATCGTCGTCTAGAGTCCCAGATTTGCATCAAATTGGCATCGAGTCTCATTTCGTTCAGCATCAAATTAGTATCAGAGCATGGTTGAGTCTAGGGCAGTCATCAGCGTGCGGTTTGAGTCTAGGAAAGTCTTGTCTTAGGTTTGTATTTCATTCCTATACCCGGTATATCAAAAGGTGTTTCCGGAACGATAGGTTACGCCTATTGGGAAGGTAGCACACTTGCGTGAGTTCGATCTTCGGATCATATCTCCGCCACGTACTGGATATTGGTTAGAGTCTATAGTAGTCTTGCATTAGGCGTCTCATTCAAATCTGCATTTATCTCGTTCACATGTCCATCTTGTAGTCCCCCCAGTCTCCCATGGATTCCCAGTCTCCCATATGAATGGTGGCGTAGCACCCATGGGCGTGGAAACCAACCCCTCCACTTCCGTAGGCCTGAAGCCTCGGACTTTTATGGCTCCAAAGTCCCGAGCGACTACCTACATTGGGAAGTCACCATGGACAAATATTTTGATTGTTACTCTATGTCCGGTGCCATGGAAGTCAGTTTCGCCAAAGAGAGGCTTTTTCATAAAGCTGCTGAGAAGTGGGAAAGCATTGAATGCTTGAGGGAAATTAAGAGGCAATGGCCCATCGAGTCATGGTGCCAAATGAAGGATGTGCTTAGAAGGATCTACCTGCCCCACCCAGTCACCTCCAACCGACCCCACCCAGTCACCTACCATCAGGAAGGTCATAGTCGGAGACCAAGGGTCCCGCACATAGATGAGCCTGGACCCAAGTCTAGGCCGAATGATTATGAGCGAATCCACCACGATGCCCCTACTCCAAACCCCACCTTTGCCGAACTCTTGAAAATCTTTTTGGATCGGGTGGATAGGATGTGCGCTCATATTGATGGACTCCTTCCCGAGCCAAAGGAGGTCATATCCGGTAACCTCTGCCCAGTGCCACCTACGGAGTCCCCAGGTCCTCTCACTATCATAGAGGACGTCCTCTCCCCATCCGAGGAAGATGTTTTACCTCAACCTTCACCCTTTGAACTTCATCCCGAACCATGCTTACTTCTAAAGGGTGAGCTAATCATCGAAGAGCTACTACTTAGCTGGCTTAAGAATGGCTTGGTCCCTAAAGCACCTTGCTACCCATCCATGGACCCTGCACTACAAGTCGTGCCCATCAACTCATTCCACATAACATTCTGGTCTTGTCACCATGTTGATACATTGGAAGACCTTATTAATGGATTAGACTTGTAGTTGAAGTTGACGCACATGTTGGCCCCAGGCTTCGACCGACCCAAAGGTCGTGGCTTCACGCATCCCGCTTTGGGATCAATTACCTCCGTGTGCACCGTGGGCCATGTCACCACAGAGGTTCTTTTATTCCTCCCCATGCCGGCCGAGCCTAACTCCATTCCACTTATCCCGAGGGAGGAACAATGTCTTCTACGTACGACCACCGTCCCACCTACCACAATGAATGAAGGTGACCATTTACACCTTCAAGAATTTCAAACATGGGACCGTGTCATGAGAGAATCCATCTCGAGGGGTCACACATTCTTTGATCCCTTCGATCCCTTCCCTAGTGAGCCTCTTGACCCACCATCTCTACTCCACTTTGTCAAAGGAGTCCACTATCACACCCCTTCCACACGGGTCAGTCAACCCATACTTTGGAGCTTGGTTAATACGGAGCCCGTTCATCATGCACCATCACATAGGGATGATGAAGGAGGTGGCTATGGCTCTCCTGGTCCTCCCAAACCCCACACATTTGATAGGAAGCCAGTGCATGCCAGGGACATATTAGGATGTCTAAGAGTCCCCCATTCCGCCAACCTCCGGTTGCGTCGAGTGTATGCGAGTCACACATTCGGATGTCCTGGTCCACCATTGCATATGTATAGGTCTGCATAGCATTAGGTATGTGTAGGACATAGAGTGTGCTTTTCTTTATTTGTACAGTTTGTTAGGAGTCTGTACATGCATGTGTCGAGTGCATAGGGAGTTGCATAGTCGTCGTCAAATGCCAACAATACACGATGCAATGAGTTGCGTTATGTTCAAGGCACCACGTGAGTTCTAGGAGGATGAATATGTCATGATCAGGGTCAAACCTGAACGGTTTCCCTCTGGAACCATGAAAAAAATTACAAACTCGCAGTGCTAGTCCCTTTCAAGTATGAGGCAAGTCGGGTCTAATGCGTACGTTGTGGACTTGCCAGAAGATTATGAAATTAGCTTTACCTTCCACGTCTCGGATCTAGTCACCTACAGGGACCCAGCGGTGATTCTGAGTGAGCATTTCAAGCCATCTCCTCCCCTTGAGAGTGACCTCGTGTAATACCCCGATTATTTATTAAGTTTTATTGAGCTTTTATTAATTAAAAATTGAATTAAAATGAATTAATGTTTGAATTTTGAAATATTAATATTTAATTCATTAGAAAATAGAACCTATAAAATTCGACTACCTTAGAAAAATCTGTAAAAATAGTAATTGGGTAAAAGATCATTTTTATAGCAATTTTGTCTTCTGGACTTGACCCAAATTAATTACGTAACCTTGTCTAATTAGAGGATTAATCCCGAATTTGACTTTTACCTAACCTTTACCTAATCGTAACTTAAAACGTGAAATTCGACCTTATTACTCAACCAAATGATCTGAAATCAAGGGCAAATGGAAGGCCACGAGGTAAGGAACATTTACCCTCAATCAATTTGAGGTAAACCTATCCCTAAAACGTGCTGCCGACATAGCTTTGGTCGAGTCAGGGATTCCGGCGCCGTTTCTAACACGTAACTTGCAGCGCCAAATACTCCCAACTCTGAAGGCTCCAGAAGCCCCATGACCTATAGAAATGTAGCTCTTCGACTCTAGTTTCATTTGGTAGCTGGGTCAGCCGACGAGGAGTCCAGATCTGGGAGTATTCGTCGTTTTGGTGGAGGGTGTTGGTAGTTCATCGTTCTTCATCTCCAGCCCTTTAATCCGTCGATTAAGGTAGGTACCCTTAATCAAATGAGACTTGTAAATATAGTATCTTGATCTGCTCGACGAGATATATCCAATGGGACTGAAAGTCCTAAATTTCATTAGGTATCCGTGGAGATATCGAGCTTTTTATGAGCTGTTGTCAAGCTTGTTCTTCATTCTAGGGTTTCAAATTCTTTTTCCGATTTGAGGTAGGATCTAACAACCAAACTCTAATTAACTTACATGATGTAATAAACATGTTGTTAGCTTTCTTTTGACACCAAAATCCCCAAATTCCGTTGTGTATGTTGGGAGAATTTTTATATTTAGTGGAAGAATGTCAAGAATTAGGTCTTCTTGTGTTCTTCGTAGAATAGGTTGTGATTAAATGGGTTTCTGATGAAATTCGTGCTTTAAAACTCATGTATTATGACCCTCATATGTCTAGTAAGATTCCTATAGCATGGGGTTTTGATTTCAACTCAATTGGACCTCGAATGGGTAAGTTTACATGTTTTCCGGAGGCCCCGGCCTTTTCTGGGCTTGCAGGGGTCGACCCCAGGGGTCGACCCATGCCCCAGCAACAAAGGCCAGCCCGAGGGTCGACCCCTGGGGTCGACCCATTCGGCCCAGCGCGAGGGTCGACCCAATGGGTCGACCCATGCTGCTGGATTTGAGGGGGTCGACCCCAGGGGTCGACCCATCCAGCAGACAGACCCCAATTTTTCAGGGGTCGACCCCAAGGGTCGACCCATGTACCAGAAACCTAGTTTTCATCATTTTTCGACCCGTGGATCGATCCGGATCATTAGGGGATCGACCTAATCAACTTAGACCAATTGAAAACTATATTTCTGAAGAACCAGTGACCTAATCATGAGCCTTATGATTTTCAAATTGCATTGGTTCCTATGTTCTATCACGATGTAAAAGCATGTCATTCATCATCTTAATTGCAATGAATACAATGGTTAAATAGAAACCCACATAATTAGTGGTTAATAATGTAATTAAATCTCTGTTAATGCATCCTTTTTCCTTCCTGTACAAGCTTGTCCTTTACCTTATCATCTTGAATCAGTTTTTGGCAATTGTCTTAATGCAAATGATAATGGATAATCTTTGACATATTAACTTGATAATTAGGATTAATACGTTGATTAGCTTGTTGGATAGCTGCTGTACTACAGTAGCGCAGCATGATTAACTCTTATTGTGATTTGGTTTTCAATCTTCTTGATGATTGTGCTTACCTTGAAATTCTGAAATGAATCTCCTTCCTACTTGAAATTGTTATTGCTACATGGTTCAAACCTTGGAATTCTAGCCATAAATTGTGGAAGTCTAGATTTGTGGGATATTTGATCCAAAGAAATCAATGCCTGGCAAACAATTAAGGGCTTGGTCTAGTCCTGGGAGGAGCACCCGAACACTACGTGTACCCCCGAGGAGGTGATTGACTAGGTGTGGCATTTGGCACCAGTACTATGACATAAGTTAAATCTAGGACTGGCCACTACTCTCCACTACTCTCTACTACTCTCTACTACTCTCTACTACTCTCTACTACTTTTCACTTTCTACTCTTCACTGTTCTATACTCTACTTGTTGTTACTTACTTGCTGTTACTTGGACGTGGCAACGAAACTACATGCGTGCTTGACATGACTTGAATTATCTTGATATGGCCAACTCTTTATCGTCATCTCCTGTAGTAAATTCTTGTCTTTGTTATTCCTCTTAAGTATTACCATTCTGTTCCTTTATATTTCTTGACCTTGCAAGATCTTTAAATTTTGCTTCATTATATCATCATTATTCTTTTATTGCATTATCCTTTGTAGCATGATATTTTGAAAATTTAATTAAATTGCTAATCACTTATACCTATCTGTTATTTCCTACTGAGCGTTAGCTCATAGTTGTTGTTTCTCCCTTTTCCAGGCTTTTCAGGTGATGCGCTTACCGATGGGGAAGGGCAGGAGTGATGTTTTGAGTGTATCAGTTAGTTGTGTTTAGAGTGTGTTGTGCTTCAGTTATGTTATTGTGGTTTAGAGTTGTTATCACAGTTGTATTGAGTTGATTTGAGGATTATGTACCAGTTATGTTTTGTTTAATGGTCAATAAGTTATTTCCATTTCTTAGCATTTGTATATATTTATATTAGTTCTCTCTCTTTCCAGCTCGTTTCTAACTGTACGTCCCGATATTCCGCGTCGGGGCGTGACAGTTTAGTTGGTATCAGAGCCCTAGGTTTCATATTCCTAGGTTCCCTAAGTTTAGGTTTTCTTGCATTGCATCCCAATAATCGGTATATCAAAAGGTGTTGTCCGAACGTTAGGCTACGCCTATCGGGAAGGTCGCATACTTGCGCGAGTGGTCTTCGGACCGATTAGCTCCGCCAGGTACTGAGTTTTTGGTCGTGTTTAGGTGCATTGGACCTCTAACCTTGTTAAAGTCTAGAACCTGACCTGGTGAGATTGGGTAGAAACTTGGATTAAGTTCGTTCCTTAATCGTGTTCTTATCTATTTTATTGGACCTAAGTAATCTATTTCTCGTGTAGATGGCAGCCGAACGTGCTGAATGGAGGAACCTGCAGCGCATGGTTCAAGGCCTAACTCAGGCGTTACATCAGGTAGCTCAAGCTGGAGCAGCGGGTCATGGCACCGGTGACTTATATCGGAACTTTCGAGGAATGAACCCGCCAAGATTTGTTGGTTCGACTAACCCCGACGAGGCCGAGCATTGGCTCAACGAAATGGGGAGAATTTTTGAAGTCATGCAATGCACCGACCAAGAGCGTGTCCTTCTTTCTACCTTCCAATTGGAGCGGGACGCGCGTACTTGGTGGGATTCCGTCAAGGCAACTCTAGGCGATCAACAAGTCACATGGGAAGAGTTCGAGGAATTCTTCAACGACAAATATTTTTCCGATCGTGTACAAGAGAAGAAGGCGGCGGAGTTCGCGGCTCTAAAGCAGCGAAACTTATCGGTGGCTGAATATGAAGCACAGTTCTCTCGGCTTTCGCGCTATGCTACTCACCTTATCTCCACAGAAAAGATGAAAGCTAAGCGATTTCTCAACGGGTTGAAGCTTCACTACATCAATCAACTGGCGCCGATAGAGATCTCTACTTATTCTGAGATGGTGAGAAAGGCACAAGTTCTAGAAGATACCTTGGAAATGATGGAGAGGATCCGTGGGCATGGCATGAAGAAGGAACAACCAACTCCTAGACCCGAATTTGGCACTAGTAAAAAGAGGCCCATGAGTGGGTCTAGTTCGTGGATCGGATCGGGAACGTGGAAAGGCAAGATGCCAAGAAATGAAGAGAAGAAACACGGCCCTATTGTTCCATTCAAGGGCAAGTGCAAGTATTGTGATCGTCCAGCTCACAAGATGGAGGAATGCTGGTGCAAGCTAGGTGCGTGTTTACGATGTGGGAGTAGGGAACACCGTATCCCTGACTGCCCTCTTCTATCGGAACAAGCTACACCGATAAAACCTCAAGTTATCAAGAAGCCGCAAGGAAGGCTCCAAGCTTTACATGCGGATGGAACTGGGATTTCTGATGAGGGCGGACTCGTCGAAGGTACCCTTACTATAATCGACAAGCCCGCATTTGTTCTCTTTGATACTGGTGCAACACATTCTTTTATATCTCGGAAATTTGCGAAGTCGTTATCTGTCGCACCTATTATGATGAATTCTTCATTAGTTATATCAACATCTATTGGTTCTAGAGCGGCTATTCAATATTACTATCCTTCTAGTAAGGTTATTATTGATGAACGGAATTTTCCAGCCGACTTAGTTTGCATGGATATGAAGGATTATGATGTAATCCTTGGAGCAGATTGGTTGGCCAAGTATGAGGCCAGTGTTCACTGCAGTTCTAGCTCCATGACTTTTACTGGACATTCTGGTTTATCTTTTACGGGGATCAAGCACCATAACCCCGTATCGCTCATCTCTTCTCTTCGAGCCGACAAGCTGATGAGGCGAGGTTGCGAGGCTTTTCTAGCCTTTGTCCATGCTACACCGGAACAGCGAGTTGAGATAAAGGACACTCCTATTGTCTGAGAATTCTCCGAAGTCTTTCTGGAGGAACTATCAGGACTTGCGCCTGAGCGGGAAGTTATCTTCTCCATTGATATTGTTCTTGGCGCGTCTCCTATTTCTAGAGCTCCTTACCGTATGTCCCCTGCGGAGCTAAGGGAATTAAAGCAACAGCTGATGGAATTGCTCGAGAAGGGCTTTATTCGTCCGAGTACTTCACCTTGGGGAGCTCCTATATTATTCGTCAGGAAAAAGGATGGTTCGATGAGATTATGCATCGATTATCGGCAACTGAACCAGCTAACTATCAAGAATAAATACCCATTGCCGAGGATCGACAAATTATTCGACCAGATAGCGGGTGCACATTATTTCCCTAAGATCGATCTTCGATATGGATATCATCAGCTGAGGATTAAGGAAGATGATATTTATAAAACGGCTTTCCGCAGCAGGTATGGTCATTTTGAGTTTGTCGTTATGCATTTTGGTCTAACGAATGCACCAGCAGCTTTCATGCAGTTAATGAATAATGCATTCCGGCCTTATCTTGATCAATGGGTTATGGTATTCATTGACGACATACTAATTTATTCCAAGACTGAAGAAGAGCATGCCGAACATTTGAGGATGGCATTGCAGATATTGAAAGATCATCAACTATATGCCAAATTCAGTAAATGTGATTTCTGGCTGCAAGAAGTGTCCTTCTTAGGACATATCATCACCAAAGAAGGTATTTCAGTTGATCCTTCGAAAGTGGAGGTAGTAAGGAACTGGGATCAGCCTACTACAGTGACCGAAGTGAGAAGCTTCCTAGGCCTGGCAGGCTATTATCGGAGATTTATTCAAGACTTCTCCAAGATTGTGGTACCTCTCACTCGATTGACCTGCAAGACAACAAGTTTGAATGGTCCGAGGAATGTCAGCAGAGCTTTCAAACATTGAAGGATTGCCTCACTACTGCACCCGTATTGGCTTTACCTTCTGGCGACGGTGGTTTCGTGGTCTATACCGATGCTTCTGGTATTGGCTTAGGTTGTGTACTCATGCAGCATGGTAAGGTGATTGCCTATTCTTCTAGGCAGCTGAGGAAGCATGAAGAGAATTACCCCGTTCATGACTTGGAACTTGCAGCAGTTGTATTCGCCTTAAAAATTTGGAGGCATTACTTATATGGAGAAACATTCACAGTATTTTCAGATCATAAGAGTCTGAAGTATTTATTTTCTCAGAAAGAACTTAACATGAGGCAGAGAAGATGGTTGGAGTACTTGAAGGACTTCGACTTCTCGATTGAATATCATCCCGGTAAAGGCAATGTGGTGGTAGATGCATTAAGCCGGAAGCCTGTGGCTAAATTATCAAGTCTCATGTTACAAGAGTGGAGGCTATTGGAACAGTTACCTAGCCTGGATCTAAATGTTGATAATGATCGGGTTATAATTGCACAGATTCGACTTAAGCCCCTAATTATTGATGGAGATCAAATCCTTGCAAGATAATGATCCCGAGCTGGTTGAGATCAAGGGAAGTTTGAGCAGCAGACCCGACTTCATGGTAGCTGACGATGGAAGATTGTTATTCCAGGGTAGAACTTGTGTACCTGATGAAGCTGAGTTAAAGAACAAGATTCTGGAGGAAGCACATAGATCCAAATACACTATTCATCCTGGAGGCACGAAAATGTTCAAGGATTTGAAAAGGTCCTTTTGGTGGCCGAATATGAAAAGGGAAATTGCAGATTTCGTGAGTAGATGTCTGGTTTGTCAACAAGTTAAGGCTGAACATTTCAGACCGACAGGAAAGTTGAAACCACTCGACATACCCCAATGGAAGTGGGAAAGCATTGTCATGGATTTCATTATGGGTCTACCTAAGACTCGTGGTGGATTTGATGTGATATGGGTGATCGTCGATCGCTTGACAAAATCGGCTCATTTCTTACCCATTAAGTCCAAGTAGACAGTTGATATATTGGCTGCTTTATATTTGAAGGAAGTGGTAAGGCTCCATGGTATACCTGTCAGTATTGTGTCTGATAGAGACCCGAGATTTACTTCACATTTCTGGAAGGGACTGCAAGAGTCTCTTGGTACTCGTCTGAATTTCAGTACTGCTTTTCATCCACAGACAGATGGACAGACTGAAAGAACCAACCAGATAGTGGAAGATATGCTGCGAGCTTGCATGATTGATTTCGGAGGCAGTTGGAGTAATCACTTGGCATTGATTGAATTCGCCTACAACAACAGTTACCAATCCAGCATACAAATGGCTCCATTTGAAGCTTTGTATGGAAGAAGCTGTCGTTCCCCGTTGTGTTGGGACGAGGTGGGCGAGAAGCAATGGCTTGGACCAGATCTTATTTCGGAGTCGTCACAGAATATCCGTATCATCCGAGACCGGTTACAAGTGGCACAATCAAGACAGAAAAGCTATGCTGACAATCGGAGAAGGGCATTAGAGTTCCAAGTGGGTGAGCATGTATTTCTGAAGGTCTCTCCTACGAGAGGGATTCGTAGATTCGGCATTCGCGGCAAGCTAAGCCCGCGGTATATCGGTCCGTTCGAGATTCTGGATAGAGTGGGCGAGGTGGCTTATCGATTGGCGTTACCGCCTCAGTTGTCTGGCGTGCACAACGTCTTCCATATTTCTATGTTGCGGAAGTATTTGTACGACCCCACTCATGTTATTCATCATGTGGATTTCGAGCTGAAGGAGGATCTGACCTACGAGGAAAGACCGATAAAGATTCTGGACCAGAAGCAACAGCAACTCCGGAATCGCTCTATATCGATGGTCAAGATTCAGTGGAGTCAGCGTGGGACCGAAGAGGCTACTTGGGAATCGGAAGATACTATGCGGAAGCGGTATCCCGACCTATTCTAGGTGATCTATCTTTTCCCTACTTTCCGTATATAGTGCAGTGAATTTGGAGGACCAAATTCTTTAAGTAGGGGAGGGTGTAATACCCCGATTATTTATTAAGTTTTATTGAGCTTTTATTAATTAAAATTGAATTAAAATGAATTAATGTTTGAATTTTGAAATATTAATATTTAATTCATTAGAAAATAGAACCTATAAAATTTGACTACCTTAGAAAAATATGTAAAAATAGTAATTGGGTAAAAGATCATTTTTATAGCAATTTTGTCTTCTGGACTTGACCCAAATTAATTATGTAACCTTGTCTAATTAGAGGATTAATCCTGAATTTGACTTTTACCTAACCTTTACCTAATCGTAACTTAAAACGTGAAATTCGACCTTATTACTCAACCAAATGATCTGAAATCAAGGGCAAATGGAAGGCCACGAGATAAGGAACATTTACCCTCAATCAATTTGAGGTAAACCTAGCCCTAAAACGTGCTGCCGACATAGCTTTGGTCGAGTCAGGGATTCCGGTGCTGTTTCTAACACGTAACTTGCAGCGCCAAATACTCCCAACTCCAAATGCTCCAGAAGCCCCATGACCTATAGAAATGTAGCTCTTCAACTCTAGTTTCATTTGGTAGCTGGGTCAGCCGACGAGGAGTCCAGATCTGGGAGTATTCGTCGTTTTGGTGGAGGGTGTTGGTAGTTCGTCGTTCTTCATCTCCAGCCCTTTAATCTGTCGATTAAGGTAGGTACCCTTAACCAAATGAGACTTGTAAATATAGTATCTTAATCAGCTCGACGAGATCTATCCAATGGGACTGAAAGCCCTAAATTTCATTAGGTATCCGTGGAGATATCGAGCTTTTTGTGAGCTGCTGTCAAGCTTATTCTTCATTCTAGGGTTTCGAATTCTTTCTCCGATTTGAGGTAGGATCTAACAACCAAACTCTAATTAACTTACATGATGTAATCAGCATATTGTTAGCTTTCTTTTGACACCAAAATCCCCAAATTCCGTTGTGTATGTTGGGAGAATTTTTAGATTTAGTGGAAGAATGTCAAGAATTAGGTCTTCTTGTGTTCTTCGTAGAATAGGTTGTGATTAAATGGGTTTCTGATGAAATTCATGCTTTAAAACTCATGTATTATGACCCTCATATGTCTAGTAAGATTCCTATAGCATGGGGTTTTGATTTCAACTCAATTGGACCTCAAATGGGTAAGTTTACATGTTTTCCGGAGGCCCCGGCCTTTTCTTGGCTTGCAGGGGTTGACCCCAGGGGTCGACCCATGCCCCAGCAGCAAAGGCCAGCCCAAGGGTCGACCCCTGGGGTCGACCCATTCGGCCCAGCGCGAGGGTCGACCCAATGGGTCGACCCATGCTGCTGGATTTGAGGGGGTCGACCCTAGGGGTCGACCCATCCAGCAGACAGACCCCAATTTTTCAGGGGTCGACCCCAGGGGTCGACCCATGTACCAGAAACCTAGTTTTCATCATTTTTCGACCCGTGGATCGATCCGGATCATTAGGGGATCGACCTAATCAACTTAGACCAATTGAAAACTATATTTCTGAAGAACCAGTGACCTAATCATGAGCCTTATGATTTTCAAATTGCATTGGTTCCTATGTTCTATCACGATGTAAAAGCATGTCATTCATCATCTTAATTGCATTGAATACAATGGTTAAATAGAAACCCACATAATTAGTGGTTAATAATGTAATCAAATCTCTGTTAATGTATGCTTTTTCCTTCCTGTACAAGCTTGTCCTTTACCTTATCATCTTGAATCAGTTTTTGGCAATTATCTTAATGCAAATGATAATGGATAATCTTTGACATATTAACTTGATAATTAGGATTAATATGTTGATTAGCTTGTTGGATAGCTGCTGTACTACAGTAGCACAGCATGATTAACTCTTATTGTGATTTGGTTTTCAATATTCTTGATGATTGTACTTACCTTGAAATTCTGAAATGAATCTCCTTCCTACTTGAAATTGTTATTGCTACATGGTTCAAACCTTGGAATTCTGGCCATAAATTGTGGAAGTCTAGATTCGTGGGATCTTTGATCCAAAGAAATCAATGCCTGGCAAACAATTAAGGGCTTGGTCTAGTCCTGGGAGGAGCGCCCGAACACTACGTGTACCCCCGGGGAGGTGATTGACTAGGTGTGGCATTTGGCACCAGTACTATGACATGAGTTAAATCTAGGAATGGCCACTACTCTCCACTACTCTCTACTACTCTCTACTACTTTTCACTTTCCACTCTTCACTGTTCTATACTCTACTTGTTGTTACTTACTTGCTGTTACTTGGACGTGGAAACGAAACTACATACGTGCTTGACATGACTTGAATTATCTTGATATGGCCAACTCTTTATCGTCATCTCCTGTAGTAAATTCTTGTCTTTGTTATTCCTCTTAAGTATTACCATTCTGTTCCTTTATATTTCTTGACCTTGCAAGATCTTTAAATTTTGCTTCATTATATGATCATTATTCTTTTATTGCATTATCATTTGTAGCATGATATTTTAAAAATGTAATTAAACTGCTAATCACTTATACCTATATGTTATTTCCTACTGAGCGTTAGCTCATAGTTGTTGTTTCTCCCTTTTCCAGGCTTTTCAGGTGACGCGCTTACCGATGGGGAAGGGCAGGAGTGATGTTTTGAGTGTATCAGTTAGTTGTGTTTAGAGTGTGTTGTGCTTCAGTTATGTTATTGTGGTTTAGAGTTGTTATCCCAGTTGTATTGAGTTGATTTGAGGATTATGTACCAGTTATGTTTTGTTTAATGGTCAATAAGTTATTTCCATTTCTTAGCATTTGTATATATTTAGATTAGTTCTCTCTCTTTCCAGCTCGTTTCTAACTGTACGTCCCGATATTTCGCGTCGGGGCATGACACCTCGCCGCTGAGTGTCCAGCACTAGCCTCATTCCCATAGCAGCGTGAGCATATAGAACATATATAGGATGAGCAGGTGACGACTACTAGGAGTGGAGCGTACCCACGCTATCTGGTACGGTGGAGAGCACGACCCACAGCCGATGACACGTGGATACCCCGAGCAGAGCTACCAAGGATGGATCTAGATTCGCAAGAGCGATACATGAGCAACAACACCCTTTACTCAACGGAGTTGAGTTCTTCCCACCCGGGGAGAATTGATGGAACATCAGAGCAAGGAATCTAACTTTTTTTTATTGCATTGAGTCATGTGGGTTCAATTGTAAGGCAATTATAAGCCAATGGGTTAATTGGGATAAATTAATGGGTTTCTTTGTAAAAAGACCACTTAGGCCTAGCAGGCCCCCCACCTTCTCTCCCATTGGGCCACCTAGCTTCTAGGGCTCATAGGGACTGATCCATGGTCCATGGTGGACTTGGACCAAGAAGACAAAATCAAATTTGGCTTCTTGACCATGAAGAGCCCCCCCTTTAGAGGTTTTTATTGTTGTTTTAATTCGACCACATGAGAGAAGAATCTTCTATCCTCTAATTACCCCTCCCTAACCCTAGATCCGAGGTTAGTATAGGTCATTTAGCTAGGGTTATAAAACTCTTGTATTTCATTAATTTCATGAGAATTTATGAAGAAAAATATGAATTTCTCCAAGAAGCCTTGGGCTCCCCTCTCTCCTCCTGTTGCAGCTGTGATGGCTGCCCATTTCAGGGTGTGACTCCCTCCTCCTTGGTGTGATTCCAAGGATTATCACCTCTGCTAGATGCGACTTCCAACCACCGCTGCCTCCGTTCAAGCCGCCATCGAGCCGCCACGGTCAATTTTGCGGCCAGCTGTCTAAGATTCCGAGTTGCTGGACAGAAGATTGAAGAAGGATCTATAACTCCATATCCAACCATTGGATCAAGCTGATTTCTTCAGGGTTGGTTCATCTCGTCTTCCGCAATCCCCAGTTCAATTTTTACTTCGATCAGATCCCATTTTAAACCCCCTCCCACCATCTTATTTCCACACCTTACAGTCTATTTGTGTACAGATCTGCGAGACAGTAGTCTGTATATCTATTTTTCCCACCACCAAAATCAGATCATAAAATTAAAAACATGTATGTGCGTGATCCTCACTTCCCCCCCTCTCACCCATAAAATTTCCAATGTCTAGATCTGCCAACTTCCCTTCGGTCAAAATTCATTCTCAGGCAGATCTCACTCTGTCCTGCCTATTCTGTAACCCGAACCAGAAACAACTACAGGGTTTCAGAGTTTTTCATGGACGATCTGGCTGTTGGATGGTCTTGTGTTTCATATATGTTGTAGCTCTTCGAGTCCTCTTCGCAACGGTGCCAGCCTCGCTCCGATCCGACGTCGGATCTGGGCACACTAGCCGATCTCGCCGGGTCACGCAGGTCTATCTCGAGACAGGACTATGGGATAGTGTTGGGAGTTAAATCCCAATAAATATCCCGGCTCCGATTCAGCGATCGCCGCTCCCGAGGGTCGACCAGGGACACTTCAGCAACGTCCCTGCCAACCGACGCAGCAAGGAGACGCCCGGACGCCACCGTCCCAGCAGTCGAACCCGCTTGCTGTCTTGTGGGCCCGAGCTGAACCGAACCGAACCGGCTGTCCGCATCTGCTCGAGTGTCACCACCGTGCTGCCCGTCAACCCAAGATCGACGCTTCTGGATCACTATTGTAGCCCTTTACCTCCCTGCGTGGAGTGGGCCATAAATTCACTTGTGTAATTATTAGTAATTACTATACCGGGAGTTACGATTCTTGGCCGGGATAGTCTTCCCCACGCCCGGAGCGTGGAGGTACGTTCTCGCTCCTCTTGTTTGGCATTTGCTTAGTTCGTATATGTTTGAATGCCGCTGCTTGAGTGATAGGATTCTAGCCCGTTATCATTTTTTATCACCGCTGCGAGAGAGCGAGCGTGACCCATCCCGTGACTCAATCCGAGCACGTGAAAAGAGCCGAATACCCTTGACTCACTGCCGATTTCTCAACTGCACAGATCCACACGTTTCCCTCACGTGGGACGATCCTGAGTTTGCCTTTCTTGTTGAGGACACATTCTTCTCTTCTAGAGCTCTTTGGTGTCGTGTGTTCGCATCGTCGCTAGTCGTGTTGTCAAATTAGTCGCGTCGTCGCCTAGAGTCCCAGATTTGCATCAAATTGGCATCGAGTCTCATTTCGTCCCGCATGATATCGATGTTATCTCGAAGGGATAACTTGTCTATGACTCTTGGGCATCGACTCTGACCCTAATAAGGACTCCTAACTCTCTCTAATCCCTCAACCCTAGGCCTTTCTCTATAAATATGTCTCAGGTTCAACTTGTGCGAACCCTAGTTTTGGCTCTCCTAGTTCGACGGTAAGATGATAGTATTTCGTGTTAGTCCTTTGGACCTTTTTGTTCTCTTTAGTTTTGTCTAACTTCCCTTCAAACCCCATGCGAGGAGATCAAGCCCTTGAAAAGTCAGAAGCCCCAGAAGTCGCCGGTTCTCTGCGGACCATGCAGGAACAAGGACCTTCTTCCAGCAAAAAATTCAATGTCTAGGGATCAAATTAAAGGTAGGTTATCTCATGATGGCTTAAACAACATGTTAAGAGTAAAAACCCTCAATTTTCTCATGATTTTATGCTTTCTACGTGGAATATTTCATGTTTTATCATGACTGCGCAATAGGGTTTTACTGCATGCTGTTCATGAATCCTTAACTAAAAGATAACAACTTTTTATCTATTATATACGTTTCCATGCTTTATTTCGATCATAGCATGCTTTCCCTGCCAGTTTACTGTTAGTTCCATATAGATTTGCCATAAGAAGTAGCCCTGCAAGGCCGATATTATCTCTGTCTCACTGTGAGATGATTGCGGTTGTAACAGGGGTCGCATCTATTAATGCACACAGCTGATACGTCGTGTTAATGTATTGACGTGCAAGTCTAATATGTCACGTTCATGTATTGACGCGCTGGTTATGTCCGCCGCGTTAATGCTCTGTGACACATATAAAACCTTGTTTATTTCCCATGATATATATACCAATATGCATGCCCTATCTTAGTAGTTTCACTTCCTAATTATATCATGATTGCATATTTAGTGTTAGCATACTTTTAAAAGTTTAATTTCATTATATATGATAATTTCATGCCAAAACCTTATAGTTTTATACTTAAAGAAGTTTTATGACTTGGTTACACATTGTTTCTACACACTCCTTTCTCTTCCCTTTCTATTTTATAAGATCACATATAGCACGTATTTCGGTACGTGACTATTAGTTACACTTTACACTTGATAGGCACACTCTCTTGGACTTGTGATCCTCTCCGTTAGATATTCCTTCTATCGGACTAGGTGATCTTATTTCAAGGCCTCCGTAAGACTCCACGAGCCTGTGATTCACACTAGGACGCCGAGCTGGTTGTACCCTAAAACCCAAAAGTTAGAGAGCACTTTGTGTTTTTCCATGTTTTCTGTGAACTGACATGATTGCACCCTACTCTCCAGTCGCGTTAATGAGTTATCGCGGTGGCACATGTAGTCGCGTTCTTGTTCAGCCACAGACTTCTACCTGCGTCGACCTGGCCTTCTTTCTACATCGACTATCTCTGTGATCGCGGACTATTTATAGACCGCATTAATGAATCATCGTGACTCTCCACAATGTCGCATTATCTAATTTCTTTCCAACCATAGGTCTGACCCAAGGGTTGAACTTGTTCTGTTCCCAGGTGATCCTCTGATTGTCTGGAACCCAAACTTTTCTTCAGTAAGTCATTAATGCACTTGGGAAAACATAAAAATGTACCGTTATGATGCCAGATTCCTTCCGTAGCATGACCTTGTCATTAATTCATCATTGATCTCTCATGATTCATATTTGGTGCATTCTTACCTTGATGTTGCTATCGTGAAACTATTGTTTGAACTTTACATTACTGGCCAATTTTATTATTTCTCGTGGAAGTAACTTGATTTATAACGTAAAGATGCAAGAGCGGGCACAGACAATGTCCAAGGGCTCGACACTAGCCCCCTCGACGTATGGCCGGAAACATGCTGTAAACCGTGGGGTATGATGAACACTGGTGTCGC
The DNA here is from genome assembly GCA_022559845.1 of Amorphophallus konjac. NCBI lineage: Eukaryota > Viridiplantae > Streptophyta > Magnoliopsida > Alismatales > Araceae > Amorphophallus > Amorphophallus konjac. Next base: position 344,919,181 of record CM040121.1, read on the forward strand.
ATTGCGCCGGGAGTACTTTTTTTATAAACGGGTGAAAACCACGAGGCTCATCATGAAATTATACATTCTTGTTACATGACTTTCTAGTGCATAGCCTATATGGTTATGAAAAGTAGATTCTCATTACATGCTAGTACATTCTCTTACATAAAAGCCACATTACATTCTTGCTTGATCATGCTCTCATTCTACATGAACACTCATATCTCTATGGTTTATATCTTGCTACTCATGTTGTTACTTTGGTTTTATCGCATGTTTCACCGCATTTCAATTATCTTACCTTCTAGAGCTAAATTGCTAATTATTTAAACTTGCCTACATGTTGATACGAAGATACCTACTAGGCAAGTGTGCTCATTCCCTACTTTTCCTAATCCTTTTCAGGAAACTCTAGCGAGTCGAATTTGGAATATTCGAATGACGGATCCGAGGGCGATAGTGAATGATGAACGGGAGAAGAGTCATGAGTCATATTGTTATTAAGTTCCTTCACTGTAATAGGCGGTGAAGTTGATCATGTTACGTAATTTTTCTTTTATTGAGTCCAGTGAGTTGTTGTGTCAAGGAGTCAAGTGTCTTCGTAAACTTTGGTCATTATTTTTCAATAAAAGTGAAGATTTTGACTACATTATCTTGTGTTCACTCTGTTATGTGTGAATGTTAGCGCTCTGATTGTCTTGCTAGCTTGAGGCATATTGCCGACTGTCCACGTTCCCGAATATCTTCCACTGTACATATATCTCGGGGAGTGACAGTTAAGTTGGTATCAGAGCCTAGACATAAGTAAGTCCTAGGAGAATGTCATGTCATAGGTTAAGTCTAAGGTTTAAGCACCCATACTTATGAATTAGGAAAGAAATTTTCGAACCCATGTGAGATTGGGTAGAGCCCGGGATGAGATAGTTTATTTAAAAATTATCTATAGGTTAACTCCCTTAAATTCCATAGGAAAATAACAAATTGTTTATCTTCTCAGGCACCTCATTCTTATAATAGCCGCAAATCGCACTAACTGGGAAGCTATGCAACAAACGGTTGCGGGTATTACCCAAGCTCTTCAAACCGTTGCTCAAGCCGACGCACGGGTTGGTGCCGGGGATTTACATCGCAACTTTCAGAGTATGAACCCTCCGCGGTTCTCAGGTTCCTCTAATCCCGACGAAGCTTAAAATTAGATCGATGAGATGAGTAGGATATTTGACGTTATGCAATGTTCTGACCAAGAAAAGGTCTTACTTGTCGCTTTTCAACTCAACAAAGATGCATGTACTTGGTGGAAGGCCACCTCTGCTCACCTTCAAAATGCCCAAATTACTTGGGAGGAGTTTCTTGAACTCTTCCGAGCAAAATATTTCTCTGAACATGTTAAAGAGAGGAAGGCCGAGGAATTTGCCTCTCTAAGACAAGGAATGATGTCCGTGGCGAAGTATAAATTGCAATTTTCTCGCCTGGCACCATATGCTCTACACCTAGTGGCCATGGAGATCTTAAAGGCCAATCGGATTATAGATGGGTTACGTCCCGTCTTTGTGCAACAACTCGGCCCACAAAACATCCAAACCTATACTGAGATGGTCCACCGAGCCTATTTATGTGAAAGGACCTTGGAGAAGGTAGAAAGAATAAAAAGGAAAGATGAAAATCCAAGCCAAAAACATAATGGGCGAGAGGAAAAAGAAGAAATGTTTAGCATCAAGGAAGATTACGAACCCCTTAACAACACGAAGAGGTCCCGCAATGGGAATGGTAATAGAAAAAGGAATGGCAATGGCAAGAATAAAAGGGTCCCGGAGGAAGAAGAAAAGCAAGTCATGAAGGCTTGCTCATTCTGCGAGAAGTTCGGTCACTCGGCCGAAGAATGTTGGAAGCGCCTAGGCGCTTGTCTCCGATGTGGAAGTCGGGAGCAACGAGTGCCTACGTGTCCCCTCATAAAGGAACAATCCTCAAGAGACGATAATAGATGCAGGCGACAAGGCCGACTTAATGCCATTTTGGATGGCGAAGGTAACACGACTAAAGGTACCATCTTGACCTATTCGCATTTAGCATTGCCTTAATTATTAATGTAATTAATTACCTATAAGTAAAACACACTCTCCATAAAACCCATGCAATGAATTTGGGGACCAAATTCATTTAAGTGGGGGAGGGTGTAACACCCCATTTTTTTCTAAGCATTTTTAGGGATTAAATAAAATTAATAAGCATTTAGAAGGCTTAATGGGCTAATTAAATGAATTATGGGTTAATTAATTGAATTTAAGAGCCCGATTACTAATTAGAATAACGGGCCCACTTTAAATAGACCATAAACCCAATTATGAGGATTTTAAGCCCAATTGTTGAGTTATGATTTTGATGATTGTTGTGATTGTTAAGTTTTGGTTTTGATGATAACTAAACTTAATGTGTGATTAAGTGATGATAACTAAACTCATGGTTGATTGCTCATGCTCCTGTTATCTATGTATGGCTGAGATGTCAAATGGCAACGGTTACGTGGTCTTGATCCTTGGTTTGCATATGTTGGTTTTACAAGAGACAAGAGATTTCATAACCTCTTTAATGTGAACAAGCATGGTATTAACCCTGACTATCTTGCCTGCAGGATTAAACTCATGGCAGTCACCTGGTGAACCAAACGTGTGGATACTCACCCTGCTCCTCTACAATCCAAAACAGGTGGTATATGTCATGTACTGTCAAAGAACCATTGGTGAGACTCTTACCTTATCTTAGCATCGATCTCACCATGTGTATCTCATATACATCTCCTTAATACACCTCATTCATGCATATTAAACTTGAAACCCTTCTGGCCATCGTGCGCCCTCGCCCGCGGATCGACCTGCACGGTCAGGTCGCGGGGATCGACCTGCCCGGTCAGGTCGCGGGGGTCAAGGGGGCAGCGCCCCTTGAGGGGGTTTCCGGGGGCGGAGCCCCAGGAACAAAATTTAGAAACGCTCTAATGGTTTAGACGTTTCAAATGCATAAACCAAGTGAATCCAATCCCAAAATGCATGGATTTGATATGGACATGAAGCTTTTGAATTATGGACATGTTTCTTTGAGCTAACACTTCATTTCTGCAGGTATAGGTGTTTCCGGTCGACCAACACACCTTGGCCGGTCGACCAGATTTGCCAGAGCCTGAAAATTCCAGTTTTTACAGGTAGCGGTCGACCGCCCCTAGGCGTCCGGTTGACCAGTTCTTCCAGAAACGAAAAACTCAAGATTTTACAGGTTTCAGTCGACCGCCACCATAGGGCCGGTCGACCGGTTTTGCCAGAGCCAAAATGTTCTAGCTGCAGCAGATTCCGGTCGAATGCCCCATGAATTTCGGTCGACCGCCAGTCCCGAGGCCCCCTTTTGTTGACTTTTGTTTCAAGCTCGAGGAGAGGTCTTTCTACCTATTTGTTTAATCCCAATGACCCCAATTACACCATGATGTGTGGATCTGTTCTGGGGCTTGTCTATGGACCATTCAAGGGCTATAAAATATATCATTTGGAGCCATAAACCCTAACCATCCAAGAGGGCTTCAAGTGAGATCAAGAGGAGGCTATCCAAGGAGGAAGGAGAGGGTACTGTAGCTCCGTGAACAATACCTCGTGCAGCAAGATCTTCATCCATCTCCAAGGTGTTTGAAGCCAAATCTGAAGCTAGCAACCTCCAAGGGAGTGAAGAAGCAAGCAAGCATTCAAGGAAGATCAAGGGGAGACCGTCCAAGGAGGAAGAAGGGAAGAAGCAAGTAAGCAAGCAAGAGATCAAGGGAAGACTGCCAAAGGGAGAAAGAACAAGGTTTTCACAACCCATCCAAAGCCATTCAAGCAAAGAAGGAATCAACGCAATATCTGCATCATACATTCAAAAGGAACCCAAATCAAGAGTTTTCTAAACTAAGCCTCATCATCTTTATGTTTTGGATGTTGTAATTGTGTTCATCATAAACTGCCAGAACTTGTGTGTGTGTAGATCGTTGTTGGATCCGTGATCGTGTGTGTGTGTGTCGCATTTGATTCGTGTGTGTGCGTGGATCTTCCTAGATCTGCGTTTGTGTGTGTGGGGGTCTTTTAGACCCGTTCTGTCTCGTGTGTGTGGATTGCTGCACTTGTGGCAATGGGTGTTTGTGTTGGTGATCCGCTTGTTGGATCGTGTTGGAGACCTCATCTCCGTGTGTGTGTGTGTGTTGGGGCACGTCCCCGTGTGTGTGGCCAGGTGTTGTCCTGCGTGTGTGTTTGGAGCGTCGTCTCCATTTGGGGATTTATCCCCGAGTGAAGCCTCACCGAGTTTGGTGAGGGGTGGACGTAGGATTATCGTCGTTGCATCCGAACCACCTTAAAAATTGCTGTGCATTGTGTTTTGTATCATGTGGTTTGGTCCTTGTCTTCTACCTCCATTCTACGTGAGTGTTAGTATAATTACAATTATGGATTTATCCTCGTATATCTTGCATAATCTATATCATCATCCAATTCAGTTTGATAAATCCAATTTGTGAACAAACAGTTTTGAACTTCTTGATTAACATTGTATCACATATTTTGAAAAGGCCAAAAGTTTTCATAAAATTGGTAAACACCTAATTCACCCCCCTCTTGGGTGTCATTGATCGCGGGACTTCAAAGTCCACTTCTAAAGACGTAATTAAGATAATTCTCTACTTTAATAAGATAAATATGGGATAATTAGAAGAAGAATTTAAATACAACTCAAATTCGAAGTGAAGGATAGAATGCGCACTCACGATACGCCGCGTTCTTGAATATCGCGGTACTCTTGATGACCGCGATAATCTTACAGAACCGAGGTGTATTAAAATATGTAAAAATTGGATTTTTATTCATGGGTGGCCATGGATCGATGTTATCTCGAAGGGAAAACTGGTCTAGGTCTTGGGGATCGACTCTAACCCTAATAAGGACTCCTAACTCGCTCTAATCCCTCAACCCTAGGCCTTTCTCTATAAATAGGTCTCAGGTTCAACCTGTGTGAACTCTAGTTTTGGCTCGCCTAGTTTGACGGTAAGATGATGGTATTTCATGTTAGTCCTTTGGAACTTTTTATTCCCTTTAGTTTTCTCTAACTTCCCTTTAAACCCCATGCTAGGAGATCAAGCCCTTGAAAAGTTAGAAGCCCCAGAAGTCGCCAGTTCTCTACAGACTGCGCAGGAACAAGGACCTTCTTCTAACAACAAATTCGAAGTCTAGGGATCAAATTAATGGTAGGTTATCTCATGATGGCTTAAACAACGTGTTAGGAGTAAAAGCCCTCAATTTTCTTCTGATTTCAGGCTTTCTACGTGGAGTATTTCATGTTTTATCATGACTGCGCAATAGGGTTTTACTGCATGTTGTCCATGAAACCTTAACTAAAAGGTAATAACTTTTTGTCTATTACATATGTTTCCATGCTTTATTTCCATCATAGCAGGGTTTCCCTGCCAGTTTACTGTTAGTTCCATGTAGATTTTCCAAAGGAAGTAGCCTTGCAAGGCCGGTATTATCTCTGTCTCACTATGAGATGATTGTGGTTGTAACAGGGGTCGCGTCTATTAACGCGCACACCCGGTGTTAATGTATTGACGTGCAAGTCTGATATGTCGCGTTCATGTATTGACATGCTGGTTATGTCCGCCGCGTTAATGCTCTATGACACATATCAAACCTTGTTTATTTCCCATGATATATATACCAATATGCATGCCCTATCTTTGTAGTTTCACTTCCTGATTATATCATGACTGCATATTTAGTGTTAGCATGATTTTCAAAGTTTAATTTCATTATATGTGATAATTTCTGGCCAAAACCTTATAACTTTATACTGAAAGAAGTTTTATGACTTGGTTATACATTATTTCTAAAGCCGGTACTGAATCATCCTGACTTGACTCATTGTCTCCCTGGGGACCAGACCCAAGGGGCACCAAAGCCAGTGCACACCCGCTCCATGGGATGGAAGTATTGATGGAGAAGAAATGGGGGTAATAGGTTTGGAAGGTGGAGGTGAAGGTTTGGAAGGCGCTGTAGGAAGTGGAAGAGGGCTAGTGGTAATGGCAATCTCGGGTGAAGGTAAAGATGAGGGTAACGGCGACAAAGATAAGGTGGTAATGATAGGTTCAGACGTGAAAGGCGAAGGAGTAGCTTGCTCAGGCTCGGGTAAAGATGATGAAGGAGATGGCAGAGGTGGTGGAGATGGTGGAGAAGAGGGAATAGAGGTTTTCGGGAAAGGAGGTGATGAACGCAGTGGTGATGGGTTAGGTAATAGAGATGGCGGTGGAGATGGAGAGGGTGAAGAGGAGGGTCGCGGTGCCCATCATCCGCATATTGACATGACGTGTTGGGCGGTGTTAGGAGTAGGAATGGAAATAGAAGACGTTGGGGCACTAGCCTGAGCAGAGGCTTGGGTTTGTGGAGGTGATGGAGACGGTGTAGGAGATGGCTTAGGTGAAGAAACAGGTGATGGAGTAGGCGACGGAGCGGGCGCAATGCTAGATGAAGAATCACAGGGGTTCCCCTGGTCTTGTTGTGAAGGAGACGGCTTCCTGGGTGGCGCTTGCTACTGATGCTTGCTGCAGAGATACATAATAGCCTTCTGAATTGCGGACCAATCAATCCTCTTCTGATCTTCCAGGTCATAAATGTAATCCCGGAACTCGGGGCATTCCTCGACCAAGTGCCACTGCTGGCAATGATAATCACAAAACTGAAGCAAATTCCCGACTGCAAGTCAACAAGGCACAACTGGAGGGAGCGACAACGCATGGGTGGCCATCAAAGCCCTGAAAATATCTGTAAAACACTCCGCAATGGAGGACGAGGAGCCCGTTTCGGGCAAGGCGGATGCCAAGGGAAATGAGGTGTGGTTGTGGAGACAGAAGTGTAGGTTGCGTAGGCAATGGCGCTTGGCGACTGGAAGGACTAGGCGAAGACGCATGCAGAGCGGAGTGGGAAGGTATGTAGATAGCATCCACCTGCTCTGGGTATGGTGTTTCCTTGACCAGAGGTGGAGACACGGGCGGATATGTGGGAGCGGAGGGCTGACCATGTATGGCAAAAGGCTGACTAATGGGGGGTTGATAGGTGGAAGATTGGTATGTGGAGGGTGCACTCACAAAGGGATATGTGGTGAAAGGCTGACTCGTGGAGGGTGCATAAGGGGTATAGGAGGATGGTGAGGTGTATGTGGACATAGGAGGTGAAGAAGACTCGAGGTCAAGAGAACCTTGGAATTATTGGTGAACGAAGCGGGCTCGGCTATATAGTTGTTTCCAGGATGTAACATCGTTCAAGGCTAAGATGAAGCGATACTTAGGTGTTGCATTGAAAATAAGCCTCTTAATTTGCTCTTGCTCCGGAATATGTCTCGGGACTTGCGCGGCAAGGCGAGGTCAGTGGTCGGTAAAGGTAGAGAACTCCTCGTCGGACTTCATCTTCTCATGGGCCAAATCCACAATAGAAAACTTGGGCCCAACCTGGTCCCATAGACATTTTAAAGAGAAGAAAAAGATTTAAAATGGAAATGGGGAGAAATGTGCTAAAATATGTAGGACATAAGGAAAAGAAGGGGAATGAGCATGAGATGCTCAAAGGAGGGTGATCGCCAGAGGGGTTACCTCAAAAATACAAAGATGATCGCATGTACCTTGTATGAAGCGGGTGAGATTGCAAGTTCTTCCTTCCTCCTTCTATCGGCCGGCCGATGAAGGGGGTTTATAGCCTGATTACCCTTGCAAGAAAACACACAGAATAAACAAAGATATGGATTAGCCAAGTGTGTAGTATCAATGCTCTAAAAATATAGAATCAATCAAATTGGGCATGAACACACCTTGTGTGTTTTGGTTTTAAACCCCTAAGGAGGAGTAACGAGGTTGAGAATATATGGATGCTATGCAAAGCTAACAGGTGATGCACATAAACAAGTGATGTAAAGCAAGATGTGCGTAGTATGATGTGATGGTAATTTCCTCCAACGAAGATAGCTAGAAGGAAAAGGTGCGTATGTGATATGAATAAACTAAAAGATTAAGGGGAAGCCCCTGCTGCTGTGTGTGCAGCAGTATAGGGAAGAACAAGAGCCACAGCGGCTGCAGCTGCAGGATGAAGATCTCATGGGTATGAAGAACTGTCGCCTGTAGGAAGAAGATTCCTCCGGAGAAAGAGCTACTACCGGAAGAAGAACGACGTGAAGCACCTGCAAGAACAAGACTCTCTCCTTTCTATTCAAAAGCTCACATAGTACAACTGTTCTTCTTTCTTGTTCGTGTGTTCACTGTCTCGCGTGTAAGGGATTCAAGGGGTATTTATAGGCCAAAAATCTTTGTATCAATAGGCTTAAAACAAGAAAATCAATCCTCCAGAAAGAATTCCTCTTCCTAATCGAACACAATGTGTAAAATGAGGAAAGGATCAATTCTAGAAGGTAGCAGGCGCAAAGGAAACGGAACTGAAAGTGACGACCTGAAGAGGGGCGTCAATTGAAATGACGACAGCCTTTAAGTCGTTTATTCCTAGATTTTATTTATGGCAATAAAGGACTTTCCTTATTTAAAATTGCGAAATGACGCTTGTTTGAACGGGGGTTAAATAATCAACGACCCCTAGACGGGCGTCAATTCTTTTAATTTTATTTTGATTAGGATTCGTAAAATCTATGAAACAACGCCTGCGCGAACAGTCATTTATTTATTAAACCATGACCCTCATCAGGTCGTCAATTAAGTGACGCCCTTCCTCCAGGCGTTAATTGCAATTATTAAAGAAAAATGTCAAGAAATTACAATTATTATGGAAAAATTATCAAATAATTAGAAAAACTTCATATTAAGTCAATATTGAAGTCCACTTTGGGGTGTCACGTGGTGACATGAGATTTACTCATCAAAGCATCGATTTTGGCGTGTCTACAGCTGCCCCGCCTTGGCGTCTACTTTGCAAGGGAGTGAGACGGAATGAAGCGAAAGTGTAACAAGAGGAATGAAGTGGGAACGAATTGATAAGTAGATGTCAAGGTGTGATGTGACACGCCTCTGACACTAAGTGTTGAAAATCTTTCCAGGATTCTGAATGAAACAATCTCGGATGATTACTAGAAAGTAATGATCAGCTGGATGAAAGAACTAAATCTAATAAACAAAATGTACGCGAGGGCATGGAAGGAAAGACACCATTGGAGAGCGGTTACCAGCCAATGTGGACGTGCTACAACCAAGGTGGTTTTGCAAGAAAATAAAATGAAAAGACCCAGCGAATGAATGTTTTCAAGGAACCAGCCTGAGCGGCTTCAAGGAGAACTTTAGTACTCGATTTGGAATGGAATATCACATGTTAGCTCAATTAAGAATGAGTGGCCCTCATTATTGGCGTAATACGAGGATTTTCATCATTAAAGTTCAAAGTCCTACATGATGCATGCTTAGCTAAAAGAAAAATTAAAACAAACTAAAATAGAAGATAATCAAGGATAATATTACTAAACCATCCAGACTTGGTCAGGAATCTAGATCTCTAAGCTAACACTAAGCCGAAGCCCGTTTATCCACGCATCAACTCAGAAAGTGGAACCGTCGTCCCAAACCTTAGATAACCCAACGGCCTATCCGTGTGATCAAGACTCCCCTAGAATTATCACTATTTTTGATAAAGGGGAACTCAAATTCCAGGTTTATCAGAACCACAAGGTCCTTGATATGCTATAACAGCGTAGAGTACCATATAGTAAAAATGCATATAGGAAAAGATACAAAGATGGAATGAGGTTACCAGTGGAATAAATCTAACCATTTCAAGACCTACATAACCTGTGCTCAAAAAGATCGTCAGCTCAATAAAGCTCAAAATATGATCATAAGTGCATGACACAATCAATTTCATCAAGATATAATAGCACTTAGGTTCATGAATAATCATAATACTGTAAAGCAATTCAAAAGTGTAAGCTCAAGAAATGACGACTCTGCATAGAGGCGTTAGAATGATAAATGACGACAGCCAAGAGGGCGTTAATTATGATCACCATAAGACTTGGAATCGGACTGAAAATGATGCCCATACAAGAGGCGTTAAATAAATGACGACACTGCGAATGTCGTTAATCAATGAAATGACGCCAAGGTATATGTCGTCAATTAACTATCTCACTGGCGCTCTGTTCCCTACTTGGAAACAAAACTCAAGCGAATGATTCCTCCTCATACTCAAACTGTGATTGTTATAACGGCTAGCCAAAGCTCCGAATCATTATAAAAGGTGATGTGTCCTCTGCTATACTTATTGACTGACTGAGAGCTGCAGCCGAGTCTTCAATCAGAGAACTGAAGATCAGTACAACAGGAACCGCAAGACTTCTCCAAACCGAAAGAAAAGATGGACAGGATGATGATGATGCATAGGCCCTCTAAGAAGCCTAGGATGGGATTTCCTAGGATCTCTGAAGTTGCAAGCCATATTAGTGGGAGGATAGCCAAGGGCCAAGTAAGTGTGATTTTTATTTTAAAGCTTTTTATCTCATTCTTCCCCTTCTCTCAAAATCTGCTTACATTCTCCTCTCTTTTTTTCATTTATTCAGGACTACCCAAATGTACCAGGATCAAGGAGGTTCTTAAAAATCAAGTGGCTTCCCCTACTCCTCTCTAAGCTTTCTTTAGATATGAGGTCTTTTCTTTCAAGATGGCACTTGCTTAGCCTTGTTACCCATGCTACTCACTATGATGACATCCACTTTGATTGGGCCTCCATAGGAGCACTTATAGAACTTTGGCATCCAAACACCCATACTTTCCTCTTCCCCACCTTTAAAGCTACCATTCTCTTAGAAGAAGTAGAATTACTCCTTGGGTTGAAGATGATGAAACAAGGGGAAGAGTCAAAGATGGCTAGCATGACTAGACCAATAAATGCCCACGAGATGCTATCTAGCCTCATACCAAGTCCCAACCTAGTGAACCAAATCAAAGCCCATAAGAGAATCAATCTTTTAAAGCTAGCCTCATGGGTATACAAGAATATGGATAAAGCCCAAGAGGATGAGGATTTGTTGGAGAGGGTAATGAAAGGCTTTGTAATATGCATGGTAGGAGCTCTACTCTTTCCTTCAATGGAAGACCATCTAGAGGAATGCCACTTGAGTGCCATAGCTAGTATTTGGGAAGGAAAAAGGATAGGTCCGGTGGTGCTAGCCAACCTCTACAATGGACTCACTTCGGCTTCCTTGGGACGGCCTCTCTATGGGTCAATGCTACTCCTTTCTTGTTGGGTGGACCTTCACCTAAAATTTGATCCATGCAAAGAAACCCAATCGGCTTCAAAAGTCTTTTCTAAGAGCCCTCTTCGTTATATGACAGATTCTCTAGGCTTATGTGAGAGGGTGACTAATCGGGTGCCAAAGCTCAAGAAAAGGGTTGATTGGAGGAATTACTTCAAGACCATGCCAAAGGACGGTTTCGCTTGCACACCAGGGTTCCTTAAGACCCAAGAGGTTCACTCAAGACTCTCTTCCGGCATAGAACTATGACTAATTGGTGGGACCAACTTTATCCTCTACAATGCTCACCGGTGCCTCCCACAACTCGGACTATCTCGGCACATCTTTGAAGAAGCTTCCCACATTCCACCACTCAAGAGGAGGGAACTAGGCTCAAGTGGGGATCAAGAAGATATCAAGACAATCATGGCACAATGGAAGGTTGGACTACTACATAGGTCCAAGACACATGTTGAAGAAGAAGAGATGAAATGCAAATCATATGTAATATCTCTTAGGAAATTAAGGCCCATGGTGGCTCATTAATGTAACAATGATTTTCTTTGATGAAATAAAGGATTTTTCCTTAATTGAGCCAAAAAGTATGTTTATAACAATCTTATCTTCCAATTTCATGTGATTCTGTCTGATGGAACTGAGTTTCGGGTCTCTGTTCTGAGCCGCGCCTTTCAAAATGGTGTCAATTCCTCAAACAACGCCCTAGAACGTGTCGTCAATATCTATTAATCAATTTCTCAAAAATAAATAAAAACCACAATTGACGTCTATTCAAACCGGCGTTGATTAATTAGCGACCCCACCTGAGGCGTTGATTACCTAAGATTTTTAAATTCTCTTCAAAATATTCCCTCGATTTTTCATAAATAACGCTTTGACTCATGCCGTGCCTTATCAAATCGACACCCACTTACGCTGTCGTAAATTCTAAACAACAATCATGACTTCCAATCACATCAATCAATCTCCCATTAATGCCTCTGACGGCAGTTACAAATTCCCATGCAAACTTAAATGACGACTAGGATTGTGTCGTCGGATCTTGAAATCACGCCTTGATCAAATCCGTCAATTAAATGTGACGACAGCCACCAGGGCGTCAATTCTTCTCGACCGTTAAACCCTATTTCCCTCTGTTCTTCCTTTCCTTCGTCTACTTTTTCTTCCTCCTTCTTTTGCTACAAACCCTAACCGACCCCCCCCCCATTTCCCATTCCTCTCTATCTCTCTCTCTGCTTTCTCTCTACCCATGGCGGGCGACGCACACAAGCGTCAACGTGTCACCACCCCTGAGGTGGTAGACCTCAGCGGTGACGAACACGCCATGGAGGAGGCCCCTCCCATGATGGCCGATGAGGCTCCACTGGCGGCGAAGCACGGCGGAGAAGAAGAGGTCGAAGCACAAGGGGAAGAACGAAATGAAGAAGGAGGAAATGATGAAGACAGCGGGGATGAAGACGAAGGTGATGATGAAGAAGATGACGACGAGGAGGAAGATGACGATGAGGAGGAAGAAGGAGATGAACCACCGGCGGCGGCGGCAGCGGCCCCTTGACCTCGCCATCTCCGGCAACCACGGTAGGCACACCAACCAAGGCAACCAAGCGAGCCCCTCCGTGGAGGGCTCCTAACACCCGAGCGAAGCAAGGTAGGTTCCCTACCCTAAGCCCCTTCCATTTTTTTCATTTATTTTTTTCATTTTTATCAGTTTCCATAGCCTTCGGTGAAGGGAGAATGCCAAACCAACAAATCAATGAAATGACGCCCCTAGTGGTGCCGTCAATTCAAACCACGTCCCACCTTGGGTCGTTAATTCATCATGTTCTTATTTTCTGGAAATAATTAATTCATGAAACCACGCCCTACAGCATGTCGTTATTTCAAAATTGTCATGCTTTTAAATTATCATGTTGTTATTTTCTGTGCCATTTCTTTATTTCGATATATATCTCTGTTTTATTTTCATTTCGTGCACTGTTTATTTTAAATCACCCCAGAAAATGTCGCCTCCCACCGGGGCGTTAATTCAACATACAACGGCCACAGGGGTGGTCGTCAATTAAAATTTCCATAATGGTGATTGGCGGGACAGAAAATAATCTTCAAAATAGCGTCCCCCACAGGGGCGTCACTTGAACAAACAACGACCCAAGGTTGGTCGTCAATTCAAATTATTCATTAAATCACCAAAAACACATTCTGAAATAGTGCTCCCCACAGGGGCGTCAATTAAATAAGTAACGCCCGAAGATAGGTCGTCAATTCAGACAGAGAACAAACAACAAATGAATATGCATGAAACTCATATAGAACTCATATTAAACTGTTCTTTTTGTTGGCAAGGTTTGATGAGGACTAGGATCTTTTGGGTCCAGGTTTGAGCTGCCTACTACGGGCTCCCAGATTTTCATAGGGCTAGGGTAGAGGCTATGGGGTTCGAACCCTTCCTTAGCATAGAGCGTATGAGACTTGACCTACCCCTGATCCAGGTTCTTAAGGATAGATGGGATAAGACTAGCCGAGCATTTCTGATGCCGTGGGGTCACATGGTTCCTAGTCTAGAAGATGTTGCTAGGATTACCGGGTTGAGGGTAGACGGGGAGGCCGTGAGCGGGATTGCTCTACCCGACTATAGCGAGTTGACACAGAGGCTGCTAGGGTTAGAGACGATAGCAGGGACACCTAGCGAGTGTAGGACCATCTACCGCACTGACATGACCATTGCTATAAGGTTGGGTGATTCTAGACAAAGGTCGAGGGAGTCCATGGAGGAGTTCTCGCAGAGGTTGATAGGGAGAGCTAGGACCGTCTACTGCCAGGACCCGGCTCACAGAGACAGAGTGGACCGAGATCTGAGGAGATTTCTATTCCTGATGCTCGGGAGATTACTACTCGGCACGAAGGGCGACTTCATCAACTGCCGATTCTTGGGCATTCTAGAGGACTTGGAGAGCGTCGGCAGATACGCTTGGGGAGCTGCCCTGCTGGGCACTTGATAGCCGACCTGTCCACGGGGACGGGTCGAGAGATGACTATCAGTGGCTTCTCACCTTTTCTTCAGGTATGCATTTTTCTTATTTTTCTTCTCTTATTTTTCTTCTTTTTTTTCTTTTTTCCCTTTTAAATGCTTATGCATATGAATGCTTACTAATGCAATTGATGGACGCAGGTGTGGAGCCACCAATACATGCCAATGGGGCATGCCGACCCTCGACCCGGAGATGAGGGATCCTTCCCTCTAGCACGGCGTTGACTGCCACTAGTGAGTGGAGCGCCACTCGCCTATGAGCTACGAGTTTTACGACGGGAGTTCTACGACTACCCCTCCTCACTGGTACGCATGCTAAATATGATGCAATTCCTTTTATGAAATATGTATGAAATGATATGTAATATGGTGATATGCATGTTTGTGAATGTTTGTGAATGCAGGTGGTGTGGAGACCCTACGAGGGCCTGACCGACGAGGGCCAGCCCTGGGTCGTAGTGGGCCGACCTCGTTTTGGGCATGAGCTTTGGGTTCATTGCCTGAACGAGATCGAGCCGCTATGGCTTAGGCTGGTGATGAGGACCCTCGGCCTACACCAGGAGTGGGTCGAGGTAGGAGAGCCCAAGGGGAAAGGCAAGAAGACGCGCGGTCGCACGAAGGCGACCGACTAGAGAGTTCGGTTCCCTGACCAGTACGATGACTGGCAGCGTGGCAGGACCCGGGTCACATCACAGGCGGTAGACAGCTCCGAGTACCTCCGACGCTACTGGGAGGTTTACGCTGGCCAACCCCAGATGAGGGTCTTAGGGGTATGTATGAATGCACTTTCTTTTAATTAATTGCAAATGTTATATGTCTATTATGCAACTGACATGTGTGACGAATGCCAGATGCACGGGACATGGCGGCGATGGACATGCAGGTCCACCTCCACAGCCTAGAGGCCCAGCTGGCTACTACTCGGGCAGACCTACAGACCCTGGTGAGTGTTTAATTATCTATATGCAAATGAATTCTTGAATTATTGATGATTAGCCACTAACAATCATAATGAATGCAGCGTGCCCAATAGGGAGCGACGGTGAGAGAGACAGAAGGAGCCTCCAGCTCGAGGGGTCCTAGTGCAGAGACGACTGCACTAGCAGAGCAGCTTGCTGGAGCGGTTGCTCGTGCCGAGGTAGCGGAGCACAACCTCGCCACACAGGTATGCCTAAACTCAAACTCAAAATGCATTCGATTTTCATTATGTGTATGTTCATGAAGATTTATGTTTTTGCAGACTGAGGAGCTCCGAGCCTCGCTTACCTACATCGAGGCAGGACAGCGCGCGATGGCTACCCGGGTGAGTTAATAACAATTTGTTTCAGTTATTTATGAAATTGAATTAAATGTGGAACTGATGATTTGTTTAATTGATTGTAGACCACAGAGCTACAGGCGGCGCTTACCCAGGCAGCACTAGCCGGGACGGAGTTGGCCATCCGCGAGCAGCGAGTCGCGGAGCTTGAGGGGGCACTGAGGCGGCGAGAGGAGCTACCTCAAGACGTGGTAGAGCTGAGAGTCATCCTTGACGTAGAGAGGAGGGAGCATGCCCGTGAGCGAGAGCAGCACCTGGCGGAGCGGACCCGTGACCGAGAGCAGTAGGCAGCACGTGAGCGGGAGCTTGCGGACTTGAGGACCCAGCTAGCGACCACTCAGGATCGGCTACGAGCGATAGAGGAGCGCCTCCAGCGAGGCCAGGAGCGGGCGCGGGCTGCGGGGTACTCCTTCACCAGCTCTACCTTCGTGGCAGGTTCCTCTCTCCGACAGAGGAGCGAGGCAGAGGAGCAGGTTCGAGCTCCAGCTACTTCCCGGGGGTTCATGCCTCCCCCTCGAGCACCTCGTCGGGATGACGAGGGTGAGGTAGAGAGTAGGAGAGAGGAGGGTGGGGGCGAGAGCTGAGAGAGAGACTTACTTGTACTCCTCCACCCTTACACTTGTACTCAGATATTCATTGATATATATACATCAGATTTTTGTTGAGTTACCTGAGCCTTGAGCACTTGTGTAATTGTATACTTGCCTTTGCTTTCGCTTTCTTTTGTTGCTTTTCGTTCTTGTTCGTTCTTGCCCTACGATTCATACTTAAACAAACGGATTAATCCATCTGTTCGGCTTGGCCCCTTACTAAATAAGCAAGGGGTTGTCTCTTCTTTGACCTTGTTGACGGGTCAAGGGGCCAAGCCTCTAATTAATAAAGGCGGATAACAAAAATATATAAGGAAATGCAACATGCAAGCACACAGATGCAAACTTAGAAATAAAAGATGCCCACATAAGAATGTAATCAAGCAAATGAAATGGGAAAGCCGTAGGCTTAATCTTTATTTCTCTTTTCCATTTTTTCTTCTTTTTTTATTTTTTTTTTTGAAAAATGACGCGCTCGTATACGGGCATTGATTGAAAATAATCATTTTTTCTTTTTCTTTTTTTTTTGATTACTTAATTTAAAATGACGACATTGACAAAGCCGTTGATTGATGAAATGATGCCTACTTGGCGGGTGTTAATTTAAAAACTGTATATTTTTTCTTTTTGTTTTAAAATAACAACATTATGGAAGTCGTGAATTTTGGAAATGACGCCTGCGAGCAGAGGCGTTAATTAAGAAAAATATTTTTTGTTTGTTTTTGTTTTTGCTTTTTTTCGTTTGATTTTTTTTTGAATGAGGCTGAGCATAGTACAAGGGTCTTAAACTGTACACGATCACTATCTTAAATTCATTAATCTTTCTTAAAATATTTAATAAAGGGTCAACGTGCTTATTGACTTGTGCCTTTACTCATATTCTCTCGCGGCCCGTCCTTCTCAGTCGGTCTTTGCCATTCTTTCAGCTTATAGCCTACCATGGAGGGAGAAGTGAAGAATAATTTGAGAAAGCTCACGAGAGATTTTTGAGATTCGGGAAACTTTCCTCCCCTGCCCTAATGCCTATTGGGGTTCGGTCTTCGGCTTAGGGAAATTTTGTTGCTCTTTTTGCCCTTATTTACGCATGCTTACGACCAGAGTTTTCCCTGCGGGGACTTTGCCCTCTTGACATGCTTCTCTTTTGTTGGTAACTTTCTCTTTTCTTTTCCTTCTTTTCAAAAATAAAGACCTAATTGTACTTGGACTTTTAAGCATTTTGTTCCCTTTTGGGCCCTGACTTCCACCTACCGGGGCGGCGGGCAGGTTCGGTTAGCATTCTTTGACTCGTACTCGCTCTCGTGAGCCGAAGGGAAGAGAATAGGTAAAGTTTTTACACTCCTAGTTTGGTTCTGACTTTCCTTGAATTTTGGACCGCTTGAGTTTAAGAGTAGGGCGTGTAGTGTGTGCGAGAATTGACCCCAAATTAAGCTATCAAGACTGAGGAATGAATTAAATATTTTTAATTTTTTGGGCTTGCGACCTATGTACTATGCCAGACTGTAATTTTCTTTCATTTTTTCCTTTTCCTTTTCCTTTTTTCTTTTTTTTTTGCAAAATTTTTCTTTTCGAAGACTTAGGGGTAGTACTTCTTCAAGTAAAGACCATTCCAAGGGTGAGCCAGCTCTTCCCCTTCAGCGTTAATTAGTTTATAAGCGTTGCCAGGGTAAACTTCTTTTATTACCTACGGCCCTTCCCAGTTCGGTTGGAGTTTTGAATGGGGTCCACCGGGTTTTACAAAGATTCACTTAATCACCATCTCACCAATTTTAAATTTTCTCTCAATTACTTTCTTTGGGTAAAAATGTGAAAGCCTATTTTGGTATACTCACGCATGCTCGGCGGCGGCCAAACGTTTTTCATCTAGGAGTTCCAACTGACACTTGACACAGAGAAGGGATGCGAATCTCATAAGGGACATAGGATGGAGTGAAGAAGCAGGAGAATGGATTTTGTCGGCGTGCAGTTGACACTTGACACACCTTCGAACATTGATGGAGCAATCCTCTTCTAGAGTGGGCCAATAGAAGCCTAGTCTAAGGATTTTCTTAGCTAGCATCTGGCTATTGACATGGCCACCACACACTCCTGAATGCGCCTCTTCCACGACCTTCCAAGATTCATCATCGTCGAGGCATCTTAGCAAAACTCCAGTGAGACCTCTTCTATAGAGCATACCTCCAACTAGAGTGTATCTCTGAGCAACTCTTCGAATAGCTTTCTTCTCTTCGGCCGTGGCCTCCTCAGGATAGGATTGATCCTGGCAATACTTAGCAATTTCATAGTACCACGACTTCTCTTCGTCGTCCAATTCTTCCTCTAGATCCATCAACATGATCTCCTTGTTCTTAATAATTTCACCTTGATTAACCTTCTTGAGCACCTCCTCCTTAATACTAAGGAATGCTGGATCCTTAATAGCTGGAGTGAGACGCTTATGAACAATAATCGAATGGAAATCCCTTTTGGGAAGGAAAACCAAGGAAGAAGCAAGAGAAGCAAGAGCATCGGCCAGTATATTCTGATCATGAGGAACATGAACGAAGATTAGCTTGGTTAAAAGCTTGGCATAAGCAGAAGTCAATTTCTGATAGGGTTTGAGTTTGGGATTGAGCATGCGACACTTGGTGAGCACTTGACGAAGAATGAGCTGACTATCACCTACAATCCGCAATTGGGTAACACCAAATTGATGAGCGGCCTCCAGTCCGGGCAGAAGGGCCTCGTACTCAGCTATATTATTTGCAACTGGAAATGCAAGCTGAAAGGCGAGTGGAACGGTGATATCCTCCGGTGATAGGAGAGCAATGCCGATCCCTTTTCTTTTTGAATTCAAAGCTCCATCAAAATGTAACATCCACATCGAATCGGGCTGATTGACGGACATTAGTTCCTCATCTGGAAACTCTTAGCGAACAGGGTCAAATCTAGGGAGAGGGTGGTGAGCGAGATGTTTTGCTATGGCGTAGCCTTTAATCACTTTTTGCTGAATGTAGATGATATCAAACTGAGAAAGGAAGCTTTGCCATCGTGCTAATCGATAAGTGAGAACATGTTTTTCAAGAAGAAACTTAATAGGATTCATACTGGCAATGAGAGGAACCTCGTGAGCTAAGAAATAATACTTGAGTTTCTGTACTACCCAGACTAAAGCAGCACAAGTCTTCTCTATGGCCGAGTACCTCTGCTCACAGGGGTTGAGAAGTTTTGACAAGTAGTAGGCTGCCATCTCTTTTCCTTCTTCATCAACTTGCACAATGACAGCACCTACGGAGTCATCCAAGATGAAAATATAAAGAACAAGTGGTTTGCCTGGAACTGGCAGCCTCAAGACAGGAGGATTTGAGAGATAATCTTTTAATCTGTCAAAAGCTGCCTGACACTTGTCATCCCAAATGAATTTGACTCCCAACTTGGTAAGCTCATAAAACGGCCTACACCTTTGTGAGTGCTGGGAAACAAATCAGCGAATAAACTGCAACCTCCCAATTGATCCTCGAACTTCCTTCAAATTCCTGGGAGGAGGCATATCTCTTATTGCATTTGCCTTATTGGGATCAAACTCAATACCCCTTTTACTTACAATGAATCCAAGCAATTTTCCTGACGAAACACCAAAAACGTACTTCTTGGGGTTCATCTTCAACTGGTACTCCCGTGCTCTTTGCAAAACCTTGGCTAGAACCCTGGGATGCTCAATCCTTGTTCTTGATTTCACTCCCAGGTCATCAACGTACACCTCTATAAAAATGTGGATCATGTCATGAAAAATAGTCATCATGGCCCTTTGGTAGGTGGCTCCAGCATTCTTGAGCCCAAACGGCATGACCACATAACAATAAGTTCCCCACGGTGTAGTGAACGATGTTTTCTCTTGATCTTCTTCAACCAAGCGGATTTGATTATAACCTGAAAAGCCATCCAATATGAGGGATGTGGGAAGTCATCTTTAGGACACGAGCGGTTGAGATCTCGAAAGTCTTTGCAAATCCTGACCTTTCCATCTTTCTTCATGACTGGGACGATGTTCGCCACCCAATTAGGATAGAGGACGACTCTAACGAACCTAGCTTTATGGAGCTTATCGACCTCTTCTTTCATTTTTAATGCCACGTTAGGGTGGAAACGTCTCAACCGCTGTTTAACCAGAATGGACCCTGGCTTAAGTGTAAGACGATGTTCAACGAGCGCAGGGTCTAAACCTGGCATATCTTCGTAACTCCATGCAAACGCGTCCTTATATTCTTGAAGAACTTGAATAAGCGCCTCCTCTTCGGAGGGCAGCAAATTTTTACTAATGAGGATAATCATAGGGTCTTCCTCGGTACCCAGATTTATTTCTTTGGTAGGGTCTTCTACTGAGGCTGATGGTTCGTCGAATCTTCTGATACCACTAGCAAAAGCATCAGCCTCGTCCTCATATTCTTCGTAATCTTCATCCCCCTCTTCAATAGGGTCTTCATCATTCATAATTTCATACACACCAAACCCTTCATCTAAAGAACACACATCCTCACATTCTAAATCCGGCAGGAGTATCGGATCCTCCAAAAATTCGGGAAGAGCTAAGCATGCCCGGTATCTTCTAGCTAAATCTAGCAAGAACCTATGGGAAATCTGCCTACCCTTGGATTTCTTATGCGAAGCTAACCCAAGACTCTTATTACAGGGAGAGGGAGAGGAACAAGATGACAAGCTAGACGAACTACCCCGACCTAAATGAGGTGGAGGAGAAGAAGACGAAGATGCAATGGATACAAGAGGGGATACAGGGAGAGCCTCCTCGTCGGAGGAAAAAAGAAGGTCTACTAATGAACCTTGAAAGAGCGGCCCTTGGATCGGGGCGTGCTCCGAAGCAAGATAGGAGGTCTCTTCAAAAGACATGGAAGATTGGAGAGTTTGAATTTTTGCATTTTTTTTTGTTTTCAATAATAAAGCAATGAGAGGAAGGAATAGGAGGTGGTGTTGAGATTGAGAGATTAGGGAAAGATTGAATAAGTGATTGCCCATGCGGGGGCGTGATGGAGAGTTTAGAAAATTACTGGAGGAGCAAAGGGGTAATTGGGGGAGAAACTTGAAGCGAATCTGGAGAAAAGGTTATCAAGACCGTGGGCGGTCTAGGGATATCTGAACAAAATATTTTATCAAGCAAATGGACAAAAATTGTTGGATGAATGTATTTAAGAGAGAAAAGGCCGGCCCACAGCCTATCCACATTGAAGCCTTCTTCATACGGCACATCCGGCTCGCCGGTATCTGTGTAGTTGCTTAACAGCTGCCTTTTATCAGTAATCATTGCTGGCTTTTCAATTAGTTCATGAATTAATGGTGGCCACTCCGGGTGAGTTGGCATGAATAGACGGCTCAGAGGAATGGTAATGTCATTCATGTCGAACCATCGGTACCAGTCACATTCCGGGTCATCCATTTTTCTTCTTTTGTCTGGCCGTAAGGACTCCAAGGCTTTATATGTAGCCAGTAGGGCTATGTGGCGAGCAAACTGCCGTGCATGTACATCTTGACAATCTAACATGGAAGTAACTAATGTGGTTTGCTCATCATTATGAGTACCCCCTTTCACAAAGTGTGTTTGTAGGGTCAATGTGAGAGGCTGCTGGTCTGTTTTAAGAGTGGAGGTCATGACGGCCCATGGCCCTTCTTCATCTTTATCTTTGCTTGGCCCTTTGTACCCCAAGCCACCCCGGGGAAACATCTTCTGATGCTTGACGGGCTTGACTCGGCCCTGAAGGTTGACACCCAAGCCCTTGCCAGTTTTGTACCCCATTTTCATCAAGATATTCCATCCCGGGGTATTCATCATTTTTTTCTTTTTCTTCCCCTGAGGAAGTAGGGGTGTCATCCCAACTGATGCCGGCTTAGTAACTGGAGGCCTTAACAAGTCCTGCCGCGGGTCGACAACATCCAATACTTAGAGCAAAGGCCTATTGGAAGGCCACATAGAAGGCACCGATGTTGCGGAATGTATATCTTCCGCCGGCAAAATGGGCATACTAGTAACTTTGATAATGCGCCCTTTGTGCAGAAATTTTATACATTGATGGTTCGTGGAGGGCACAACATCAAGCTCCTGAATGTAAGGGCGGCCCAGGATGCCGTTGAATGTCGGGTCCATATCTAGAATGTGGAAATCCGCTGTAATTGTGACCGGACCCAAACCCACTTTTAAAGTGATCATCCCCAGGGGAGGTTTCTAAGTATTGTCATAAGCCGTGACAGTGATTGTAGATGGCCGGATTTGACTTTCCAGAATGCCACACATTTTTAAAGTACTTGGTGGCAAAACATTGATTGACGCCCCGGTATCAACCAAACATTATTTTACGGCCACCTTATTAATATCAATGGTAATGCACAATGCATATTTCCTGGCCGGCTGAGGAGCCAATTCATGTTCATAAAAAGTAATGGCCGGTTGATTGCTGGCTGGACTTAGAACTGTAGTGACTTGTTCAACTGGAATGTCTTCATTCACCATTACTTTCTGTAGATATTGCTTTAAGGCCAACTGATGTGTAGTCGATCTTCTAATTAATTCCAGAATGGAGATCCGGGCCGGTGTTCTATCTACATGCTTTAATTGGTCATATTTAGTGCCTGGTATAGACTCATGTTCCTGTTCTCCTTGCTCTTGTATCGGCTCCTGCTCCCGCTGGGGAAACACTCGGTGGAACATCCGTCCACTACGGAGCACCATTGTCTTCGGCGCCTCTGTAGCAACCCTGGTAAATTAAAGGTATAAAATCCTAAATGGATTAAAAGATTATACCAATAATAATAGCCCAACTCATATATATACTTAAAACATATAACAAATAGGTCATAAGAGAATAACGCCTCCTGGCAGGTCGTCATTTAATTGAAGACTGTTCAAGCAGGCGTTAATTCAATAATTGACGCCCCCTTGACAGGCGTCATATAAAGAAATTGAAGACTGTGTACAGAGGCGTCATTTTAAAATAACTCCCCAACCTTAGGCGTCATTTCCAAACTAACCCATTAGTGTTTGGTTCGAACATGGATGTTATCTGGGTAAGTTTTGTTTAAGGAAAGGGATCAATACGTTGGTATCTCAGTTTAAGCAGGATTCTACACAGGAAATCCTAGTTATAATCAAACTCCTAGAACCCATTAGGATTCCTTATCTTATAAATACCAACCCCCTTTCCATCGAACCCACGTTAACGCTAGTTGCAACAGACATCCTGTCGCTACTCGAATACGTGAGGAACCTAAAGTTCTTCCTTTTCCTTCTGCTACGTGGGAAGGGCGATCAGCGTTGTCCTCTTCTTCCTGCTGATTGGTTGTGCTGCTACATGAAGAACATAGCAGTTCTTCATCAGCGTCTTCATCTTCCTCTTGCTGAAGAATGCGAGAGTTCTTTGTCATCGTCTTCTCCCTTGCTGTACGAAGGTCTGAAAGGAGGGTGAGGCCGATGCTGCTTCTGCTTCCCTATTTCTCCTTCTAAGGGGAACTACGTTGATGTTCTTCTGCTAGAGGAAGCAAGCTATTATCGTGGTGAAGCTGCTGTTATTATTATACTACCAAGTCCTCTGTTAAAAACAGAGTAACGGTTCTTCATCATCTGTCAAACAAAATCATCAACCAAGGTAGGTATTCTCAAGTGCTTGGCAAAACCATAGGTCTCTGCATGCATATAGGTTGATAATTGTCAACAAGAAGCTTTATCGGAATCAACTTTACGAATTCTACATTTACAGAAAATAGCGACCCAAGCTAGGGCGCTATTTGATTTAACGCCCATGTAAACAATCGTCAAATTCATTAGATAATTAATAATTTCACCATGTTCAAAATTTAATAACTGATAACCCTTACATGTAAACTAATGCATGATCATACTAGAAAATTCCTGCTATTTTTTTTTATCTGTCCATGTCCCTAGTTTTCTGATTGGTAATACTCCAAAATTCATGTGTCTATGATTGTACCTGCCCGGTGCAAATCGGATGACAAATAAATAACGACCCCATCTAGGTCATCAATTGAATGAACGCCCCTGTAAACGGGTGCCAATTTAGTGATATACTGTGAATTATAGAGATATGTATATTTTCTTGGATATTGGAATTAACGACATAGACCATGCCATCATTTTGATATATGACGCCCCTGACTAGGGCGCTGTTTACTAAATTGAAGACTTGGGATAAGTCGCCATTTATATAATATCTGAAAATTAAAAATATTTACAAATTTTAATATCAACAGTAATCTGATTGTAACGACTGAGTGAACAGTCGTTAATTATTGAACTGACGACCCGGACAAGGGCATCATTTCATGAATTGAAGACATGACCTAAGGCATCAATTTCCTATTTCCTGTTTTTCGTGGATTTCTATAACCCACTGTGAGTTGATTATATTTAGGCACTATATTCTCTTCCGTGAATATAGTCCCTTGTTTCACGTCATTTTTTCAATTACCCAATATTTCTCGGTGATAGATGAACCCTCCATGGGACATTCCGTTCCTTTAGACTGGTGACTTTATCATAGAGACCTCTGTAAGACTCCGCTAGCCTTGGATTCCCTCAAGGCAGCCGAGCAGGTTGTACCATTAAGACCCATGACACTGTTGATTGCCATGTCACTCTAGAGAAACATGGTAAACCGGTTCTCATGACATCCATATAGCAATCATGATGTCATGAGAATATCCTTAAGATTTAATGGAATGGGAAGCCATGCCATTAGTGTTCTATGAATTATGTGCCATACTTGTGGACCTCAATTCTATCTAGCTTATCATGTCCAAGAACAAGCGGCCATCTCTGTATGAGCGCTTATTCTTAATGGCACCCAGTTAGGGAGCCGATTCCACCTAGTTTTAATGCGAATCATGGTTATACCGTTACTATCGTAGTACATCCTTACACATCATGTTCAATCCTTGAGATTCCATTCCAAAAGATCTACCTTAAAGTTCCTACAAGCATATTCCTTTGAAATTCTATATTGGCTATAACTATAGTGGATGTCAAAAATACATGATCAATGCCAGTGCATATAGGGCCCGATCTGGTCCTGGGAGGAGGACCCGAAAGTACTAGTGTCCATGGGAGTTGTAATAATCACGGTATGGCATAGTACCGAAGTGCATGACTAGCTTGATTAGACATTCCACAGTTCTCATACTTGACTTGACATGACATGACTTGCGTGACCCAGAAATGGTATTATTTACCTGCTTGAAATAAAAGCCAATTCTTGACATGACATGATCACATGACATGATAACTATACATGCTTGATTATCTTGCTATATTGACATGAGTTCTTGAAAAGACTTGCTAGTTCACTCATTCTCTCTTGTTATACGTTCTCTATTGTCGTTTTATGCGAGCATGCATAGCTTATTGCATTTCATGTAACATGTAATTTACTTGAAGCAAGTTAACTCATGAGATATAATTCCTACTGAGCGTTCGCTCACATAGTGTTTTTTCCTTATTTTTTAGGTAAGTCCGAGGACGAAGCTCTTTCGGATGGGGAAAGTCAAGAGTGATGAGATTAGAGCTACTCCAACTATCCAAGCGTTGTCTAGTCTTGACTTTTCTACATTCTTGAGTCAATCATTGTACTTTTTCATTTTATTGAGTCTTAGCACTTTCATTAAGAGGATTGTAATAGAAGTACTTTGAAGGTTTTGATGAAATAAAGGATGGAGTTATCTTTACTCTTGCACGCTCTGTATTTGTGTCGAATACACTAACGCTCTGATTGACATGATCGATATAAACTCGTCACGCGTCTCCGGGTTCCTTCCGCGCTCGGGGCATGACAGTTTTTGTAGTATCAGAGCCTACGATATTCAATTCCTAGGAAACCCAAGTCCAAGGATAGGTTTAAACCTTTAACCGGTGAGATTGGGTAGAACCATGGGTTAAAGTGACTAAGGTATTCAAACTCTTGGTCAAGTCTCATATTAATTAGTTATTTAAAATCCTTGTAGGACAATGGCTGCCGAACGTGCTCAGTGGCTTAACATGCAACGTACTATTCAAGGCATGACGCAGGCACTTCAACATGTGGCACAAGGAGGTGCACACCGTGGAGCGGGAAATCTCCACCAAAGCTTCAAGAACATGAACCCTCCTAAGTTCATGGGATCCACTGATCTGGATGATGTCGAGCACTGGATCTGAGAGACTGAACGTATCTTTAGAGTTATGCAATGCACGGACCAAGAGAAGGTCTTATTAGCCACATTTTAACTGGAGAGAGACACCCGATGCTGGTGGGAGTTAGTAGAAGCCACCTTAGAGCAAGGCCAAGTTACTTGGGAAGAATTTGTGGAATATTTCAACAATAAGTATTTCTCCGACCGAGTCTAGGAGAAGAAAGCTGCCGAGTTCGCCGCACTTAAGCAACGATCGTTGTCGGTAGCTGAGTACGAGGCACAATTCTCTAGGTTGTCCCGGTATGCTAAACATCTAGTCAGTACCGAGAAGATGAAAGCTAGGAGATTTCTTAATAGGCTCAGGCCCCAATATATCACACAACTGGCGCCGATGGACATACAAGTCTATTCGGAGATGGTACGACGAGCCCAGTTATTAGAAGATGCCACGGAACTATCTGATAGGATTCGTGGGAAAGATAAGAAGGAACAGGTCACTAGTTCTGGTTTCTTTAAACCCAATTTCAACAAGAAGAGGCCAAGTAATGGAGGAACTCCCTCCCAAGAGCAAAAGTTCAAGAAGACCAAACCTTTCTCCATCACCACCACACCTTCCAAAGTGATATGTAAACATTGTGACAAGGTCGGACATAAGGCTGATGAGTGTTGGAGGAAACTTGGAGCTTCCGCTGTGGGAGCCGTGATCATCAGATTCCCGATTGCCCGTTGCTCAATGATCAAGCCGGTGATGGAAAACGCCCGGTGACGAAGAATGCACGTCTCCAAGCTATGAAGAAGGTAGATCAAGACGAGGGTGGACTAGTGGAAAGTACGCTGCAAGTTTATTCCAAGTCTGCACATGTCTTATTTGATACTGGCGCATCGCTTTCTTTTGTCTCCAAGAAGTTTGCTGACCCGCTACCTATGGAACCGGAGTGGATAAAATTAGTTATCTCAACTCCTCTTGGAAACGAGGCCGATATTGCTCACCATTACCAAAATTGTGAAGTCTTGGTTAAAGGAAGAAACCTCCCTATCGACCTCATATGCCTAGATATGAAGGACTATGATATCATATTAGGAGCTGATTGGTTATCCAAGTACCAGGCAACTGTTGATTGCCGTAACAGTAAGGTTACTTTCAAGGAATTCCTGGAACTGGTCTATACTAGCCCTAAGAGTCGGAGCAAGTCAGCTCTTATTTCGGCCCTCCGAGCTAGCAAGCTAATAAGGAAAGGATGTACATCTTTCCTTGCTTTTGTCACCATTAAGGAAACTAAGGAGACTAAGCTAGAAGACATCCCTGTTGTGCAAGAGTTTCTGGACGTGTTTCCGGAAGATTTGCCTGGGCTACCCCCACAAAGAGAAGTGGCCTTCACCATCGACTTGGTCCCTGGTGCTGGTCCAGTTTCTAAGGCACCATATAGGATGTCCCCTGCCGAACTCAAAGAGTTAAAAGAACAATTGATGGAGCTTCTTAAGAAAGGATTTATTAGCCCGAGTACTTCCCCATGGGGAGCACCTGTGTTATTTGTAAAGAAGAAGGATGGATCCATGAGGTTATGCAACGACTATTGATAGTTGAATCATCTCACTATCAAGAACAAGTATGCACTGCCGAGAATCGATGAGTTATTTGATCAAATATCTGGATCCAAGTATTTCTCGAAGATTGATCTCAGGTCAGGATATCACCAACTGAGAATCAAGGATGAGGATATTCATAAGACCGCGTTCAGGAGCAGGTATGAGCACTACGAATTTGTTGTTATGTCTTTTAGACTAACAAATGCTTCTGCAGCCTTTATGTAGTTGATGAATAGTATATTCAGGCCTCATCTAGATCAATTCATAGTGGTTTTCATTGATGATATATTGTTCTATTCAAAGACCAAGGAAGAACATGAGGAGCATTTGAGGATTACATTACAGATATTGAGGACAAATGAGTTATACGTAAAGCTCAGTAATTGTGAGTTCTGGCTGGAAGAAGTGTCTTTCCTAGGACATGTCATATCAAAGGATGGATTATCCATAGATCCGTCGAAGGTTGAAGCTGTAAAGAATTGGGAAAGACCGACCAATGCTAGCGAGATCCGTAGTTTCTTGGGTCTTGCGGGCTATTACCGGTGATTCATCAAGGATTTCTCTAAGATCGCCGTACCACTCACTAGACTAACACGCAAGGAGATCCATTATGAATGGAGTGAGGAATGTGAAAGAAGCTTCCAAGCCCTCAAGGATCACCTAACTACTGCCCCGGTTTTAGCTTTACCAATTGAAGGTGAGAAATTCGAGGTATACACCGATGCATCTGGCATTGGCCTCGGATGTGTCTTAATGCAACAAGGGAGAGTCATAGCTTACTCATTTCGACAGCTAAAGAAGCATGAAGAGAACTACCCAGTACATGATCTAGAATTGGCTGCGGTAGTGTTTGCATTGAAGATCTGGACACATTACTTATACGGAGTACAGTTCACTGTATACTCCGATCACAAGAGTCTAAAGTATCTCTTTTCTCAAAAGGAATTGAATATGAGATAGAGACGTTGGCTGGAATATCTCAAGGACTTTGACTTCACTATACAATATCATCCTAGAAAGGGTAATCCTGTAGCCGATGCCCTCAGTCGAAAGTTGAGAGCACTATTAGCCAATTGTATGATTCAGGAGTGGAAGTTTCTAGAACAATTCTCTCGACTTGACATAAGCATGGACTAGGAGAACAAGTGTGTTACACTATCTCCTATGAGCATAAAGCTAGATCTACTCTCAGAGATACAAGGACTGCAAGATAATGACCCGGTATTAGTGTAAATCAAAGGCAAGATAGAAGAGCAATCTGATTTCAAATTAGCATCAGATGGAAGGATGTTATTCAGAGATAGAACTTGCATCCCAGATTGTCCAGAGCTAAAGAAGAAGATCTTAGATGAAGCTCACAGATCAAGGTACACGATTCATCCAGGAGCTACCAAAATGTACCAAGATTTGAAAAGGACCTTTTGGTGGCCCAACATGAAAAGAGAAGTAGCGGACTTCATGTCTCGCTGTCTCACATGCCAACAAGTTAAGGCGGAACACCAAAAGCCTGTCGGTAAGCTACATCCTCTTGATATTCCCAAATGGAAGTGGGAGGATATCGATATGGACTTCGTTATGGGTCTGTCGAAATCTAGAGGAGGACATGATGGAATATGGGTTATCATAGACCGATTAACCAAGTCGGCACACTTCTTGCCAATCAAGAGCTGATGGTCAATTAACGTCCATGCTGCATTATACATTAAGGAGATAGTCAGGTTACATGGAGTACCTGTCTCAATCATGTCTGACCGAGATCCTTGTTTTACTTCTCACTTTTGGAAGGGTCTACAACATTCGTTGGGGACAAGACTTAACTTTAGTACATCTTTTCATCCTCAAACGGATGGTTAGACCGAGAGAATGAATCAGGTGGTAGAAGATATGCTCAGATCTTGCATCATCGATTTTGGTGGAAGCTGACATGATCACTTGCCATTAGTTGAGTTTGCGTACAACAACAGCTACTAGGTAAGTATACAAATGGCACCTTTCGAAGTCTTATACGAAAGGAGTTGCCGATCACCCTTGTGCTGGGATGAAGTTGGCGAGAAACAACTATTAGGCCCAGACATGGTAAGGGATACCATTGAAAAGATTCAGTTGATTAGAGAGAGACTTCAAGTAACTCAGTATAGACAGAAGGCTTATGCTGACACAAGAAGAAGAGATCTCGAATTTCAAGTCGGAGATCACGTATTTCTCAAGATATCACCTGGACGTGAAATAAGAAGATTTGGTGTTAAGGGCAAGCTTACACCAAGGTTTATCGGACCTTTTGAGGTACTAGAAAGAGTGGGCGAGGTTGCTTACCGCATCGCTTTGCCTTCTCAATTGTCCGATGTTCATAATGTTTTCCACATATCCATGCTGAAGAAGTATGTGCACGATCCGTCACATATCATCGATCATGGAGACCTGGTGATTCAAAAGAATCTCACATATGAACAAAAACCTATGAAGATCCCCGATCGTGAAGTTCGTACTCTAAGGAACAAAACAATTCCCATGCTAAAGGTGCAATGGAGTAAGTGCTCAGAGCACGAAGCCACATAGGAGACTGAGGAGTCCATGAGGAAGCGATTCCCGGATTTATTCTAAGGGTATGTGTCCTGCACCCTCCATAAATATGTGCGATTAAATTTGGGGACCAAATTCTTCTAAGTGGGGGAGGGTGTAGCAACCCTGGTAAATTAAAGGTATAAAATCTTAAATGGATTTAAAGATTAAACCAATAATAATAGCCCAACTCATATATATACTTAAAACATATAACAAATAGGTCATAAGAGAATAACGCCTCCTGGCAGGTCATCATTTAATTGAAGACTGTTCAAGCAGGCGCTAATTCAATAATTGACGCCCCCTTGACAGTCGTCATATAAAGAAATTGAAGACTATGTACAGAGGCGTCATTTTAAAATAATGCCCCAACTTTAGGCGTCATTTCCAAACTAACCCGTTAGTGTTTGGTTCGAACAAGGAGGTTATCTGGGTAAGTTTTGTTTAAGGAAGGGCATCAATACGTGGGTATCTCAGTTTAAGTAGGATTCTGCATAGGAAATCCTAGTTATAATCAAACTCCTAGAACCCATTAGGATTCCTTCTCCTATAAATACCAACCCCCTTTCCATCAAACCCACGTTAACGCTAGTTGCAACAGACATCCTGCCGCTACTCGAATACGTGTGGAACCTAAAGTTCTTCCTTTTCCTTCTGCTACGTGGGAAGGGCGATTGGCGCTGTCCTTTTCTTACTGCTGATTGGTTGTGCTGCTACGTGAAGAACATAGCAGTTCTTCATCAGCGTCTTCATCTTCCTCTTGCTGAAGAACGCGAGAGTTCTTCGTCATTATCTTCTCCCTTGCTGTACGAAGCTCCGAAAGGAGGGGGAGGCCGGTGCAGCTTCTGCTTCCCTATTTCTCCTTCTAAGGGGAACTGCGTTGCTGTTCTTCTGCTAGAGGAAGCAAGCTGTTATCATGGTGAAGCTGCTGTTATTATTCTACTACCAAGTCCTCTGTTAAAAATAGAGTATCGGTTCTTCATCATCTGTCAAACAAAATCATCAACCAAGGTAGGTTTTCTCAAGTGCTTGGCAAAACCATAGGTCCTTGCATGCATATAGGTTGATAATTGTCAACATGAAGCTTTACCAGAATCAGCTTTACAAATTCTGCATTTACAGAAAATAGCGACCCAAGCTAGGGCGCTATTTGATTTAACGCCCGTGCAAATAGTCGTCAAATTCATTAGATAATTAATAATTTCACCATGTTCAAAATTTAATAACTGAGAACCCTTACATGTAAACTAATGCATGATCATACTAGAAAATTCCTGCTATTTTTCTTTATCTGTCCATTTCCCTAGTTTTCTGAATGGTAATACTCCAAAATCCACGTGTCTATGATTGTACCTGTCCGGTGCAAATCGGATGACAAATAAATAACGACTCCATCTAGGTCGTCAATTGAATGAACGCCCCTGTAAACGTGCGCCAATTTAGTGATAAACTGTGAATTATGGAGATATGTATATTTTCATGGATATTGGAATTAACGACATAGACCCTGCCATCATTTTGATATATGACGCCCCTGACTAGGGCGCTGTTTACTAAATTGAAGACTTGGGATAAGTCGCCATTTATATAATATCTGAAAATTGAAAATATTTATAAATTTTAATATCAACAGTAATCTGATTGTAACAACTGAGTGAACAGTCGTTAATTATTGAACTGACAACCCGGACAAGGGCGCCATTTCATGAATTGAAGACATTACCTAAGGCGTCAATTTCCTGTTTCCTATTTTTCGTGGATTCCTATAACCCACTGTGAGTTGCTTATATTTAGGCACTATATTCTCTTCCGTGAATATAGTCCCCTGTTTCACGTCATTTTTTCAATTACCCATTATTTCTCGGTGATAGATGAACCCTCCATGGGACATTCCGTTCCTTTGGACTGGTGACTTTATCATAGAGACCTTTGTAAGACTCCGCTAGCCTTGGATTCCCTCAAGGCAGCCGAGCAGGTTGTACCATTAAGACCCATGACACTGTTGATTGCCATGTCACTCTAGAGAAACATGGTAAACCGGTTCTCATGACATCCATATAGCAATCATGATGTCATGAGAATATCCTTAAGATTTAATGGAATGGGTGTGGATCCCTTTAAAAATCCACACACTTTTTTGAGTGTGAGGTTAAAAAGGATGGGAAAAGAGAAACATTAAATAACGGTGGAGATGAAACAATGCACGAGGTGCACAAAGGGAGTGTGTGATCGCCAGAGGGTTTACCTCAATAAAAAAAAATAAGATCGCATGTACCTGGTAAAAGATGTGATGCGGGATGAATGTGGATCTCTTCCTCCAACTCCAATCGGCCGACCGACGAAGCGGGTTTTCTTGATTGATTACCTTGTAAGAAAGATAATAAAGACAAGTAAAAGAAAAGGGACCAGCCAAAGTGCAGTAGTATCAATCAAAAACCAACATAAAAATGATGAAAAGATATCAACATGCGCACCTTCTTTTTTGTTTTCTTTTAAAAACCCCTTAAGAAGACTTAAGGGAAGGGGAGTTTGATGAAAAAAAATGCAAACAAGACGTGAACAAGGTGAATAGAGATATATAGGACGGAGGGATGATGGTATGAATGAAATAAAATAAAATAGATGAAAAGATGAGAACCCTGCTGTCCCTGGCGACAGTAAAGGGGAAAAACCGAATGATGATGGATGAAGCACCGGACGCAGCCCAAAGGGATGCAGAGGGGAGGCAGCAAGGATGAAGAAAGCTTCTGCTCGTGATGAATATTCTTCTGAGCGTTCAACCCGTTGAATGCTTAAGGTGCTTAACCTTCTGCACGATCGGTCAAGGCTTTAATTTATAATGCCTCAAGCGGATATGATCAAACCAAGGGATGATAAGAACAGGCAATGGGGCATCCAGGGAAGGATCAAGATCGGCAAGAGTCCAAAGACAGCAGGGAACTGTGAGGGAAAGATGGAAAAAGGAAGGACTCTGGAGTGAAACACGCCTTAATACACGGCGTCTTTTATGAATTGACGACCTTCTCAAAGACGTTTTCTTGAAACACGACCTAGAAAAGGGCGTTTCTTCCTGGATTTAATTTTGGAAACGAAACATTGCCTTGTTTGAAAGCTCAGATAACACGCCTGAGATAACGGCGTTAATTAAAATCACGCCCTGAGAGAAGGCGTTACTCACAAAAGGCCTTTTATTTTAAAAATAGATAATTCCAGAAATTAAGGGATAACACCAGGAATTGACGCCCTCAGATACGGTCGTCCTTTCTTTGAAAACGCCCTACAATAGGTCGTTACTTTTGAAATTAACGCCCTTAATTAAGTCGTGAATCACAAAAATACAGGAAAAATGCAGAAAAACTCACAAAAATAGAAAAACTTCATGTTATAGGAATATTGAAGTCCACTTGGGGCATTTATATAATAACATGAGATTTGATCAACAAAACGTCAATTTTGGCGTGTCTACAGCTGCCCCGCCTTGGCGTCTGCTTTGCAAGGGAGTGAAACGGAAATGGAGCGAAGTGGAACGAACTGATAAGGAGACGCCAAGGTGTGATGTGACACGCCTCAGACACTAAGCATTGGAAATCTTTCCAAGATTCTGAATGAAACAACTCTGAATGATTCCAAGGAAACAATCGATTTGTTGGATAATAGGAGATTAAACTAAGTAATAAAGGGTGTGCGCGTGGGCACGACAGGGAAAGACCATTGGAGAGCGATTACCAGCCAATGTGGACGTGCTACAACCAAGGTAAATTTTGCAGAAAAATAAAGAGAATTGGGATAAAGATCCAACAAAAGGAACACTTTCAATGAATCAGCCTGAACGGCTTCAAATAGAACGAAGTACTTGATTTAAAGTGGAATATCTCATGTCAATTCAATCGAGAGCGAGTGAATTTCATTATTGCCATAATATGAAGATTTTCAGCATGAAACTCAAAGTCCTACATGATGCATGCTGGGCTAAAAGAAAAGGTTAAAACAAATTAAAAATAAAAAATAATCAAGGATAATATTGCCAAGCTGTTTAAGTCTGGTCAAGAATCCATATTTCTGAGCTAACACTAAGCCGAAGCCCGTTTGTCCGCGCATCAACTCAGAAAGTGGAACCATCGTCCCAAACTTTTAACAACTCAACGGCCTATCCGTGCGATCAAGATTCTCCTGAAATCGTCATCGTTTTTGATGAAGGGGAACTCAAATTTCAGGTTCATCAGAACCACAAGGTCCTTGACATAATATAATAGCGTAGATATCATATAGTAACAATGCTTACAAGAAACAGATACAAGGTGGCAGGATGTTGCTCCTATGAGTGATCCAAACGCCTCGAATCCTGCAAACTTCTGCACTTTGAAACTTATTAGCCTTTTTCTATCAATTCAGAGCATGACATGATCATAAGTGCTTAATCATAGACAATTTCATCAAAATAACAGCACTTAGGTTCATTAAAAGCATCAAAACATGAAGAGGTCAAAATTCATAATCCATAAAACACGCCTAAGAATAGGGCGTTAACAGAATGAAAGCGCCTAACCATAAGTCGTTAATCATTTAAAACATGCCTTACTCAAAGGCGTAAATAGTAACGGAGGCTTAGAAAAAGACGCCCCAAGCTAGGGCGTTAAATAAAACACGTCGTCAGTCAGGTCGTCAATTTAAAAATCGATGCCCTAACCAACGTCGTTAATTCAGCACGAACTTCCGTTTCCTAATTTAACAATACAGTCCTTAACCCAATTGAACTTCTAGCTTCCCACAGCCTTACAACTCTCTAGATCTCTATTAATAGGAGGCCCTCCTTCAATATAAACAACCACAACCCCTGCAGCCGCCGAGACTCTGTATTCCCGTTCTTGCCTTTCTTCTTCTTCATCTGCTTGCAGGTTGCATCGTCCAAGCCTCTCCTGACGATGGACAGGGCACTGAAAAGGCCAA